>JANAVB010003452.1:147500-246587 GCA_029216955.1 Iris pallida
GAACTTTTAGTCCCGTATAGGTAAACCACCATGGCGTATATCATAATATAAAGCTATGTTTGTGATGGAATATGCACATGGGGTGAGGTGGAACATGTGGGTTGATTTTTCTAGAGGGTCAAGTGTAAGTCACAAAGAACAATTAATTGTTTTGTCACTCTCTATGGGAAACCATATGAGCTAAGCATCGTAGGGCCTTAGCGACTCGGACTCAGACTCGGACGAAGAGTGCAAAGTGGCGCTTTGATGGTGCACTTTGCACTTAGCATGTCAGCATCGTCGTATGGCGCTCGTGTTGCATGCGTGGTTGCTAGCTCGGGTGCATGCGCGGGCACATGCTCGGGGTGTATGCGCGGCTATGTGCCGGCTATGTGCACGCACGCGGGCTATAGGAGGCGCATGCGTGGCCATGCATGGCTCTTGCGTCGGCGTCTATGTGTTAGACGCATAAGGGGCCAGGCGCATGAGCAGCCATACGCTTACGCGGCCATGTGCTATACTCCTAGGTGTTATTCGCTTGGTGCTACATATGAAGTGCATGCTCGCAGTTGTGCATTCTCACAGTTGCTGACAGTTGTCAGACCTGTCTGCTGTCACTGCTTTTGGCGTAGGCGGCTGTGTCAGTGTGCGGTACGCTGCTAGGTCGGCGCATAGGACTCTGTAACCCGGATTTTGTAGGATTTGGTCGGCCATGCGCGTAGATGCTTCCATATGCGCACATGGTTGATGGGGAGCTCAATAAATAGAGCTCCACTCCTCTCATTTGAGAGAGTTGATAAAATTAGAAGAGAGAGAATGTAAGGACCTCATATCCGGTCCAGGGGAGTTCATGTGCCTTCAGCAGGCTTCATGCACCTATAAGCAGTTTGCCCATTTTTTGAGTTTTCCAAATTTCTAAGAGTGACATGAGCGTTCTAGAAGTTCTTTCGTGAACTTGTTGGTTCCTGCAAGCAGATCGTTTGTAGGACGAATCTTGCTTTGAGCATTGGTGACATGTTCACCCCAGCAAGGAGAAGTTTTGTTCTTCTATTGTTGTTTTTCGTTCTATCTCATTGTAGCGTCTGCGAACGTAAATAGAAGAATGCTTTTGTTTATTTCTTCTTCATCCCCTTATGATGTGAATGTTGTATTCCTTTTGCAACTGTGTTTGAAAGGAAGAATGGATTTAATTCTTTGTGTTCTTGTAACTTGGATTCGCTGGTTTCGTGAAGTTCAGGGGTGCAAGTTTCTTTCAAGTACACCCTAGACTTCTTCATCCGAATAAAACAAAGGGCAGACTGAAAAATCTGTCAAGTAACTCTGTTGTCCCTTGCCCAAGTTCTCATCTTGGTATGCTTCGAATCTAACACCGGAGTTAGCAAGCTTCAACAATCTTAACATCGGATTGTCAACGGCGTAAAGAAGTCGATAGCAAACTTAACTTCCGTAGTCCAATTCCTATATTTATTTGTACTCGAAATTCTTGTTTAAGATTCCAATCGTACTCTCTTCTCTTTTTAATACAAAATTTTTTGTCCACAAACTTTTTGTCTCGGAAAAAGACGGTCGGTTCTTGTTTGAGCAAAGATGGTTTCATTGTTGCATTCAAGAAGTTTCTACTGTTTGCTTTTCAAGTGAAATTCTTCTTCTAACAACTTTGTTGCATTTCTCCTAGCAAGCTTGACTTGCAATCATGATTTTAGCCTTCATTGACTTGTATGAATTTATATGGATCTGGTGTACAACAAGAATTCATGTAACTTTTTATGTATAAAGGTTCCTCTCCGACAAAAAAAAGTCCTGGCTTGTTATTGAACCCAGATATGTTAACTTTTTTTATTTTTCCTTTTTCATTTTCATTTTCGTTTTTTGAGATAGAATGAACCTAACTATCAAAACAAAATCTAAACTATCCGATTCCATAAGATCAACCTAAATCTATTCTAGCTCGTCCACATATGAAATTTTGTTGAGAGGAAGCAAATCTGACTTCTTCTTTTTAAAGCAAACACTAGAGTTTGGATCTAGTGAGGAAGGCTGGTGCTATATACTCAATTTGCCCGCTAGTGCTATGTACACAACTTGTGTTGCCCTGGTTCAAGGTGTGATCCGGGCCAAACCGGACCGGCCCGCAGCTAATCATATCCGGCCCAATCGGGCTTGGTTCGGTCCCAGTCCGGACCCGTTCAAGTAGCGGGCCGGGTCTGGCCTGGTCCGGTTTGCATGGAGCAGACCCAGTCCGGCCCAGTGACCCGGTCTGGGTAGGGCTGGGCCGGTCCGGTTTATGTTGATTTTTTTCCAATTTTTTTTTTCTTTTTTTTTTTTGGATTTTTGACATTTTCTTTTAACTTTTATATTCTTTTAATTTATTTTATTTTAATCTTCTTAACTTTTTTTTTTAATTAAATTTTGTTTTATTTTTCCCTCCTCTTTATCAAGGCTTGGGACCGGCAAGACAAGCTTTGCTTGTCATAGGCAAAGTTAAAAAAAATTTGTTTTCAAGTTTTTGTGTTTTAAATTTTTTAAGTTTTTAAGTTTTATTTTAAAGTTTTACTTTTAAAGTTATATGTTAAGTTTTAAAGTTTTAATGTTAAATTTTAAAGTTTTTTTTTTAAGTTTAAAGTTTTAAATTTTTTTTTTAAAGTTTAAAGTTTTAAAGTATTTTTTGAAAGTTTTAAAGTTTTTAAAGTTTTTAATAAAGTTTTTAAATTTTTTTTAAAGTTTTAAAGTTTTTAAAGTTTAAAGTTTTTAAAGTTTTTTTTTAAAGTTTAAAGTTTTTAAAGTGTTTTTAAAAGTTTACAGTATTTTTTTTGAAGTTTGAAAGTTTGAATTTTTTTTGAGGGTTATACCTTAGACTTGAGTCATTCTTCTTGCTCCTCCTCCTCGGTTGCAGAAGCTTCACCCAATCCAAGCGATCCGAGGTCCAGCTCATTGATGTCATAAGCTTCATCCCTCTTGTTTTGGGTTCTTTTTTCTGCTAAAATCCAATCTTGAACGCAAACACAAGCTTCCAAGATATCCGGCTTCAACAGGCTCCTCTTTAGGCTCAACATCCTTGATCCTGCACTAAAACAAGACTCCGATGCTACCGTGGACACCGGCACCATTAGTAGATCACGTGCAATTGTAGAAAGTATAGGAAATCTTTTGTCGTATTTTTTCCACCATTCTAAAACGGTGAAGTGATTTGAAAATTTATCTTTTCTTCATAAGAACTTAAATACAAAGACAACTCTTGAATGGGTTGGGAAGATTGTCTCTGTTTCTTCCTTTTTAATAAACGACTAGCGTGGTCCAATATGCCAGAGCTACTACTTGTACTAACTTGAGTGGGTCGGGTCGGCACAACATTATCTTCATAAAGTAGTACTAATCTTTCTAAAACCACATTTACTTTCCATTTCAATTCCATAAGATTAAGTTCCATGTTATCTGCATAGCTATCTAACAAAACTTCTACACCCTCTAATTTGATAGTAGGATCAAAAATGGCAGACAAACAATATAAAAGAGGTACATCACCCCAATATTTAGTAAATTTAGCTTCCATTCTCTTAACAACATAGTCAAAATTTGGAACATTTCTATATTTAGAAAACAAGTAAGACATGTTACAAAGTTCTCGTAAAGCTAAACAAGAAGTATAATAAACACCAGAAACAGTGCATGTAGCCTTGTAAAAAGTTTTCAAAAATTCACATATAGAAGTAGCTACCCAATCATCTTCAGTTATTAAATATTCAAAATTATGATCCATGTTACAAAAATATGTAATAACATCCTTAAACGGAAGTGCGGATTTCAACATTAAATATGTCGAATTCCATCTATGTGGAACATCCTTAACAAATCTTCTAAAATGAATACTAAAATGTGTACATATGTTTTTAAAAGCTTGTTGCCTACTTGGAGACGTGTTCAAGCTGTGTAAACAATTTCTGAGAGTCTCTAAATGTGTACTAAAAAATTCAAGACATTCTTTTACAACTAAAATTAATAATATGGCAAGCACACATAATATGCAATAATCTACCTTCCAAAATAGGTTGAAATAATAAAGACAATGAATTTATAGCAGCAGTATTATTACTAGCATTATCAAAAGATACAGATTGAATCTTATTGTGAATATCAAAGTCACGCAAGTGTTTTGAAATACAAGTTGCAATTGCGGAGCCCGTGTGTGAAAATTCTAAAATTTTTAAACAAACGATGCACTTTTGCAATATCCACAATGAATCTATATAGTGTGCCGTGATACAAATTATATAAGTATAATTTTGTTTACTTGTCCAGACATCAGAAGTAATGGCTAGTTTATTAGCATGCGAAAACGTTTCTTTTAAAACAAGTCTCATTTCTTTAAAGAGTCTAATAGCCTCTTTTCTAGCAGCGCCTCTAGTAACTCTATTAAAACATGGATTTAAAGCAATTGTGGCATAATCATATAAAGATTCACTTTCACCCGAAGTGAATGGAAGTTCGTCAACAATAATATATTTAGTAAATTCAGTTTTATGATGGTGTAACGCCCCAGAACCAGAATACTGGAGAGCGGGGGCATACATAGCCAGCTACGTATATTGAAATGGAATCCACCTCGCTATACGGTCACGGTTGTCTAGATACATGAGGGTTTAACTTGAAGCCATCAGTCTCTTATGGTCATGAACAAGCCTATTGTCTCAATCTCATGCAAGAAATAGCAGCTACAAGATGTTAGAGCATCAAATATACAATAGTAAGACATCCCATACATTACATATTTGGATGATCATGAAGCTAGTCGTACAAAATATGAAGACTAGCAAGAGTTTCAGTCGTACATGATCAACCCTAGGATTCGTCAATCATGTTACAGCCCGTAGGCAGACAGTAAGTAAAGTACAATACGAGCTAACACGTGCTCGCCGGCTAAATGCCTCAAAAGAATATTTTTACAATAAAGTGGAAGAACAAAAGGAAAATCCACTCGTTGTCTTGGTTACGCCTGGTGGTCACCATCTGGCTGGAAGGTAGGTAGATCCTCTGGAGCTGCTCCGGTATCTGGATATACAAAACCAGCTGGGTCAGATCCCAGAAAGAGCAAGTGCCATAAATGAGGCTTCACTTAAGAACTAAACCCAGCAATTAGAACAAAACATAATTATATAATAAAGGACTTGAAATATAGAAAATCATGATGACATACGGTAAGATAACTATGGGACTATTCAGATAACCAAGTTACAACCCGTAAACCAAACAAGGACCGGGGTTGTAACCCTTTATATGAACGGAACTTGGTTTCTACAATTTATCGATAAAGTAAAGCACAAGCAATCAGGTCATGCTGCAATCTTGTACAGGATCAGGACAAGACTAGACTGAGTTAGACTCCATCCAATCAATCACGGCCAAGTAATGAGTATGGCTTGATACTTTAACTAACTAGGGTGATCATAGGCCTAGTTACTAGCAAGATGCAATGAGATATTCCAACAGCCACAAGCCCTGCAGACCATCCAGGTTATCCAGGTCGAATATCCATTCATGAAGGGTGCAACACATGACAGTGTGCTGGAAATGTGCCCTACTTGTCGGCAGGCTACAAGTCCACTTGCGCGCCCAGATAACGGAATTGCCTGTAGCTGGAGAAATCTCTTCATGACTACTGGGTTATTCTAATTATTAGCCTTAGTTAATTTTAGTAGGTACCCCCTAACCGTGGTACTCAGGGGTCCCTGCCCTAGACATGATGCGAAACAGTATTGGTTTATTGTACAACACAATCATCCACGGTGTCCAGGCCATTCATTCTTGTCATGTCATGCTAGCCATCGCAACAACATTCAATAGTTCCCATCAGGCTTGCTTGTCATATCTTGTTATGTCATGTCATGCCAGTTACTTGTCATACCATGCCATGTCCAATTATCATTCCAGTTATAATAAATAAATTCGTGATTATCAAGTTCATGACAAAAGGCGTAAGGATATAAAAGGGTAATGGTGTACGCCATAGGGCTCAAAGCCTCCACGCGTGCACTACTACGCTAGGTCAAGAGACCCCGAGCGTAAAACAGCTTTACGCGAGCAAAACCTAAGGGTGGGCAGCTCTACGCAAGCAAGAGCGCATGCAACCAGGATTCTACGCGAGCATGTGCTCTATACGAGCGGAGCTCTACGCGGCAAACGCTCTACGCGAGCGGAGCTCTACGCGGCAAATGCTCCACCCAAGCGGAGTGGCCCCTGCGTAGAGTTCGGATGAACTCGATGTAGAAGCGATTATGCTGGCACGCAAATGCATGTGCGTAAAGGGTAAATAATACACGGTCACGTAGAACGTGTGCGTAAAAAGAGAGGGGGTAAATGACACGCTGGCACGTAAAACGTGGGCGTAAAAAACTAAATAATATACGGGCACGTAAAAATGTGTGCGTAAAACTAAATCTTCTCCCCAAGGCCGGTTCAAGCAGGCGTAAAAGATCAAAAGCTCAAGAAAGCCCCATCTCGGCCAAGACTCAATGAAATCAAACCAAACTTGCGTAACATCAGAATGTCTATCACATAGAACTTCCAGTTTTCGAAAACAAGCCAGTTTAGTCGATCAAAATCATAAAAATAAAGGAATGCTAAAACCTAAATCTACAAAAATCCATGCATCAAAATGAGAAAAGTCAAGATCTAAAGTAGTTTAAAATCAGGCAAGGAAGATAAAAACATGGTGTTCTCTTGTGATAGCAAGTTGCACTTGCCTACGGTGGTGTGGGTGGAGAAGGAGATGAGGAAGAAGAAGAGAAGTGGAGTAAATGAGTAATAAATAAAGAGAGAGAATGGTGGCTGGGTTAATAAATAAGGGATGGTGGTAGGTAGGGGTTTGCATATCAACCCAAACCGAGCCCAACCAAGCCGAACCAAATGTACGCCAAGGCCAAGATAAACCACATGAACCAGGAAATGCTAACTAACCCATGCCAATGCAAAATCCAAGACTAGCTAGTCAAGACAAGTCGAACCAGGATGAACCCAAAATAAACCAAGGCAAAATTAAACCAGGATTAAGCTAAGCAAGACAAGCCTAATTACGGGTCGGGATTCCGTACACGTATACCAAAATACGTAATACGAACCACGGGCGTTACAACTCTACCCAACTTAAGAGAATTCCGTCCTCAAAATTTAATTAAGAGGCTAGAGAGGCAAGGACAAGCTGTATTAATCACAAGCAAGTTATAACTAGGCAATAAATCAAGCAATCATTCATGCGAGCAAGGAAGCGAAGGTATGTGGCATAAGGAAGGCATTATACCTCACGAGTCAAACAGGTCGGGATATCACGATCGAATATCATCTTCACGCTCTCACGTTGACTCACCTAGAGAGTGATGACCCCAAGCAACACGGACTAAACTAATAGTCTTGTTCTTGAGTATCTTCTCTCTCCGGTCCAATATGGATACGGGTCTCTCCTCATACGAAAGGTTGGTACCAACAACCAATTCTGAATGATCTAGGACATGACTCAGATCCGGGATATACCGTCATAATTGGGATACATGGAAGACATCATGCACCTCACGTAACGACGGCGGGAGAGCGAGAGGATAGGACACATCACCTACTCGCTCCAAAATGTCGAACGACCCTATATACCTAGGACTAAGCTTTCCCCGTACGCCGAAACGAATGACGCCGCGGTTAGGCGAGATCCTAAGGAATACATGGTCGTCGACAGAAAATTCAAGGGGGCGCCGATGGGAATCGGTCCAATGGCGCTGGCGATCTTGTGCGACGCGAAGATGATCTCTGACTCTTCTGACCATCTCAACTGTCTGAGTAATCATTTTCGGACCGAGCATCTGCCTCTCTCCAACATCGTCCTATGCTAACGGGGATCTGCACTTCCTACCATACAGTGCCTCGAACGGTGCCATATCGATACTGGCTTGGAAACTGTTGTTGTACGAGAACTCCACCAGGTGCAAGTGATCTTCCCACGAACCACCGAAGTCGAGTGTACAAGATCTCAACATATCTTCCAAGGTTCGTATGGTACGCTTTGACTGACCATCTGTCGGCGGATGGTAAGCTGAGATGAACTGGAGGTGAGTTCCCAAAATCTCTTGCAGACTGCACCAAAAGTACGACGAAATCTTGAATCTCTGTCCGAGGTGATACTGACTGGAACACCATAAAATTTGACAATCTGCCTGAGGTACATCTCTCCTAGCGAGCCGTCGACTGACCAACTCTGAACGGGAGAAAGTGAGTCACCTTCGTGAGCCTGTCTATAATAACCCAAATAGCATCTCTACCGGCCGGGGACCTAGGTAATCCAGTCACGAAATCTATGGTGATATGCTCTCACTTCCATTCTGGAATCGGCAAGGGCTGAAGAAGTCCAGCCGGTCTCTGATGCTCAACTTTAACTTGTTGGCAAACCAAAGACCGAGTGACAAACCGGGATATCTCTCTCTTCATACCATTCCACCAAAAATGCTGCCGGATATCGCGATACATCTTCGTACCACCCAGATGAATCGAATACTGAGAACTGTGAGCTTCTTCTATGACTTTCTATCTGATATCTCCACTGGGTACACAAAGACGCTTCCCATGTCGAAGTGTACCGTCCTCATGGATGCATAACTCTGGTCTTCACCTTGCTATACATTCTGCCCTAAGCCGCTGAAGCTTAGAATCTGTTGACTGAGCTAACTTGATCCGCTCAACTATACTGGACTGAACTTGCATGCTGGCCATCAAAGCCACACTGGTAGGAAGGACAACTTCTATATCCATCTTCTGAAGATCTGCTAATAACTCTGATTGTGCTGTTAGAAAATAAACTCCAGCTCTCCTGCTCAATGCATCTGCAACAACGTTGGCCTTTCCTGGGTGATATTGTAGGTTGACATCATAATCCACAAGTAGCTCTAGCCACCTCCTCTGACGCATGTTGAGATCCTTTTGGGTGATTACATACTTCAGGCTCTTGTGGTCGGTGAAAATCTCCACCCTATCTCTCTACAAGTAGTGTCTCCAAAGCTTAAGTGCAAATACTACCGCTGTCAACTCCAAGTCATGGATCGGATAATTCCTCTCATGATCACGAAGTTGACGTGACGCATAAGCTATTACCTTCCCATGCTGCATCAAAACACATCCCAATTCTCTGCCTGAAGCATCATAATATACTGAAAATCCTCTAGTCCCATCTGGAAGCGTGAGAATGGGTGCCATCATCAAGCCTCGCTTCAACTTCTTAAAAGAATTCTGACATTCTGCTGTCCAGGCAAACTGCGCATCCTTGCGGGTCAACTGGGTCATAGGTCCTGAAATCCGAGCAAAATTTGAAATAAATCGTCGGTAGTAGCCGGCCAAGCCAAGAAAGCTGCAAACTTCTGCAACTGTGCTGGGTACTGGCCACGTCTCAATGGTTACTATCTTCTGGGGATCCACTTCTACTCCATCTCTGGTGATGATATGACCCAGGTATGAAATGCGATCGAGCCAGAACTCGCATTTACTGAACTTCGCATACAACTGATGCTCTCTGAGAATCTGGAGGACCACTCTGAGATGCTGCTCATGCTCCGCTTCACTCTTGCTGTAGATCAGGATGTCGTCTAGGAACACAATCACGAACTGATCCAAGTATGGCATGAAGATACGATTCATGAGGTCCATGAATACAGCCGGCGCATTGGTTTCTCCAAAGGGCATAACAAGGAACTCTCAATGCCCATACCTAGATCTGAAAGCTGTCTTCGGGATGTCCTGCTCTCTGACTCTGATCTGGTGATATCCTGACCGCAAATCAATCTTCGAGAATACTGCTGCCCCCTTGAGTTGATCAAACAAGTCATCTATCCTCGGAAGAGGGTATCTGTTCTTGATTGTCACTGAGTTCAAGGTACGATAATCTACATATAATCTGGACGTACCATCCTTCTTTTTTTACAAGAAGCATCGGGGCTCCCCAAGGCGATCCACTAGCACGAATGAATCCCTTGGTCCTGAGTTCTTCGATCATCTTGTACAATATCTCTAACTCTAACGGAGCAATCCTGTAGACTCTCTCCAACACTGGGGCTGTCACTGGGATCAAGTCGATAGTAAACTCGATCTCTCATTCTGGCAGAATTCCTGGAAGCTCCTCTGGAAAAACATCTGGAAACTCCTCGACTATCCGGGGTAAATGTACTGCTGCTACTGCCATCCGCAATACTGGAGGAGAAGGTTCAACTTTGCCTCGGGAAAAGAAAAACTTTGGCTTGTCTGGAATGCTAAAAACAACCCTGCCAACATGGCAGTCTATCCTAGCATACTGGTTCCTTAACCAATCCATCCCTAAGACCACATCATAATCGGCCATCGAAAACTCTATCAATCTAGCGGGGAACTCTCTACCGTTAACCACGATCCGACACGAGAAAAATACTCTATCTACTCCCACAAGACCGTTACCAGTAAGTATATTGAGCCTTACTGATAATGACTCGGGCTCCAGTCCTATCCGTATCGCGAATCGTGCAGACATGAATGAATGCGATGCACCAGAATCAAATAATACTGATGCTGCAGAGGAGTTGACGAGAATAGTACCTGTAACACCCAGTTTCTAAAATAAGGGTAATTTTGAAATTTTGTATTTTAATTTATTTAATTATGGTATTTAAATAATAATATGATTTTTATTAATTTTTAATTATTTTAAAACTATTAAATATCATGACTTGTGATTTGGTGTGTAGCTAGTGAAACCGTAGAGACTGTCTGCCCTAGAGCCTAGCCATGTGATTAGGGTATTTTATTTATCATTTTTAGTTTGAGGGTATTTTGTCACTTTTGAATTATTTGAATTTAATATATATTATTGGAATTTAAAATGATTATTTAGAATGGTGTGTTTTAAATATTATTTAATTGATTGTCTTGTGTTGTGTTTAGCCCTAACCTAGATTGGACCTAACCTAGATTAGTCATAGCTAGTCTAGTTAGCCATGGTTAGTAATAGTTAGTATTGGTTAGTTGAGTTAAGTCATGATTAGTTAGAATGAAATAGGTTGCATTCAAGTCAAGTGTGAAGCCTAGGTTGTAGGCCCTTGATTGGACTTGATGGAATGAGAGCCCTTAGATTGTTCTCCAAAACCCTAAACCTAGCATTAGTGGCCAGCCAAGACCCCCCCTTGCCTATATAATATCCTTTTAGAAATATGTGCCTCTTTCCATTATTCTATCATTTTTCCTAAGAACTAGGTGAGCCTTCATTCTATTTTCTTCATAGTTTAATTAATAGAGCTCCATTTTTATTAGGATTTCTTCCATAGTGTTCTAATCAATGTTCTTCTGCTGTTTGTGGAGCCATATCACAGGATTGAATCAATTTGGAGATTTTGGTGGCTTTTGGAGAGCTCATTTAAAGAGGCTTTTTGTGTTGAAGAACACACATAGGTATAATCCTATTCTTCCATTAAAATTAGGTTTTCCTTGCATAAACACCAAGCCCTAGGTGTCCTTGTGCTGTAGGAATAGGGTTTGCTCGATTTCGTGTCCTGTACGTGTCCGTATCGGACACGTATCAGTAACCAGTGTAGGTATTCGACGAAATGCCACAAAGGGCATTTCGATCGAGTTTTCAGAATGTATTTGAATAGGAAATTAGATTTTGGTGTCGCTTAGGGGTTTCTAAGTGTCTGAGCTTGTGTCGTGTTGTTTTGGTGCCGTGTCGAGCACGTGGACACGCCCGCACGCATGTGAGCTGCACTGCCCTGCTACCAGCGGGTTCGTGCAGGAGCTGTAGGATACGTGGACACCTAATATTTGACACAACCCTAGGGACAGACACTGACACGAGGTCCTCAGAGTTTGAGACACTCTCGTGTCGTGTCGGACACGCATTTGACCGCACACGGGTTTATAGCTGTGCAGTGTCCTGTACACTGTTGGGTTTGTGCGAGTTTGGACACGTTTGTGTCAGGGTTTGGACACAATTTTAAGCATACGCCACGTGCACATATAGTAGGTTAATTACCAACTCTTATTCCTATATATTAATGTGTTTTTCATGTTCGAAAATTAGTTTCCCATGAGGGACTGATACGCTGTGTTCAGTTCCTATTTTTCAGTATTAATTTCCCATTTTAATTGTTTAAATTATGATTTAATTATCATTTTAGGTCCTAAACATGTTTGATAATCTCTATTAGTTGAATTGCAAGATTTGGATTTGGTTTTTGCATTTAAAAATGGATTTTCGATTGTGAGTTGGACTGAAACTGTTATTGATACATTGCTTTCTAATTTTTGTACAAATTGGCTTTAGGATTGTTGTCAAAACTAATTCCTGAGATTTTTCCAGTTTTACCAATATGAATTCCTGAGTTTGAATGGAAATTGTATATTGAAATTGGGCTGATAGCATGTACTGTCATTTTGTTTGGGATTTTTATGAATAATATTTTCCTGAGATTGATTAAGTTATTACTTGTTTTCCAGTGGTGTACATCCCTGTATCTACTGTTATCCATACTACACTCTCCACTGTTGGAACCTGGAACCTGTGTCTAATATCCACATGTATATGCTCATACACACTAACCTGATATTGACCCTGTTGCACAACTGTAATGCCATCACACACATCCACACATCTGTGATCACACACTCTTGCTTACAAATTTACACACACACACATGACTCCCCTGTACACAGTTTTATTTTACACACACACATCACTGAGTTGATTACATTCCTTGCTGGATTTTGCTTGCTTCCTGGTTGCAAATGAATGCTTACACTAATATATATGGACTGTCATTGAATCCTGAAATTCATCCCATTCATGCCCCAATTTCAGTCCCTAAAGACTTGTCATTAGCACTCAAATTTAGTCCCTAAATAGCCCATAACAGTCCTGATTTCAGTCCATGTTTCACCCTAAAATCAGTCCACATTTGCTGTCCTTAATCAGCCTATAAGCACTCCCAAACCTAGTCCATATTTCCTGCCTCAATCCAGTCCCAAACCACCCTTCATAACACCACATTTCAGTCCCCTAAAAACCTGATACAAACAGTCCTATACACAGCTATCTAGAAGGCCCTAAACCAGCATGATGTTGTCCTAAACCAGTCCCTAAAATCAGCATATAGCAATCCCCATTAGCTCCTAGTAACCTGTCCTTAAACCCTTGAATCCTGTCCATTACACCCCCAAATATCAGGCCCAATTGCTGTCCTAATAGCAGTCCATAAATCCAGTCCATAACATGCCCAAACCAGTCCAAAATCCACTCCATATCAGCCTACACACAGCCCCTCACATATTGGCATGAACCTGAGATTATGACTGCCATGTGAATTTCTAATTTTGTGTAACACACACACACACTGCCTACACACACCTATCTACTCTCCTGTACAGACACACACACAGTGTTTTCATTTCCTGTCACACTATTATTTTCATGTTACATGTACCATATGAGACACACACATTTTGCCTTCATTCCCCATTCCCATATATATATATATATATATATATATATATATATATATATATATATATAAAAGAATAAAGAAAATATATATATATATATATATATATATATATATATATATATATATATATATATATATATTCTTTATTCTTTTATATATATATATATATATATATATATATATATATATATATATATATATATATATAAAATATCTAATCTATGTGAATATGTAATTGAGTGTGACATATGTATAGCCCAATGTGATATGTGCATGTGATTAGGTGATGTGAAATAGATATGGCATTTGGCTATTTACATAGCTCTCTCTAACTCTCTATGTGTATATGTAAATAGATGTAACCTTGTTAACTTGTGCCATGTTCTAGTGTAATCCATAACTAGTGTTAATTTCTCTTTCCATGTACACCTCCATGTTCACACACACACATAGCTTTACATGTTAGTTCCTTCCTCTTATATATATATATATATATATATATATATATATATATATATATATATATATATATATATATATATATATATATATATATATAAAATGTTGAATATAAAATGTTGAATATGCATGAATATGAATGTATACACTTGAGTTAGTGTATTGTTAGACTAGTGTGACTTGTGTATGGTGTGTGCTTGCTAGGGTAGTCTTGGTTAGGCCTAGTGAGACTTGTTAGACTTGTTTGGGCTAGGACTTGACCTAGTTTGTCTAGTGTAGTTGACTAGAGTTGACCAAGTGTTGACTTTAGTCTAGTTCGACCTAGACAGCATACAGACGCATCGTAGATTATATTTATCATCCCCTGTATACATCTTGACTTGTGTTGCTCTAACTAGGAGTCAGGTACCTCATCTCGGACAGTACATTTACTTCAGACATTCAGATACCAGGCGAGTACATTCTCTGATCGTTTCATAACTTGCTTAGAATTATATTCCTGCTCTAGTTTACCTTATTTGATGCTGTCATGATATTATCACGGATTGGTACTATATGGATCCTTTCATGCGATGTTATCCCCCTCGGGAGCATCGGATACATCATGTCGTGTGTTTTATGTACATCGTGTATTCCTCGCTCTCATGTTATTCATGTTTATCTTGTGCTTCATTCTCATTCGTGCTTGCTCATGTACTCTCATGTGTTATCATGATTGGTCATGTTTCTCATGTATCTCATGTATAACCTATACTTCATGTGCACTCATTTATGAGCCTTCATTTGAATTTCATATGTACCTATTTATGGGCCCCCATGTGGACTTCATGTGCACTCATGTATGAGCTCTCATGTATACTTCATGTGCACCCAGTTATGGGCTTCATGTGAAAATCATATACGTAACATAACCTGTCTGGATCCTTGTGTATTGATTGGGGTATGGGGGAGTATGAATAGTCATGTGAACAATTCCAAAGTAGTATAGCCATGTACGTCTCTTTAGTATAGCCATGTACAAATCAAGCCGTTCACATGTCGACTTTGTACTCTAAATCACTAGTCACTAATAGCTCTCTAATTATAGTAGATATTTCTATTACAATTCTCTCTCTCTGTTTACATCATGTACTTTCTTTCAGTTTCATGTATCCTACTCTCTTGCATGTTTATATTCTGTAACCTGTTATGATCTGTCACGACCCGTACCCGTTTTTTAAAAACGGATACGAGACGTGTCTAAGCCAGCCTATGCCGCAGTATCGGCGGTAGAACGCTGTCACGGCCATGAGATCAAAATCACAAAATAAGGCTCGTTCACATAATTAATTTAATTTACAATGATCACAAGTTTTACATTTGCAGAAAAATATAAACTTGTACAAATATATAATGACTACAACTCAACTATCTAGCTAGTCTCTAGGCTTTTGTATGCAGGTACCCCCGTATCTTCCATGCTAAATGAATCCACGACTAACCTGAAAAATATGGTTTCCAGTCAGGAATGGAACGAGCACAATTCACTAAATGCAATTTCAAATAAAGAAAATGACTATACAATAGAGGTTAGACATTAATTACATGTTTCTGAAAATAAACAGAAAATACGGAAAACCAATAGCAAATAAATAGACACAAAATACTTTCCCCAACTGTTAGAAGTACCTTTGATATGTGATCGGTCTCGGGACAATTATGCGACACGGTCTACACGGTCTAAAGTTACACGGTCTACAGTTACACGGTCTACAGTTACACGGTCTACAGAAAATATTGCAATAAAGAAACACTGTCTACAAAAATAATAATCACGAACTACACAGTTTAAATGCAATAATAATCACGGTCTACACTGTCTACTTTGCAATAAATAAATCATTGTCTATATTGTCTACAAAAAATAATTAAATCACTGTCTACACTGTCTACAAGAAATAAATGCAATAATAAACACGGTCTACACGGTCTACGGTCAGATCACACATCCTTGGTACTTCTCATTCCCGACTCAATAATTTATAATAGAAAATAATCACATAACCAATGGCCAACCAATAAAATATAGTGAAAATCAATTTTAAAATGAAGACAATAAACTGTACTCGCCTGTAGTCCTTTGCTGGTGAAACCGACAATCTGAACTACTCAATGTGCCACAATAGTCAAAACCCGTACAACAGTCCCTGGAAGCCAAAATAAACATTACTAATATTCTCAGAATAGTCAAATTAGCTAGGATCGCATGTCCTTAAGTCCAATTCTGGACACAGGGGCAAAACGGTAATTTTGGGCCAAAACGGTGTCCGCCGTTGGACCCGCTTTGCACCGAAAAGCGTGCCAAAGTCAATAGTCTCTAAAGTCGTCAAACTATATGTCTACGGATCCGATTTTCCAATACGAACCCAACCGTATGTCCAGAGTTGGAATTCGGCGGGCAGTACACAAAATCGCCCGTTGAGTTGGACCGTGGGGCCCGCAAAACGGTGTTCCGATTCCACTGTCTCAGAATTGGACCAAACTTGGCATGCAGGACCCAAAAAAATGATACGGTCCTGCTGGCGCAAGTTTCGTCTCGATCTGACGAGCGTACACAAAGTTATGACTGAATTTGCATTGCACGGATACGGGACAATTTCGACGGATACGCATCAAATTCGTCGCGCACACGCGACCAATTTGAATTTCGTCAAAGCCCACACGACCACAAAGCCGTTACACACCTTTCGATGCCTTCTGTTCGCGACCACGTCGCCCGGAATGGCGGGACGTACGTCGTGTGGATGAGTTTTTCTAAAAACTGTTTTTCTTGATTTTTAATTCGATTTATCTTAACATCTGCTGATCATAAGAATAATCTAAAAATAGGGTTTTAATGCTGGTTACGTTGACTAGAAGTCGGTTCAAACGGTTTTCTAAAATTTGCGATATTCTGGTCGCGAATCGACCGTAAACATTGAATGCTGGACAGTTCTACGTCCTATTTCAGACAGGTTTTTGGTCGATCTTCGGGCTCGTTTTTCGATGCGCATGACGCAAAACAAATCTAAGTAATTGAAGGAAATCGGAGTGGATTATGTCGGAATCGTACCTGAAGAAGTGGTTCGTAAAACGATCCCTTGTACGTGATAAAAAGTCGTTGCGAAGTTGGCACCTCCGCAGCTACTGCTGCTGTTCGGTGTGGACTCGCGCGCCTTGGCCGGCCGACGGCGGTCGTGCGGCGGTGCGGGGTCGCCGGTGGGTCGCCCAGGGGAGGAGCTCGTCGTGGCATGGGTTAGGGTTTTGGATTTTTGAGAGTTTCCTCTCTCTCTCTCTCCCTATTAATACTCGTTCGGGGTCGTAGGGTTCAGCGGTTGCCCGCTCGGTTTGCACAGTGAGTACGGGCTCGGATCCCTCAGCTGTGGGCCGAGTTTGTTTGGGTGTTGCTGCTCCTATTTGCTTATTCCATTATACAATTATATATATATATCCCATATATATATATATATATATATATATATATATATATATATATATATATATATATATATATATATATAGAATAAGGGAGGTAGGGTGCCACCTCACGGGAGGGTGTCTACTTGTCACCCCCATGCTATCATCATGCACATGGGTGCATGATGATAGCATGTGGGGGGTGACAAGTAGACACCCTCCATAGGGTGGCACCTCACCTCCCTTATCCTCTATATATATATATATATATATATATATATATATATATATATATATAAATATATATATATATATATATATCAAAAAACCTAAAATAATTTAAATAAATATTATAATTACCAATATTCCTATTCTCTATTTCAGCCTAGGGCCTTATTTATGTGACTATATATATATATATATAACATTTATTTGACAAACAATATAACCAATAATAATAATAACCTCAAATAATATCGATAATAAAAATAATAATAATAGCAGTAATAATAATAATAATAATAATAATAATAATAATAATAATAATAATAATAATAATAATAATAATAATAATAATAATAATAACGACAATCAATAAATCAATAATGTTGTATATACCATTTTGCTCAGTCTATTAATCCCGAAATGCACAAGGGCCCATTTTATACAAGTGTCCTTGAATATCTATTAATAATGATAATTATAATATTTAATTACGAATGCTTAGAATATAATCATTAAATCATTAAAACGAAATACAACACCCTTATTCCAAATTCCATCGACACGAATGTCATTGGACGTGCCGCATGACTACACGGCTTGGGCTCAGTTCGGGTCCAGTCCGGCTAAAATAATATAACTGGTTTTTCCTAAGCTCAATAATATAATTAATAACTAAATAAATCATAGATAAGGGTTAAGTCGCAACTTGACATGGTTTTTCCAGTTAGGACATCACTATGGCTCGGCCTTCCCTATCAGGGCTAATACACTAGTCTAAGCACGCTATTGCACTATCCGTGCCACGATTTCTAGTCGCCTTGTACTCCAAAACTCCATCATGGCTAAAATCATCTACCGTAATAATTTACTAAATAATTAATTATAAAATCTAAAAATCACCATTCCAATAAAATAAAAATAATAATAAAATATTCTAAGTTTTCTGGGAAGGGCAGCTACAAATCTATCCACCTTACAATAATTTCGTCCTCGAAATTCTAATTCATAACTATTCCATAAATTCAAAAAGGAGTTCTACTATTACCTTAATCTCCTTAAATTTAATTCCTCAAAAATAGTTTATATCCTCCCCATTGGCCATTTTGGCAACTACAAAAATCTCGAGGACTTCTACCCACCTTTAGTCACACTACTCTCTTAAATGTAAGTCCCTAAAACTTTATAATCATCGAACTAATTGCTAAAAATTTCTACCAATATATATCTACTGTATGTGACATCTATAATCCTCTCTTATCTATCAAACAACCCAAAATTTAACAAGCGACGAATTTGTACAAGTAGCGGAGGATATTGGTAAATTCTAATAAGCATGACCATTCGTCACTCCAAAATAGGAAGGACAGGAAAATAAGGAAGAACAATCGAGAGTAAAGATGAAATTTCTAGAGCGATAGAGAGTATTCAAGGCTGCAGATGGAATGAAAGTTTAAGAACCATTAACTTATTTGCTGAAGTGGCTACTCTAGTCTAGTCACTTGCTAAATCGAAGCACCCTTCGCCTTTTAGAGTGGATTGCAATCCGTGCAATACAGAAGTTCCATTCTCGAAATTCTAAACAAGGTTCTATAATAGAACGGAATTTGAGAAGTCAAGATCGTGATCTTTCCCGTGGTTATTTAAACATACGAGCAAGGGATAAAATGCAATACAAGATCGTATCGTAACTTCCAGGTAGATGGGATAAGGGTCACAAATGACTTTTCCTTTTAAGAGGTGGGAACTACATAATAGGTATAGGGACCTATTTCAAAAAGTTTGGTTTTATAGTCAAAATATGGTGGTATGCATGGATGAGTTTTACTGAGTCTTAATGGGCTTCCTGATTGGACATCCCTCGTTGGTTGGGTAAACCTTGGACTTCAATCTATATTGACTGGACAAGATCCCAATGGTAAAACTATTTCTTACTAGGCTAGGGTAACTTGGAATAAGTTTCCACCCAAATGGTTGAGCTAGTTGCCAGTCCAGTTGGTTAGTTAGGTCCCTAAAGCTCAAAATGCGTCTTCAGTGACTTTGATGTTGAATTAGCACGAGAAGACACAATTGAGTGGCACACTAGTTTCATGTGCGTAGTGGGCTTCGAGTAGATCACAACCATAAATTGGGTCGAAATGTTCGAGTCGAGGTTTAGTCTCTAATGGAAATCGGAAGGTATACCGGTGTTACGGTGAGGGTTATAGTTAGTCCTTTTGACCTGAAAGTTGTACCATAAAAATAGAGTACAAGGGGACGTGTTTGAGTGGGACATGATATACTTAGATGAAGGTGGACTCGTCTAGATCTTGCGTATAAAATTTGTTGGAAGATAACAGCTGGTCTCGTGCTCCGAATATTAATGACACGGCCGGGGACACAAAATAATCTAAATAGAAAGTGAGAGTCCATAGGGCACTAACTATCATTCTAATAAAAAATTTATTCTAATCAATCGGTGATCTTCGTATATCCTAAAACTTTAGGGGGCTTACAGTCTACCCACCTTAAGAATAGGACATGGTCTTAGGAATATTGAGGTTAGAGGGTTCATAAAGTCCGGATACTGTACCTCGACTCTTTGTTAATAGAAAATAAGGCACGGCGTATCGGGATATGGTAGATATAAGTCAAGTCAAGGATCGTTCCTCAATAAATGAAGAACGAGTGTGTACAATGACACATGGTCGATAAAATAGGATGATCTACTCGTCTATAGTATACTAGAGTTATCGACGGGGTAACCAACTCTAAGGCACAAGATTTCTAACAACTGAGTCGTGAATTTCTATTTGTGCCAACCTGCCAGACTATCGTCACAAGAGTTGTAGTGATCGTGTATTGCTGTTGACAACTGGTAAATCATAATATGACAGGATATTTAAGCTATGGTATTGCCTAAGCTAGTGACTGTGGTGTTCCAACACTAGTTAGGTCTTAATAATAAAATTTACATAACTAGAGTAATATTTGTTGGAAACCAATCTCGGGATGAGTGTCTACCATAGTCACGGTAAATGATTGTCCTTACCTTGTTTATTCAACTCATGTCTAAACCGTGGGCTTTGGCCGAGGAAAAGCTGAGTTGAAGATTAAGGATTGCTAGTTAAAGCAAGCTTCAGGCAAATAATTAGAGGCTCACGACATTTGGTTTCTTGCGAATAGATAGCCTCCTAGGTTGACATTTTGACTAAGGGTAAAACCCTGCTCATTCTCAAATTCAGATGGCTAGGGGTTCCAGTAGTTTGAGGGTCGAGAGAAGAACGAATAACTCAACCACATGGCTGGCCGATGGTATCTACACTAGCGTGTAAAACTATCATAGCCATGGGGATACTATGTATCTCTCCACCATTTATGAGCTCTCGTCTTTCCAAATCAGTGAAAGAAAAAAAATAGAGTTCAAGGGAGATGTCATTGAATACAATTACGAGATTCAAAGGCGAATGTATAATTCAAGAGGAATTGTCAATGCAGTCGCGGTTGAGATCATAGATACCTTGATATCTCAATCCACGTAGGTTAATCAAAGAGAGAGCGAACCAAGTGCACTACGGTTGATCAGACCGTAATACATCGATTCTGATTAGACAATATGTTAGCAGGCGTCCCCACTAAACATATGCCTCGAATCAAGCTCGAGAATAGAGTGAGCTTGCAAATCTAGGCTGTAATAGCAGGATTGGTCAAGATATTCAGAATACAAGTATACGAGATTTTGAAAGAGGCACAAGTAGTTCGAGTTTTGTGAGAATCAAACCTTGCCCGGTGTTCTTGCTTATACGGTTTATCCTACTATCTTCTTATCCATAATGCCTTGGCGACTAATGGGTTATGAACCTCTAAACTCTATATTCTAGGTAAACCTATTGGCGTTAAACAATATCCTCGTCAATAGGTCACAAGGACCACGGAGTGCTAGATCGGAAGACACCCTACCCAATCTCACAGAACTTTCACTACTATTGGCTTCGGATCTTATAGAACATACAGGGCACCGTCCTATCCTCCATAGTATTCCTAATTTGTAATCACGTCTGAAGTCATTTCACCGAGGACTACGCCTCGCCCTTAAAATCGGGTTGTGGTAAACCCTTGGATTTGTGATTTCAGGGTGATATGCTATCTGATACTCTACCTTATATTGACACAAGGGTGACTACGATCCAAGAGGACCACTAGCTATAGTTTAGAAATATTCTATAACCTATATTTTCTTAAACCAATTCCAACTCTAGGGATCGTGCCTTGCCAGTGCGCTGCTGGCTGCAGTGGATCCATAGTTCCATAATTCAAATAAATGGCGACAGTGCACTGCTGTCCTGCCATTTTGGGTTAACTAACATTTCTTTAACTATATCCTCAAAATTCATGAGCTTTTAGAGATTCAAACAAGTTGACTATGAAATAAAGCGTAGGTATCTATCAGTCACAACCCTTAAAAATAAAAGGTGAACAGGGAGAAAATAACTGAAGACAAAGAAATACACACATTCTAACTATTCCATTGTATTCAAGCCTTTGCGGAAAACTTGAATTGAAACAAACTCGAGGCCCGTATATGGATATCCTATGAAAATAATAGTTCTTAGGGCAAAATAGGAACCGAATAGGCAGTTCGAATTAAGATGTGCGGATGATATCTAAAGAGGCAAGGAGAAGGGGTTGAATAATTCATCTAGGTTAGATCATTAATTCTAGGAAGCTCTGAATCACCAAGTGAATAATCTATCCACATTGGATCATATCGATATACCAAGAGGTAATCGTGTACCTAGGGGGATCTGTCAATCTATCAAAATTAATAACTCCTTATCTGAGTTGCATGGCCTAGACTATCCATCCGTAAATTTGTACAAGGGACTCCTAGTCCTAGTCATTCTCTTAAATTAAATTAGTCTTAATTCGTGAATGAGCATTTCCTTGCCGCAGGCTCGCAATAGTACAATTAACTTAAGTACCATCACGAGTTCACGTGATTTGCGAAGACTGACCTGCATGGGCCACCACAAAAACTTGTCACGACCCGTACCCATTTTTTTTAAACGGATACGAGACGTGTCCAAGCCAGCCTACGTCGCAGTATCGACGGTAGAACGCTGTCATGGCCATAAGATCAAAATCACAAAATAATGCTCATTTACATAATTAATTTAATTTACAATGATCACAAGTTTTACATTTGCAGAAAAATATAAACTTGTACAAATATATAATGACTACAACTCAACTATCTAGCTAGTCTCTAGGCTTTTGTCTGCAGGTACTCCCGTATCTCCCATGCTAAATGAATCCACGGCTAACCTGAAAAATATGGTTTCCAGTCAGGAATTGAACGAGCACAATTCATTGAATGCAATTTCAAATAAAGAAAATGACTATACAACAGAGGTTAGACATCAATTACATGTTTTTGAAAATAAACAAAAAATACGGAAAACCAATAGCAAATAAATAGACACAAAATACTTTTCCCAACTGTTAGAAGTATCTTTGATATGTGATCGGTCTCGGGACAATTATGCGACACGGTCTACACGGTCTAAAGTTACAAGGTCTACAGTTACACGGTCTACAGTTACACTGTCTACAAAAAATATTGCAATAAAGAAACACTGACTACAAAAATAATAATCACGAACTACACAGTTTAAATACAATAATAATCACGGTCTACACTGTCTACTTTACAATAAATAAATTACTGTCTACACTGTCTACAAGAAATAAATGCAATAATAAACACGGTCTATGTCACGACCCGCACCCGTTTTTTTTTCTAAACGGATACAAGACGTGTCCAAGCCAGCCTACGCCGCTGTGTCGGCGGTAGAACGCTGTCACGGCCATGAAGATCAAAATCACAAATAATGCTCATTCACAAAAATTTAATTTAACTTATAAAGATCATAAGTTTACATTTGCAGAAAATATAAACTTGTGCAATTATAGAATGACTCCAACTCAACTATCTAGCTAATCTCTAGGCTCCTGGCTGCAAGTATTTCCGTCACTCCCCAAGCGAAGTGGATCCACGGCTAACCTAAAAATGTTGGTTTCCAGTCAGGAATGGAGCGAGCATAATTCACTGAATGTAATTTCAAATAAAGAAAATGACTATAAAACAATGGTTAGACATCAATCATGAGTTTGAAAATAAACAGGAAATACGAAAAACCAATAGTAAATAAATAGACACCAAAAACTTTCCCCAACTACTAGAAGTACCTTTGATATGTGATCAGTCTGGGATACTACACCGCACGGTCTACGAGATCTACTTGCAGAAAAGTAAACACTGTCTACGAGATCTACTTGCAGAAAAGTAAACGAGATCTACGAGATCTACTGCATAAAAGTAAACGAGGTCTACGAGATCTACTGCATAAAAGTAAACAATGTCTACGAGATCTACTGCATAAAAGTAAACAATGTTTACAAGATCTACTGCATAAAAGTAAACAATGTCTACGAGATCTACTGCATAAAAGTAAACAATGTCTACGAGATCTACTGCATAAAAGTAAACGAGGTCTACGGTCGGATCACATATCCTTGGTACTTCTCATTCCCGACTCAATAGTTTATAATAGAGTATAAAAATTACATAACCAATTACTAATCAATGAAATATAGTAAAGATCAATATCAAAAT
Source organism: Iris pallida (assembly GCA_029216955.1). Lineage (NCBI taxonomy): Eukaryota > Viridiplantae > Streptophyta > Magnoliopsida > Asparagales > Iridaceae > Iris > Iris pallida. The sequence continues at coordinate 171,738 of JANAVB010003452.1, forward strand.
GCAGATAATAAACTGTACTAGCCTGTGGTCCTCTGCTGGTGAAACCGACAATCTGAACTACTCAATGTGCCACTATAGTCAAAACCCGTACAACAGTCCCCGAAAGCTGAAATAAATATTACCAATGTTCTTAGAATAGTCAAATTAGCTAGGATTGCCTGTCCATAAGTCCAATTCTGGACACAGGAGCAAAACGGTAATTTTGGGCCAAAACGATATCCGTCGTTGGACCCGCTTTGCACCGAAAAGCGTGCCAGAGTTAACGATCTCTAAAGTCAACAAACTACATGTCTACAGATCCAGTTTTTTGATACGAACCCAACCGTATGTCCAAAGTTGGATTTCGGCGGACCGTGCAAAAAATTGCCCGTTGAGTGGGTCCGTAGGGCCCGCAAAACTGCAATTTTATCAACGGTCTCAGAATCGGACCAAACTTGGCATGCAGGACCAAAAAAATGATATGGTCCTGTTGGCGTAAGTTTCGTCTCGATCTGACAAGCGTGCACAAAGTAATTGAGAAATTTGCAACGTGCACGATACGGTGAATTTCGACGGATACGCATCGAATTCGTCGCGCACACGCGACCAATTTGAATTCCGTCAAAGCCTACACGACCACGAAGCCGTTACGCAGCTTTCCATGCCTTCGGTTCGCGACCACGTTGCCCGGAATGACGGGACGCACGTCGTGTGGATCAATTTTCTCGTTTTTAAAACAAGTTTTTCTCGATCTTCAAATCGATTTATCCTAGCATCTACTGCTCATCTAAATAATATAAAAATAGGGTTTTAATGTCGGTTAGGTTGTCTAGAAGTCTGTTCAGATGGTTTTCAAATTTGGTCTATGGATTGGCGAGAAATTGCCTTCCAAGATGAGTGTCTGGACTGTGCTAATGTCTTGTTTTGTACCGTTTCCGCTCGACTTCGTGTCGATATTGTGGACGGATTTTCCTACGATTATCGAAGTTGTGTACTGGGATCTAAAGAGGATTATGAGGGGTTCATACCAGAGTTCGTATCTCGGAGTTTCGTTGAGAAACACAGAAGAAAAGAAGGCACGAAGTGGCCTCTGCGCTGGTTCGTTGCTGCTGTCGCAGCGCGCTGTTTCGTCCGGCCCGAACTCGAACAGTGGACTGTCCGTGTCCGTCCGTCCGAACTCATTTTCATTTTCGGACCGAACACGGACAGTGGACTGTCCGTGTCCGTCCGGCCCGTTTACACCCCTAATGTCTACATAGGCTTGGGCTCGGTTTGGGTCCAATCTGCACTAGTTTGGTACAACCGGGTTCCCTAAAACTAAATAATATAATTAATAAATAAATAATCTTCGATAAGGGTTACGTCGTAACTTGGTCTGGTTTTTCTAGTTAGGACATCTCTATGGCTCGGCCTTCCCTATCAGGGCTAACACACTAGTCAAAGCACGTCAATGCACTATCCGTGCCACGAGTCCTAGTCGCCTTGTACTCTAAAACTCCACTATGACTAAAATCATCTACCGTAAAAATATTAATTAAATAATTATTTATAAAAACTCTAAAATCATCATTTAATTTAAATAAATAAATAATTAAAATATATATATTATCAAGGTTCTGGGAAGAGGGGCTACAAATCTACCCACCTTAAAAATAATTTTGTCCTCGAAATTCTAATTTGTAACTATTCTTAAATTCAAAAGAAACTCTACCATGACCTTAATCTCCTCGAATCTTAATTTCTCAAAAACAGTTTATGTCCTCCTCCTAGCCATTTTGTAACAACGAAACTCTGAAGCCTTTCTACCCACCTTTGGTCACACTACTCCCTCAATCCTCATGTCTCTAAAACTTTATAATCCTCCAACTACTTGCTAAAATTTCTACCAATAGGTATCTACTACTTATGGCCACTATAATCATCTCTTATCTATCAAGCAACCCAAAATCTAGCATGCAACAAATTTATACAAGTAGCTAAGAAATATTGCTGAATTCTAATAAGCGTGACCATTCGTCACTCTGAAACAGGAAGGACAGGAAGATAGGGAAGAAAAATCGAGAGCATTTATGAATTTCCAAGAGCGGTAGAGAATACCCGATGATGCAGATGGAAAGAAAGTCTATGAACCATTGACTTATTTAGTAGAGTGGGCTACTCTAGTCCAGTCACTTGCTAAATCGAAAATCCTTCGTTTCTTAGAGAGGCTTACAAAAAGTGTAATACAGAAGTCCCATTCTCGAAATTCTAAACAAGGATCTATAATAGAATGGAATTTTGAGAAATCAAGATTGTGATCTTTTTCGTGGTTATTTAAACACGCGAGCAAATGCAATAAGAGATTGTATCGCAATTTCTAGGTAGATGGAGTAAGGGTTACAAATGACCTCACATTCTAAGGGGTGAAGACTACATAATAGGTATAGGGACCTATTTCAAGTAGTCCGATTTTATATAAAAAAAATGGTGGTTTGTATGGATAGGTTTTACTGGGTTTTAATGGGTTGCCGATTGGACATCAATCGTAGGTTGGATGAACCCTGGATTTCAATCTATATGGATTGGACAAGATCCTGATGGTAAAACTCTTTCTACTAGATTAGGGTATCCTAGAATAGGTTTTCGCCCAAGCGGTTGAGCTAATTATCAGGCAGGTTGGTTAGCTAGGTCCCTAAAGCCCGAATGCGTCTTCCGTGACTTCTGTGTTTAAGTGGCACGAGAAGACACCATTGAGTGGCACATTAGTGACATGTGCGCAGTGGGCTCAAGTCGATCACAACCATATATTGGGTTGAAGGCTTCGAGTCGAAGTTGAGTCCCTAATCATAATCGAGAAGTTTACCGGAACCATGGTAAGGGTTATAGTTAGTCCTTTCTACCTGAAAGTCGTACCATAAAAATAGAGTACAAGGGGGCGGGTTTGAGTGGGATATGATATACCTAGATGAAGGTGGACTCGTCTAGATCTTACATATGAAATTTGTTGGAAGGTAACAGCTGGTCTTGTGCTCCGAATATTAATGACACGGCCGGTGACACAAAATGATCTAATAGAAAAGTGGGAGTCCATGAAACACTAATTATCATCCTAATGAAAAGTTATTCTAATCAATCGATAATCCTCGTATATCCAAAAACTTTAGGAGGCCTATAGTCTACCCACCTTAGAAGCTAGGACATGGTTTTAGGAATAATGATGTTAGAAGAATTCAAAAGTCTGGGTATTATACCCCGACTCTTGTTGATAAAGAATGAGACATGGCGTAACGGGATACGGTTGATATAAGTCAAGTCAAGGGTCGTTCCTCAATAATTGGAAAATTGAGTGCGTGTGCAATGACACATGATCGATAAAATAGAATGACCTACTCGTCTACAGTATACATGAGTTGTCGACGGGGTAACCAACTCTAAGGCATATCATAAGGAAAGAATTCTAACAACTGAGTCGAGAATTTCTACTTGTGTCAACCTGCCAGGCTATCGTCACAAGAGTTGTAGTGATCGTGTATTACTGTTGACAACTGGTAGATCATAATATGACAGGGTATTTAAGCTATGGTATTGGCTAAGCTAGTGACTGTGGTGTTCCAACACTAGTTAGGTCTTAATAATAAAGTTTACATAACTAGAGTAATATTTGTTGGAAACCAATCTCGGGATGAGTGTCACTGTAAATGATTACCCTATTGTCCACTCATCTCATGTCTAACTGTGGGCTTCGGTCGAGGAAGGGTTGGTTCAAGGCTTAAGGGTTGCTAGTTAAGGCAAGCTTCAAGCAGATAGTTAGAGACTCACGACAATTGGTTTCTTGAGAAGAGATAGTCCCTAAGTTGGCATTTTGACTAAGGATAAAGCCCTACTCATTCTCAAATTAAGATGGCTTGAAAGTCTCAATAATAGTTTGAGGGTCGAAGGGAGAACGAGTAACTCAATCACATGACTGGCCGATGGTAGCTACACTTGTGCCTACCATTAGCATATCTATGGGGATACTCGGTATCTCTCTACCAATTATGAGCTTGTCTTTCCAAATCAATGAAAGACAAAACAATAAAGAGTTCAAGAAAGATGTTACTGAATACAATCACGTGATCCAAAGGCGAACGTATAATTCAAGAGGAATTATCAAAGCAGTCGTGGATGAGATCCTAGATACCTATATATCTCCATCCACATAGTGTAATTAACGAAGAGAGAACCAAATGCATCATGGTTGATCAGACCATAATACACTGATTCTGATTAGACAATAAGTTAGCAGGCGTCCCCACTAAACATATACCTCGAATCAAGCTCGAGAACAGAGTGAGCTTGCAAAACTAGGCTGTGATAGCAGCATTGGTCAAAATAGTCAAATTACAGGTATACAAGATTTTTGAAAAAAAGGCACAAGTAGTATGAGTTTTGAGGGAATTCAAACTTCACCTGGTGTTCTTGCTTATACAGTCTTCCTACTATCTTCTGATCCACAAGGATTTGGTCGACTAATGGGTTATGGACATTCTAAATTCCATATTCTAGGTAAACCTATTAGTGTCAGTCGATATCTTCGTCAATAGGTCACAAGGACCACGGAATGCTAGATCGGGAGACGTGCTATCCAACTTACAAACTTCCACCAATATTGGCTTCTATCCTCTATAGTATCCTCAACTTATAATCACGTCTGAAATCATTTCACCGAGGACTACGCCTCGCCCGTAAAAATCGGGCTGTGGTAGACCCTTGGTTTCGTGATTCAGATGTGACATGCTATCCGATACTCTACTTTATATTGACACCAGTGTGACTATGGTCAAAGAGGACCACTAGCCATAGTCTGAATAACATTTTATAACCTATATTTCTTAAACAAATTCCAACTCTATGGGTCGTGTCTCGCCAGTGCGCCGCTGGCTGCAGTGAATCCATAGTCTCTAAAATTCAAATAAATGGCGGCAGTGCGCTGCTGTCCTGCCATTATGAGTTAACTAATATTCTTTTAACTATATCTGTAAATCTTCATGGGCTTCTATAGATTCAAACAAGTTGACTATGAAATAAAGCGTAAATATTTGTCCTATCAGTCACAACCCTTAAAATAAAGGATTGAATAGGGAGAAATAACTGAGGACAAAAGAAATAGAAACATTCTAACTATTCCATGTGTATTCAGGCCTTTAAGGAAAAAAAACTTGAATCGAAACTAACTTGAGTTTCATATGTGGATAACGTAATCAGATATTATATAAAAATAATTCTTAGGGCAAAAATAGGAACTAAACAGGCAATCCGGACTACGATAAGAGGATGATGTCTAAAGAGAAGGAATTTAATAGTTTATCAAGGTTAGATCATAAATTATATGAAGCCATGTCTCACCAAGTGAATAATTTATCCATTTTGGATCGTGTCGTCATATCGAGAGATAATTGTGTACCTATGGGGATCTGACAAACCATCAACATTAATAATTCCTCATCTAAATTGCATGGCCTAGACTACCCATCGATAAATTTGTATAGGGGACTCCTAGTCCTAGTCATTCTCTTAAATTAAATTAATCTTAATTCGAGAATGAGCATTTCCTTGCCGCAGGCTCGCAATAGTACAACTAACTTAAGTACCATCACGAGTTCGCGTGATTTGCGAAGACTAACCTGCATGGGCCACCACAAAAACTTGTCACGACCCGCACCCATTTTTTTCTAAACGGATACAAGACGTGTCCAAGCCAGCCTACACCGCAGTGTCGGCGGTAGAACGCTGTCACGACCATGAAGATCAAAATCACAAATAATGCTCATTCACAAAAATTTAATTTAACTTATAAAGATCACAAGTTTTACATTTGCAGAAAATATAAACTTGTACAATTATAGAATGACTCCAACTCAACTATCTAGCTAATCTCTAGGCTCCTGGCTGCAAGTATTCCCGTCACTCCCCAAGCTAAGTGGATCCACGACTAACCTGAAAATGTTGGTTTCCAGTCAGGAATGGAACGAGCACAATTCACTGAATGCAATTTCAAATAAAGAAAATGACTATAAAATAATGGTTAGACATCAATCATGAGTTTGCAAATAAACAGGAAATAGAAAAAACCAATAGTAAATAAATAGACACCAAATACTTTCCCCAACTACTAGAAGTACCTTTGATATGTGATCAGTCTGGGATACTACACCGCACGATCTACGAGATCTACTTGCAGAAAAGTAAACACTGTCTACGAGATCTACTTGCAGAAAAGTAAACGAGGTCTACGAGATCTACTACATAAAAGTAAACGAGGTCTACGAGATCTACTGCATAAAAGTAAACAATATCTACGAGATCTACTGCATAAAAGTAAACCATGTTTACGAGATCTACTGCATAAAAGTAAACAATGTCTACGAGATCTACTGCATAAAAGTAAACAATGTCTACGAGATCTACTGCATAAAAGTAAACGAGGTCTACGGTCGGATCACATATCCTTGGTACTTCTCATTCCCGACTCAATAGTTTATAATAGAGCATAAAAATCACATAACCAATGACTAATCAATGAAATATAGTAAAGATAAATATCGAAATGCAGACAATAAACTGTACTCGTCTGTGGTCCTCTGCTGGTGAAACCGACAATCTGAACTACTCAATGTGCCACTATAGTCAAAACTCGTACAACTGTCCCCGAAAGCTGAAATAAATATTACCAATGTTCTCAGAATAGTCAAATTAGCTACGATTGCCTGTCCTTAAGTCCAATTCTGGACACAGGGGCAAAACGGTAATTTTGGGCCAAAACGATGTCCGCCGTTGGATCCGCTTTACACCGAAAAGCGTGCCAGAGTCAACGGTCTCTAAAGTCGTCAAACTACATGTCTATGGATCCAGTTTTCTGATACGAACCCAACCGTATGTCCAAAGTTGGATTTCGGCGGACCGTGCACAAAATTGTCCGCTGAGTGGGACTGTAGGGCCCGCAAAACAGCGATTTTATCAACAGTCTCAGAATCGGACCAAACTTGGCATGCAGGACCAGAAAAATGATATGGTCCTGTTGGCGCAAGTTTTATCTCGATCTGACGAGCGTGTACAAAGTAATTAAGAAATTTGCAACGTGCACGATACGGTGAATTTCGACGGATACGTATCGAATTCGTCGCGCACACGCGACCAATTTTAATTCCGTCAAAGCCCACACGACCACGAAGCCATTACGCAGCTTTCGATGCCTTCTGTTCGCGACCACGTTGCCCGGAATGGCGGGACGCACATCGTGTGGATCAATTTTCTCGTTTTTAAAACAGGTTTTTCTCGATCTTCAAATCGATTTATCCTAGCATCTACTGCTCATCTAAATAATATAAAAATAGGGTTTTAATGTCGATTAGGTTGTCTAGAAGTCTGTTCAGATGGTTTTTGAATTCGGTTTATGGATTGGCGAGAAATCGTCTTCCAAGATGAGTGTCTGGACTGTGCTAATGTCCTGTTTTGTACCGTTTCTGCTCGACTTCGTGTCGATATTGCGGACGGATTTTCCTACGATTATCGAAGTTGTGTATTGGGATCTAAAGAGGATTATGAGGGGTTCATACCAGAGTTCGTATCTCGGAGTTTCGTTGAGAAATGCGAAAGAAAAAGAGGCGTGAAGTGGCCTCTGCGCTGGTTCGTTGCTGCTGTCGCCGTGCGCTGTTTTGCACGTTTCCCGTCGGCCTGGCCGACTCCGACGACCGGCGGTGGCTCTCAGCCGCCGCACGCGTGGGGGGGAGCGCCCAGGGTAGGAGGAAGGGTGGCGCGCGGCGCTAGGGTTGGCTCTCGAGAGAAAACTCTCTCTCCTACTGTTTATATGAACGCTGGGGTACGGTTTTGCTTACACAGGTCGGGGGGTTCGGCCTGTTCAGTGTTCGGGTCTGCCCCTTCTGGGAATAAATGGGGGGGAAAAGGAAATTAAGCCGTGGGCTTTGGGTTCGAATGGGCTGTGGGGGAGAGCTCAGAGCTGGGCTCTGCAGCTACTATTGTTTCTTATGCTTATTCCTATTCTTTTTTTTTCTTTTCATTTCTTATTCCTTATATATATATATATATTTTTTCTTATATATATATATATATATATATATATATATATATATATATATATATATATATCTATTTTTATGCTTATTTATATATATATATATATATATATATATATATATATATATATATATATATATATATATATATATAAATAAGCATAAAATAGATATATATATATATATATATATATATATATATATATATATATATATTATGCTTATTCCTTATATTTTTTTTTTTAAAAAAAAAATATAAGGAATAAGCATAATATATATATATATATATATATATATATATATATATATATATATATATATATATATATATATATATATATAAGCATAAGAATAGATATATATATATATATATATATATATATATATATATATATATATATATATATATATATGTATATATATATATATATATATATATATATATATATATATATATATATATATATATATATATATATATACATATATCTATTCTTATGCTTATATATATATATATATATATATCTATATATATATATATATATATATATATCTATTTTTATATATAAGTAGCTATGAACCCTTATACATATATATATATATATATATATATATATATATATATATATATATATATATATATATATATATATATATATATATATAAATATATATATATATATATATATATATATATATATATATATATGTACACACATATACGTAAATATATAATATATATTTACGTATAAATACATGAATACACACAATACTTATATTGTATATATTTATATACACCTACGGTATATATATATATATAATATATATATATATATATATATATATATATATATATATATATATATATATATATATATATATATATATATATATATATATATATATAATTATTTACAAAAATCTATATATGTCCCTATATTCCTCTTCATATTTATATTTACACAACATACACATATATTCAAAATATATTTACATATTCATACTCACACATATATTATAATATATTTATTTACACATGCAAATACACACATTTATATAGTATATTTATTCATACAATTTATTCGCATATACGAAAAATTACAATAATAACCATATAATAATATTAGTGCCAATGACCCACTAGAACAACCAAAAGAGTCTTGGCGAACATATTTAGCCTTAGAAAATTATACCAATATTCTAAAATCCTATTTAAATATTAATAATACCCATTTTGTACAAATAACCAAATATTTTAGACAATATCATTAAGTCTACCCAAAAACTAGGAAAAATTTGTACATACCTAAAAGTATGTCTACATAGGCTTGGGCTCGGTTTGGGTCCAATCTGCACTAGTTTGGTACAACAGGGTTCCCTAAAACTAAATAATATAATTAATAAATAAATAATCTTCGATAAGGGTTACGTCGCAACTTGGCCTGGTTTTTCTAGTTAGGACATCTTTATGGCTCGGCCTTCCCTATCAGGGCTAACACACTAGTCAAAGCACGTCAATGCACTATTCGTGCCACGAGTCCTAGTCGCCTTGTAATTTAAAACTCCACTATGACTAAAATCATCTACCGTAAAAATATTAATTAAATAATTATTTATAAAAACTCTAAAATCAGCATTTAATTCAAATAAATAAATAATTAAAATATATATATTATCAAGGTTCTGGGAAGAGGGGCTACAGTCTACACGGTCTATACGGTCTACGGTCAGATCACACATCCTTGGTACTTCTCATTCCCGACTCAACAATTTATAATAGAAAATAATCACATAACCAATGGCCAACCTATAAAATATATTGAAAATCAATATCGAAATGCAGAAAATAAACTGTACTCGCCTATGGTCCTTTGCTGGTGAAACCGACAATCTGAACTACTCAATGTGCCACAATAGTCAAAACCCATACAACAGTCCCCGAAAGCTGAAATAAACATTACCAATGTTCTTAGAATAGTCAAATTAGCTGGGATCGCCTGTCCTTAAGTCCAATTCTGGACACAGGGGCAAAACGTTAATTTTGGGCCAAAACGGTAATCGCCGTTGGACCCGCTTTGCACCGAAAAGTGTGCCAGAGTCAATGGTCTCTAAAGTCGTCAAACTATTTGTCTACGGATCCGATTTTTTGATAAGAATCCAACCGTATGTCCAGAGTTGGATTCCGGCGGGCCGTGCACAAAATCGCCCGTTGAGTGGGACCGTGGGGCCCGCAAAATGACGTTCCGATTCTACTGTCTCAGAATTGGACCAAACTTGGCATGCAGGACCAGAAAAATAATACGGTCCTGCTGGCACAAGTTTTGTCTCGATCTGACGAGCGTACACAAAGTTATGACTGAATTTGCACTACACGTATACGGGGCGATTCCGACGGATAAGCATTAAATTCGTCGCGCACACGCGACCAATTTGAATTCCGTCAAAGCCCACATGACCACGAAGCCGTTACGCACCTTTCGATGCCTTCGGTTCGTGACCACGTCATCCGGAATGGCAGGACGCACGTCGTGTGGATGAGTTTTTCTAAAATTCTGTTTTTCTAAAAACTGTTTTTCTTGATTTTCAATTCGATTTATCTTAACATCTGCTGATTATAAAAATAATCTAAAAGTAGGGTTTTAATGCTGGTTAGGTTGACTAGAAGTCTGTTCAAACAGTTTTCTAAAATTCGCGATATTCTAGTCGCGAATCGACCGCTAACATTGAATGCTGGGCAGTTCTACATCCTGTTTCGGACAGGTTTTTGGTCGATCTTCGGGCTCAATCCGATGCGCATGACGCAAAACAAATCTAAGTAATTGAAGAGAATCGGAGTGGATTATGTCGGGATCGTACCTGAAGAAGTGGTTCGTAAAACGATCCCTTGTACGTGATAAAAAGTCGTCGCGATGTTGGCACCTCCGCAGCTACTGCTGCTGTTCGGTGTGGACTCGCACGCGCCTTGGCCGGCCGACGGCGGTCGTGCGGCGTCGCGGGGTCACCGGTGGGTCACCCAGGGGAGGAGATCGGCGTGGCGTAGGTTAGGGTTTTGGATATTTGAGAGTTTTCTCTCTCTCTCTCCCTATTAATACTCGCTCGGGGTCGTAGGGTTCAGCGGTTGCCCGCTCGGTTTGCACAGTGAGTACGGGCTCGGATCCCTCAGCTGTGGGCCGAGTTTGTTTCGGTGTTGCTGCTCCTATTTGCTTATTTCATTATATATATATATATATATATATATATATATATTTTATTATTATTATTATTTTTTTTTATTTATTATTATTTTATATATATATATATATATATATATATATTTATATATATATCCCCAAAATCACAAAACCTAAAATAATTTAAATAAATATTACAATTACCAATATTCCTATTCTCTATTTCAGCATAGGGCCTTATTTATATGACTGTATATATATATAACATTTATTTGACAAGCAATATAACCAATAATAATAATAACCTCAAATAATATCGATAATAAAAATAATAATAATAGCAGTAATAATAATAATAATAATAATAATAATAATAATAATAATAATAACGACAATCAATAAATCAATAATGGTGTATATACCATTTTGCTCAGTCTATTAATCCCGAAATGCACAAGGGCCCATTTTATACAAGTGTCCTTGAATATCTATTAATAATAATAATAATAATATTTAATTACGAATGCTTAGAATATATTCATTAAATCATTAAAACGAAATACAACACCCTCATTCCAAATTTCATCGACACGAATGTCATTGGACGTGCCGCATGACTACACGGCTTGGGCTCAGTTCGGCTCCAGTCCGGCTAAAATGATATAACTGGTTTTTCCTAAGCTCAATAATATAATTAATAACTAAATAAATCGTAGATAAGGGTTAAGTCGCAACTTGACTTGGTTTTCCCAGTTAGGACATCACTATGGCTCGGCCTTCCCTATCAGGGCTAATACACTAGTCTAAGCACGCTATTGCACTATCCGTGCCACGATTTCTAGTCGCCTTGTACTCCAAAACTCCATCATGGCTAAAATCATCTACCGTAATAATTTACTAAATAATTAATTATAAAATCTAAAAATCACCATTCCAATAAAATAAAAAAATAATAAAATATTCTAAGTTTTCTGGGGAGGGCAGCTACATGATCTGCGTGAGATGTATTGTGCTCGCTCCCGTCCTGACTGGACCTGTTGAAAATTTTGCAGAGGATGATGAGGAACCCCGTACCCCTTACTTTGGAGCTTGCCTAGATGACACTCGCGACCTGGACCCCTGGGGAGGTTCAGGCAGCTGCTGAGGATGATACCCTTGCATAGTTTAGATCGTCTAGATTGTTTCTTTTCATTTAGCTGTTGTCCTTATTTTCTGAGTTGTATATTTAGAGATGCTGAGACAAGTAGTTGTTAACTTGTTATTTCATTCTGCTATACCTCAGTTGAGGATTTTTTTATCTATTCATCGTGCCATCTTCTATCTATAGATTGTGATTGAGTTGTACCTCTGTGTTGGCCTCCTTATGGAGAGTATTTCATGTTATGTTAGTTATAGTTCATGACCTAGAACAGCGTTCTATCGCCGACACTGTGGCGTAGGCTGGGCGCTGTTACGTACTCGTACCCTCACAGTGGGTACGGATCGTGACACGTTTTTAGTGGTGGCCCATGCAGGTCGAGTTTATGTAGTGGTATTCGAATTAGAGTATCACTACATCCTGCAGTAGGATTAGGATTTTATTGAGGTACTCAATCACATTAGGAAAAACTCTTAACTGGATTCCTGCCATCTAAATTCCTGATACTTCCTTGAATAACTGTCCTCCCTTGAATTATCGTTTCTATCTCAGTATTGATTCCTTGTTTGATCTGTCTCCAGGATGGTGATCGAGACACGATCACATCGCTCTGGCCCAGCAGACGCTCGTGAGAGGCCTACCACCCCTCGCCCGATTGTGGACGCTGGGACCACAGCACCCCCTATTTCAGCTCATATAGAAGCATCTGCAGCTTTTGGGAGTGCACCTCCACCTGCCCGGAGGTTTTCCCCATCATTCCGAATATGTATCAGCAGGAGTTACCTTCAGGGACAGTAGATGCGGCTCAGATGTTTGCCCTTTTCCAGCAATTTTTGGAGTCTCAGCAGCAGATACAGCAAAGCCAGTCTGCTGATATCCGACAGAGTATACAAGATACTCACCAGTTGGTCAGGACGACAGTAGAGTTGGTGGCTGCTCAGCCACAGGGAGGCCAGATGCAGCCGTATCAGCCGAGGACTCCAGACATCTAATCCTTTAAGAAGATGGGACCCTGAGACTTCAAGGGTACAGAGGGCATCATATACGCTGACGATTGGATAGAGCACATTGAAGAGATATTCTGATTGGCATAGATACCAGCAGGATTACAGATCGAGGTAGCCGCCAGTCAGATGCAGGACTTGGCCCGTATCTGGTACCAGACGGACCCGAAGGTTGGTACAGCCGGTCAGACTTGGGCAGCGTTCAAGAAACTATTCAAGGAGAAATTCTTTCCTGATACAGCACTCCGTGCTTTGGAGGCGCAGTTCGAGAGTTTGGTTCAAGGGAACCAGACCATTGAGGAGTACGCAGGAGAGTTCTACCGTTTAAGCAGATTCGTCGAGGATCTTACCAAGGCCGGGAAGGCGAGGAGGTTCCACAAGGGTTTGATCAGAGAGATCAAGTCATATACCAAGAGCGGCCGCGATGCCACTTTCGAGCAGATTCTGGTAGGAGCCATGACAGCGGAGGACGATCTTGGACTGAAGGAGAAGAGGATGCGAGATACTCAGGGAGCTAGTGGCAGTGCGGGCCCGGCTAAGAGGCCCCATCTACAGTTTCAGCAGCAGTATCAGCAGCAGATGCCCCGTTTGCAGTTTCAGCAGCAGTATCCACAGCAGATGTCATCTCTACAGTTTCAGCAGCAGTATCAGCAGCCGAGGGCCTACCTTCAGCAGTGGCAGTTTCAGGACCGTGTACCCTTTTAGCAGGCACAGCAGCCACAGAGGCAGCAGCAGGCCCCGAAAAAGCAGCTAGTTATTATTTGCCCCTTCTGTAAGAGACCAGGGCATGGTTGGGGCGAATGCCGGAAGAGGCTGGGCAGATGTTTGCTTTGCGGAGGATCCGATCATCGTCTGAGAGAGTGTCCCGAGTCATCGGGACAGACAGTTCAGGAAGCAGGAGCTAGGGCTCCGGTAGGCTAGAAGAAGGGATTATCCTTACCGACTCAGCAGCAGAGGTACATACAGCATCAGCAGCAGGCCAGGGGAGGCCAGCAAGGGCGAGATTTCGCCAGGACAGTCGAGGATGCTCAGGCTATTGGAGATCTAGTTGCAGGTTCCATTTTTTTGATTCTATTTCCGCAAATGCCTCTTATAACTGCCTTAAAATTTCGATTCCCTCTTTCCCTTGTTAGTTGATCAATTCTGTCATGTTGTTCTTGTGTTATATTGATTTTTTTCTGAGATGAATCATATGGGCTAGGTCACCTCAGTTATGGGATCTAGAATCTTCGATAGTCGTATTTAGCTGGCATAGTGAGGACATATAGTCAGATTTAGGACGTATTTCTCGGGTGTAGGAATTTAAGGTTTTTGCTGCCAAGCATGTGACAATGCAAAATTTTTAAATACCATGATTCTAGAGGTATGTGTCACGACCCGCACCCGCTGTGAGGGTACGAGAACGTAACAACGCCCAGCCTACGCCGCAGTGTCGGCGGTAGAACGCTGTCCTAGGTCAATCATCTAACAATATAAAGGTACATGTACAGTATATACACTCCGAATGGAGGTGACATAACAGAACAGTCTTAATCATATCTAAGGTAGATACAGAATAGTAATGGTAGATAAAGAGATCAAAAGCACAATATAATACAATTAAGACGGAGAAAATCTAAATGTCTAGATAACAACTCAAGAACATCCAGCTCAATACAAGTCTCTAATATAACAACATCTCAGAAGAACAACTGAAAATCAAATAACAATGCTGAAAGAAAACTAAAGCCTAGCTATCTAGCCTAGACTATGGGAGTAGTATCCTGTACTGCAGCTGGGTCCTCCAGAGGAACCAGGTCGTAGGTGTCGTCTAATCCTGCTCCGTAATAGGTGGTACATAGGGCCTCATTCTCATCCTCTGTAATATTTTCAACAGGTCCAGTCAGAACAGGAGCGAGTACAGTACATCTCAACATATCATAGCAGGTTAGAAAATATAATCATGCAGTAAAGTAAGATACATGAGCTGAAGAAATACAGTATGTAAACAGAGAGAGAACTGTAATAGAAATATCTACTATACATAGAGAACTAATAGTGACTAGTGAGTCAGAGTAAAATATAAACATGTGAATGGCATAGGAGATTCATGACTACAGCTAAGAGAGTGATTCATGACTACAGCTACTTGGATAATATTCACATGTCTATTTCTACTCTCCCATCCCTAATCAATACATAAAGATCTATTCAAGTTATGTTAAGATTCGTGAAACTTCACATGGCTCATAAAATGAGTGATACGTGAAGGTGATTCATGATGGCTCTGTGAACATGAGAGTACATGTGTCACAAGCGATTCGTGAATCAGAGGAAGCATAGAGATACGTGATGATTCATGAAACGCACAAAATATACAGTATTCGATGCTCCCGAGGGGGATAACATCTCATGAAAAGATCCATATAGTACCAATCCGTGTGACCAACGTGACCGTATCAAGTAAAGTAATTTAAAGCAGGAAAATAATTCTAAACAGGATATAAAATGATCAGAGAATGTACTCGCCTGGTATCCTGAATGTCCGAAGAGAATATACTGTCCGAGGAGTGGTGTCTGTCTCCTATAGAACAGTACAAGTCACAACAAGTCTAAAATAAGGAAATAGACTGCTACAATGCATCTACATAAAGTTTGGGGTCAATCTAGGCTAAGTCAACCTTTGGTCAACTCTAGTCAACCCTAACAGTCAAACTAGGTCAATTCTAGTCTAATTAAGTCAAACTAGGTCAAACGAGGTTAAACTAGCCAACTAGGTCTAAACAAGTTAATCCAGGCTCATCAAGTCTAAACTAGTCTATCTAGTCCAATCTAGACTCAACCAAGTCTAGCCTTGCTAGCACTCACATCTCAAGAACAACAAGTCAAAAACAAGTCTAGTTAGCTAGTGCACAAGGACCATGGGCCATATACCTAGGCCATAGGCCAAATACAATAGACAATTGAAAACCTACCACACAACCTACTACACATTACACATAGGCTAATATAACTATTACCCACAATACATGTATATATATGTAAGTACACATACATGTAGATTAGGAACATATATATATATATATATATATATATATATATATACATATATATATATATATATATATATATATATATATATATATATATATGTGTGTGTGTGTGTGTGTGTGTGTGTGTGTGTGTACACATAGAGAATGCATAAATGTGTGTGTGAATGTCATGATTGTGTGTGTGTGTGATATGCGGCTAGGGCAATGTGAGAGTGTAATCATATGTGTGTGAGTGTGAAGTTAACTCATGTGTGTTAGGAATGTGAGAGGGTGTGAGCTAAGAGTGAAATTGTGATATAATGTGAGTGTGAGAGAATGTGAGTTTGTGTGTGTGAGTATGTAGTGTGTGTGTGAAGAGTGTGTGTTCCCTGTGTGTAGTGTCAAGGTATAGGCATGTGTGTGTGAGTGAATGAGTGCCTGTGTGTGAATCATGAGGGTGTGAAGGCCATGTGTGGCTGTGTACTCAGGATTTTAGAGAAACATATATACATATATGCATTATGCCTACATACATTTTACATATATTCATGTATACACATATTCATAGAGATATGGAGAGAGGGTTAAGGGGATATATATGTGTATGTGGTGAGAGGGTGTGAGTTAATTCGAAATTCAATCTCAGGTTCAGTCCAATCCAAATGACAGTGTAGGGTTAATGTGATATGGAAGAACAGTGAGTGTCACAGGAATCCCATTGATAGTTAACCAATGAAACTTGTTGACAGGAAAAACATGAAAGAAGAGGGTGTAATGCCAATCTTAGGATTAGTATCAGGAAGACTAAGGGACAGTTCAACCAATCAATTCGAAATTCCTGCCAATAGATAACATCAACACATGAATCAAATTACAGTTTAAATAGGAAATGAGTCAAGATCAATTCTCAGGTTAAGGAAGAAAATGGAAATCCATTTTACAGTTGATATTGAACCCAATGACGGTTTAATAAACCGACCAAGTGCCATATGGGATTGTCACATTGACAGTCCACTCCCATCCCAAGATTCAATTTGAATTCGAATCAGTTTAAAGGAAAGGAAATCAACTCAGGTTTGGGGGGGTTGACAGTGAATAATGAATTATTGACAGTGTCATATAGCTCTCAGCCAACCCAATCCAAAACCCAACACCAATTCGAATTTGAACCACCCATGAATTCTAACAATCAGTGAACTAACAATGTATGAGAAATTACATAGCAATGATCATTCAAAAATTAGTTAAATCTGGAATCAAATGACAGTCTCAGTTTTGTGTGGGTTAACACCATCTCAGGAATCCCTAAACTAAATGACAGTAAAAAAAAAAGACCCTAGCAGTCCAAAAATCTAATTCGAACCCATTGCCCAACCTAAACCACAATTAATCATATACACTATTCCTTAAATATACAGGTAAGTCTAGTTAGCCATTAACATCCCAAAAACATCAGTTTAAATACAAAATTTAAAATCCAGAAACATGAGTATCAGTCGGGTATCAGGAAAATTGGGATAACAAGAATTCGACCCTAAATAATCATTAAGATTACAAATAAAAGGTTGGTAACTAGTGTCACACATGAATACGTGTCCTGTGAGTCGTTTCGTGTCCAAAAATCATGACATAGACGTGTCCACAACGACTCAACCACGTGGGGTGCACCTATTGTAACACAGTGTCGTGGACACGACACACGACACGTGTGGCCACGTGGTCGCGCCCACGTGGTCGCCTAGGGTAGGGCTACACGTGGGACAACCTAACATATGTCCACGATGTGTCTACAGTGGACACGATACGTGTTTGTGCGTGTCTGTGCTCGTGCTCGACCGCCTGCGCACGACAGCGCGCGGCCAGTACGAGTGCGATTGTGCCGCGTGTACACAACGACATGCTCCTAAATTTTGGGAGCATGGTGACAGTCACTGCCCTCCGCTCTCCACAAAAAATTGTGTCTCGACGTGTCCTGTATCACGAGTTCTAGCCCCCGATAGGCAGGACACAGCTTAGGGCTCGTGCTGCGTGTCCAGGTCAAAAATCACGACACAAACTGACACAAAACACCAGGACACCTTCACAAAGATTGCTACACACATCAAGATCTACAAATCCATCTAATTACATTTCAAAAATATGAAAATAAATTCCTATGTGGCATTTCTACAAATACCTAGTAT
Source organism: Iris pallida (assembly GCA_029216955.1). Classification (NCBI taxonomy): domain Eukaryota; kingdom Viridiplantae; phylum Streptophyta; class Magnoliopsida; order Asparagales; family Iridaceae; genus Iris; species Iris pallida. The sequence goes on from JANAVB010003452.1 coordinate 190,274, forward strand.
ACCTATCATGATACGTGTCCGATACGGACACGAAATGGACACAAATTGTGCCCAAATTTTGGGGACAGCTAGGAAACCCTAAAACCTAACCTTATATGCAAATAAATCAGGAAAAACTATGAGTTTAGATGATTTACCTGTTGAGTATCAAAACTCAAGAAAAGCTTCAAAGAGAGGATTCCAAATGGCAACTCCAAATCTCCAAATGGCATGCAAACTGAGGTGCTCCTCCAAAATCAGTATATAAACATAAATTAGATCCTATTGCAAAAGACTAGGACTAAAAAGGAGCTAAAATGAATTAATTAGGAATTTCTAAGGTTGGGGATTTACCTCTTTCTAAACTTGAGATCTATTTCCAAGAGAGGCTAACCCTAAATGAAGGAGGCATTAAATAGGGGTGGGAAATCCTAAGTTAGCTGCCATGGGTGGGTTTAATTTGGTTTTGGGCCTATGGCTTAAACACTAGGCTTTAAAATTGATAAATCATAAGTCATTGACTTAAGCCATAAGTCATGAACTAATTTCACTTAAGTAATACTTCCTACCTTAAAACTAATTCCTAATGACTAAAAGTAGGTTAACTAGAGTTAGACTAGGGTCACCAACTAGGGTTAGTTCTAGGTTAGTCTACAAAGTCTCAACTAGTCAAGACTAACATAACACATAGCAATATTTAATTAATATTAAATTCACACAAATTCCCATAAATCATAATAAATTCAAATAAATCCTAAAATGGCTAAAATACCCTCTAGGCTAGAATGTACTAGTCAAACATTCTAATCACATGGCTAGGCTCTAAGGTTACACTAGTCAAACACCAAAATCATAAGTCATAATTTAAAATAGTTTTAAATGATTAAAAATTACCAAAAATCATATTATCTTTTAAATATCATAATTAAATAAATTAAAATACAAAATTTCAAAATTACTCTCATTTTAGAAACTGGGTATTACAGTATGTGCCTTAGTCGAGGACTCTATGATTATCGTAGCCTTGCTTACTAGCACGACGAAGATTCTGAGTATCATGATTTTGGACAGACGCATATGATTATCTGACGGTATGTTTGAGACCTTGATTGTGGGGTGTTTGACCTAGAAGGGCTACTACCATTTTAATTTCAAGGACGAAATTTTTCTAAGGTGGGTAGACTTGTAACACCCAGTTTCTAAAATGAGGATAATTTTAAAATTTTGTATTTTAATTTATTTAATTATGGTATTTAAATAATAATATAATTTTTATTGATTTTTAATTATTTTAAAACTATTAAATATCATGACTTGTGATTTGGTGTGCAGCTAGTGAAACCGTAGAGACTGTCTGCCCTAGAGCCTAGCCATGTGATTAGGGTATTTTATTTATCATTTTTAGTTTGAGGGTATTTTTTCATTTTTGAATTATTTGAATTTAATATATATTATTGGAATTTAAAATGATTATTTAGAATGGTGTGTTTTAAATATTATTTAATTGATTATCCTGTGTTGTGTTTAGTCCTAACCTAGATTGGACCTAACCTAGATTAGTCATAGCTAGTCTAGGTAGCCATGGTTAGTAATAGTTAGTATTGGTTAGTTGAGTTAAGTCATGATTAGTTAGAATGAAATAGGTTGCATTCAAGTCAAGTGTGAAGCCTAGGTTGTAGGCCCTTGATTGGACTTGATGGAATGAGAGCCCTTAGATTGTTCCCCAAAACCCTAAACCTAGCATTAGTGGCCAGCCTAGACTCCCCCCTTGTCTATATAATATCCTTTTAGAAATTTGTGCCTCTTTCCATTATTCTATCATTTTTCCTAAGAACTAGGTGAGCCTCCATTCTATTTCCTTCATAGTTTAATCAATAGAGCTCCATTTTTATTGGGATTTCTTCCATAGTGTTCTAATCAATGTTCTCCTGCTGTTTGTGGAGCCATATCAGGATTGAATCAATTTGGAGATTTTGGTGGCTTTTGGAAAGCTCATTTAAAGAGGCTTTTTGTGTTGAAGAACACACATAGGTATAATCCTATTCCTCCATTAAAATTAGGTTTTCCTTGCATAAACACCAAGCCCTAGGTGTCCTTGTGCTGTAGGAATAGGGTTTGCTCGATTTTGTGTCATGTACGTGTCCGTATCGGACACCTAACAGTAACCAGCATAGGTGTTCGACGAAATGCCACAAAGGGCATTTCGATCGAGTTTTCAGAATGTGTTTGAAAAGGAAATTAGATTTTGGTGTTGCTTAGGGGTTTCTAAGTGTCTGAGCTTGTGTCGTGTTGTTTTGGTGCCGTGTCGAGCACGTGGACACGCCCCGCGCATGCGAGCTGTACTGCCCTGCTACCAGCGGGTTCGTACAGGAGCTGTAGGACACGTGGACACCTAATATTTGACACAGCCCTAGAGGCAGACACTAACACGAGGTCCTCAGAGTTTGAGACACTCTCGTGTCATGTCGGACATGCATTTGACCGCTCACGGGTTTATAGCTGTGCAGTGTCCTGTATGCTGTTGGGTTCGTATGAGTTTGGACACGTTTGTGTCAGGGTTTGGACACAATTTTAAGCATACACCACGTGCACATATAGTAGGTTAATTACCAACTCTTATTCCTATATATTAATGTGTTTTTCATGTTCAAAAATTAGTTTCCCATGAGGGACTGATACGCTGCGTTCAGTTCCTATTTTTTAATGTTAATTTCCCATTTTAATTGTTTAAATTATGATTTAATTATCATTTTAGGTCCTAGACATGTTTGATAATCTCTATTAGTTGAATTACAAGATTTGGATTTGGTTTTTGTATTTCAAAATGGATTTTTGATTGTGAGTTGGACTGAAACTGTTATTGATACATTGCTTTCTGATTTTTGTACAAATTGGCTTTAGGATTGTTGTAAAAACTAATTCCTGAGATTTTTCCAGCTCTACCAATATGAATTCTTGAGTTTGAATGAAAATTGTATATTGAAATTGGGTTGATAGCATGTACTGTCATTTTGTTTGGGATTTTTTATGAATAATATTTTCCTGAGATTAATTAAGTTATCACTTGTTTTCCAGTGGTGTACATCCTTGTATCTACTGTTATCCATACTACAATCTCCACTGTTGGAACCTGGAACCTGTGTCTAATACCCACATGTATATGCTCATACACACTAACCTGATATTGACCCTGTTGCACAACTGTAATGCCATCACACACATCCATACATCTGTGATCACACACTCTTGCTTACAGATTTACACACACACACACATGACTCCCCTGTACACAGTTTTATTTTACGCACACACACATCACTGAGTTCATTCCCTTTCTTGCTGGATTTTTCTTGCTTCCTGGTCGCTAATGAATGCTTACACTAATATATGTGGACTGTCATTGAATCCTGAAATTCATCCCATTCATGCCCCAACTTCAGTCCCTAAAGATCTGTCATTAGCCCTCAAATTCAGTCCCTAAATAGCCCATAACAGTCCTGATTTCAGTCCATGTTTTACCCTAAAATCAGTCCACATTTGCTGTCTTTAATCAGCCTATAAGCACTCCCAAACATAGTCTATATTTTCTGCCTCAATCCAGTCCCAAACCACCCTTCATAACACCATATTTCAGTCCCCTAAAAACCTGATACAAGCAGTCCTATATACAGCTATCTAGAAGGCCCTAAACCGGCATGATGATGTCCTAAACCAGTCCCTGAAATCAGCATATAGCAGTCCCCATTAGCTCCTAGTAACCTGTCCTTAAACCCTTGAATCCTGTCCATTACACCCCCAAATATCAGTCCCAATTGCTGTCCTAATAGCAATCCACAAATCCAGTCCATAACATGCCCAAACCAGTCCAAAACCCACTCCAAATTAGCCTACACACAGCCCCTCACATATTGGCATGAACCTAAGAGTACGACTGCCATGTGAATTTCTAATTTTGTGTACACACACACATACTGCCTACACACACCTATCTACTCTCCTGTACAGACACACACACACACACACACACACTGTTTTCATTTCCTGTCATTCTATTATTTTCATGTTACATGTACCATATGAGACACACACATTTTGTCTTGATTCCCCATTCCCCTATATATATATATATATATATATATATATATATATATATATATATATATATATATATATATAATATCTAATCTATGTGAATATGTAAGTGAGTGTGACATAAAAAAATATATATAATATCTAATCTATGTGAATATGTAAGTGAGTGTGACATATGTATAGCCCAATGTGATATGTGCATGTGATTAGGTGATGTGAAATAGATATGGCATTTGCCTATTTACATAGCTCTCTCTAACTCTCTATGTGTATATGTAAATAGATGTAACCTTGTTAACTTGTGCCATGTTCTAGTGTAATCCATAACTAGTGTTGATTTCTCTTTTCATGTACACCTCCATGTTCACACACACACATAGCTTTACATGTTACTTCCTTCCTCTTATATATATATATATATATATATATATATATATATATATATATATATATATATATATATAATGTTGAATATGCATGAATATGAATGTATACACTTGAGTTAGTGTATTGTTAGACTAGTGTGACTTGTGTATGGTGTGTGCTTGCTAGGGTAGTCTTGGTTAGGCCTAGTGAGACTTCTTAGACTTGTTTGGGCTAGGACTTGACCTAGTTTTTCTAGTATAGTTGACTAGAGTTGACCAAGTGTTGACTTTAGTCTAGTTCGACCTAGACAGCATACAGACGCATCATAGATTATATTTATCATCCCTTGTATACATCTTGACTTGTGTTGCTCTAACTAGGAGTCAGGTACCTCATCTCGGACAGTACATTTACTTCAGACATTCAGATACCAGGCGATTATATTCTCTGATCGTTTCATAACTTGCTTAGAATTATATTCCTGCTCTAGTTTACCTTATTTGATGTTGTCACGATATTATCACGGATTGGTACTATATGGATCCTTTCATGCGATGTTATCCCCCTCGGGAGCATCGGATACATCATGTCGTGTGTTTCATGTACATCGTGTATTCCTCGCTCTCATGTTATTCATGTTTATCATGTGCTTCATGCTCATTCGTGCTTGCTCGTGTACTCTCATGTGCTATCATGATTGGTCATGTTTTTCATGTATCTCATGTATAACCTATACTTCATGTGCACTCATTTATGAGCCTTCATGTGAATTTCATGTGCACCCATTTATGGGCCCCCATATGGACTTCATGTGCACTCATGTATGAGCTCTCATGTATACTTCATGTGCATCCAGTTATGGGCTTCATGTGAAAATCATGTACGTAACATAACCTGTCTGGATCCTTGTGTATTGATTAGGGTATGAGAGAGTATGAATAGTCATGTGAACAATTCCAAAGTAGTATAGCCATGTACGCCTCTTTAGTATAGCCATGTACAAATCAAGCCGTTCACATGTCGACTTTGTACTCTAAATCACTAGTCACTAGTAGCTCTCTACTTATAGTAGATATTTCTATTACAATTCTCTCTCTGTTTACATCATGTACTTTCTTTCAGTTTCATGTATCGTACTCTCTTGCATGTTTATATTCTCTAACCTGTTATGATCTGCGTGAGATGTATTATGCTCGCTCCCGTCCTGACTGGACCTGTTGAAAATTTTACAGAGGATGATGAGGAACCCTGCACCCCTTACTTTGGAGCTTGCCTAGATGACACTCGCGACCTGGACCCCTGGGGAGGTTCAGGCAGCTGCTGAGGATGATACCCTTGCATAGTTTAGATAGTCTAGATTGTTTCTTTTCTTGTTAGCTGTTGTCCTTATTTTCTGAGTTGTATATTTAGAGATGCTGAGACTAGTAGTTGTTAACTTGTTATCTCATTCTGCTATACCTCAGTTGAGGATTTCTTTATCTATTCATCGTGCCATCTTCTATCTATAGATTATGATTGAGTTGTACCTCTGTGTTGGCCTCCTTATGGAGAGTATTTCATGGTATGTTAGTTATAGTTCATGACCTAGAACAGTGTTCTACCGCCGACATTGCGACGTAGGCTGGGCGCTGTTACGTACTCGTACCCTCACAGTGGATGCGGGTCGTGACAGTACCTACCACTACCTCACCTGGTGCCAATACTTCTTCTACGGTCATCGCCATTGCCTGACCATGTCCTGTGGGTACGGGTCCCCTATGCTGAAAACCTCTCTGTCTGCTCTGAATCAGGGCTTGGGCTTGGGCATACTGCTGGGGGTTTTGCTGCTGGAATGCTTGGGACTGAGGCGGCAAGGGCCTCGAAAACTGTTGCTGTTGCTGGACTGGTGCTGGTCCTCCCACCGAAGGACTAGAAAAGGTCGAAGAAGAGGGACTCCCCCTATTTGGGCAGTTCCTAACCCTGAGGTCCGGTGCTCCACAAACTAAGCACAATTCCTGTGCTCTGCGACAGTCTGCCACCACATGCCCTGGCTTCCCGTAATGAGTGTAACCCATTACGGAAGACTGCTTCTGCTGCTGAGGAAATACTGTGGTCGAATGCTAAATCGACGCCACTGAGGCCGCCCACCTCAGAGTTCCAATTGTCAAAGCCATAGCTGCCGGGGCTGGTGCTGAAGACTGATTCATATAGCCATGAGATCGCTTTCGACCTCCGGTCCGGTCCACGATCCTCTGGGAGGTATACTCGTGCCTCCTGGCTGCCCACAATACTGCATCAAAAGTCTGATGCTCAAACTGCTCCACTGCCAATAAAATCTCTAGATGGAGCCCCTGCTGGAACTGCTGGGCTCTGTCGAACTCTGTCGCTACCAAGGTGGGAGCAAACTGACTAAGTCTCGAAAACTCGACCGCATATCTGTCGACCGTCCTGTCCATCTGCTTCAGATTTGTGAACCTCGTCTGTAGATCGTACCGAGCTACAGCATCGAAGTACTTAGTCTGGAATCTCTCACGAAATACTGTCCATATAATAGGTGCCACTAATCCAACGGCCTGCGCCGTCCACCAACTGCGGGCAAGATCCAATAACTGTAGGCGTACTACCGCCACCTTCTCATTCTCGGGCGTCTTCGCCGCTTCTAGAATCACTTCTGTATCCTGCAGCCAAGCATCTGCCAATCGCATCCTCACTGCCGTCGAAGAAGGGAGGGTTCAAACGCTTTAAGCTGTTAGCTGCCTGGTTCCCTTGATGACCGCCTCTGTTCAGAGAATCTTGTACTGCCTGGTGCAGGGCGTCGCTCCGACGATCTTGAGATGCTAGCAATGTCCTGATGAGATCCACCAAGGTGCCATCATCAGGCTCTGCAGGCTGGACTGGCTGAACTGGTGGCTCTTGACCTCCAGTAGGCATGAATCTGGAGGCTACTCCTGAATACTGGGCTTGATCTCCAGGTTGCTGCTGGCCCACGGGAGGTGCTCTGCCTTGTCGGTCGGTAGGACCAGGAACAATGCCGCTGAAGAAGACGACACATAGAACAATAAGGAAGGGCCAGGATGGATCAAAGATACAAGCATATGATCAGGTCAAGAATTCAGGGATTCAGAGGATACGAGCAGAGATCAAGGGCGAGCGCTGATTGGGACATCCACTCGGTAAACCCTTACATATCTTGATTCACAAGACCTGCATGGGCCACCACTTAAACCATATAACGCCCCAGAACCGGAATACTGGAAAGCGGGAGCATACATAGCCAGCTACGTATATTGAAATAAAATCCACCTCGTTATACGGTCACGGCTGTCTAGATACATGAGGGTTTAACTAGAAGCCATCAGTCTCTTATGGTCATGAACAAGCCTATTGTCTCAATCTCATGCAAGAAATAACAGTTACAAGATGTTAGAGCATCAAATATACAATAGTAAGGCGTCTCATACATTACATATTTGGATGATCATGAAGTTAGTCGTACAAATGTGAAGAATAGCAAGAGTTTCAGTCGTACATGATCAACCCTAGGATTCGTCAATCATGTTATAGCCCGTAGGCAGACAGTAAGTAAAGTGCAATACGAGCTAACACGTGCTCGCCGGCTAAACGCCTCGAAAGAATATTTTTACAATAAAGTGGGAGAACAAAAGGAAAACCCACTCGTTGCCTTGGTTACGCCTGGTGGTCACCATCTGGCTGGAAGGTAGGTAGATCCTCTGGAGCTGCTCCGGTATCTGGCCATACAAAACCAGCTGGGTCAGATCCCAGAAAGAGCAAGTGCCACAAAGGAGGCTTCACTTAAGAACTAAAACCAGCAATTAAAACAAAATATAATTATATAATAAAGGACTTGAAATATAGAAAATCATGATGACATACGGTAAGATAACCATGGGACTATTCAGATGACAAAGTTACAACCCGTAAACCAAACAAGGACCGGGGTTGTAACCCTTTATATGAACGGAACTTGGTTTCCACCATTTATCGATAAAGTAAAGCACAAGCAATCAGGTCATACTGCAATCTTGTACAGGATCAGGATAAGACTAGACTGAGTTAGACTCTATCCAATCAATCACGGCCAAGCAATGAGTACGGCTTGATACTTTAACTAACTAGGGTTATCACAGGCCTAGTTACTAGCAAGATGCAATGAGATATTCCAACAGCCACAAGCCCTGCAGACCATCCAGGTTATCCAGGTTGAATATCCATTCATGAAGGGTGCAACACATGACAGTGTGCTGGAAATATGCCCTACTCGTCGGTAGACTACAAGTCCACTTGCGCGCCCAGATAACGGAATTGCCTGTAGCTGGGGAAATCTCTTCATGACTACTGGGTTATTCTAGTTATTAGCCTTAGTCAATTTTAGTAGGTACCCCCTGACCGTGGTACTCAGGGGTCCCTGCCCTAGACATGATGCAAAACAGTATTGGTTTATTGTACAACACAATCATCCACGGTGTCCAGGCCATTCATTCTTGTCATATCATGCTAGCCGTCGCAACAACATTCAATAGTTCCCATCAGGCTTGCTTGTCATATCTTGTCATGTCATGTCATGCCAATTACTTGTCATACCATGCCATGTCCAATTATCATTCCAGTTATAATAAATAAATTCATGATTATCAAGTTCATGACAAAAGGCGTAAGGATATAAAAGGATAATGGTGTACGCCATAGGGCTCAAAGCCTCCACGCGTGCACTACTACGCTAGGTCAAGAGACCCCGAGCGTAAAACAGCTTTACGTGGGCAAAACCTAAGGGTGGGCAGCTCTACGCAAGCAAAAGCGCATGCAACCAGGATTCTACGCGAGCAAGCGCTCTATGCGAGCGGAGCTCTACTGTAGCACCCAGTTTTCCAAATGAGGGTAATTTTGAAATTTCGTGTTTATAATTATTTTAATAATGATATTTAATTCATGATATGATTTTTGGTGATTTTAAATCATTTTAAAATTATTTAAAATCAATGACTTGTGGTTTTGACGTTTTGCTAGTGAAACCCTGGAGACTGTTTGACCTAGAGCCTAACCATGTGATTATGATATTTTAATATCATTTTTGGCCTAAGGATATTTTTGTATTTGACCTCTTTGAATTATTTTGATATTATTTATTATTTATGATATTGTTTTGGGGTTATTTGAGTCGGGTTCGAATTTCAACTCAATTCGACTTAAACGGGGACCCGGGGGTAGTTTGACTCTAGTGGGACCCACACACTAGTCAGGCATGGCCCACATAATATTAAATTTAGTCCACATGATAGAAATATTTTAGTTAGAGGTTAGATTAATTATTATGGATAAGGTTAGTGTGATTAGAGACTTTAGAATGACTAATTTAGCCCCAACCAATTAGCCCTTTCCTAATACTCATAGAATAGGTTAGTGGGGGCATTTTGGACCTTACCATAATAGGAAAAATAGCCCCATATGGCCAGCCACTTTGGAAGAGGATAGGCTCAAGTTCATTTCATTATTCTCATCCACACTCTCTCTCTTTGTTCTTCCCCAAATTCCTAGAGAGCAACCCCTAGCAATTTTTCCACCAAATCCTTCCATTTCGCCACCAAATCTTCTTCTTTCCTTCTCCATTCTAGCCAAGGAGGAAGCTACCCAAGTTTGGGAGGATTCGGAGCTCGTTCGTGTCCTTTTGGAATCTCTACGTGTCAGTGTCGCTCCGGGAAGGCTTTTCTTCGATTCGATCTACCGGAAGGTATAAATCCCTTCTCCTTTTCATTTCCTCATGCATATAGGTCTATTTTGAACCCATAGGAATAACCCCCATGGTTGTATCTCCATTTGTGTCCATTTGGAGGTCATAGGAGTGTCCTTTGTGTTGTGGTTGTGTCCATGTGGGAAAATCCCAAATTTGGACACACTATGTGTTGTTGTTATGTATGAATGAATTATTACATGTTTAATCTCATATTTTTGTATTGGAGATGTGTTCTATAGTGTCTCATATATATATATATATATATATATATATATATATATATATATATATATATATATATATATATATTAGTGTAGAGAGTGAGTTCTTGATATATTATGTTATATACTTGTGTTCTTTTGTCTCAAACTACCCAAATCTGTCATAATTTTTATCAACGTTTTTAATTTCAGCCCTAACTTAGAAATGTCATAACTTCTAGCTCAAAGCTCGGTTTAATCTTCCGTTTTTTTTAAAAGAAGCGTATTGAAGTTAGATTTCCAAAAACATGTATTAATAGGCCTAATTCTTTCTGTAACTTTCTGGAGAATTATTTGAGTGTCAGCTGTACGAAAGACAAACGCGTTCTCGGTGTTTTTGCGATTCCGGGAGTTTTCGAAAACGAAAACGCGATCCGTTTGAAGTTTCGGAAAGCTAACACATAGATCTATAACATACTTTAATCCTAGATTTTAATTCATGCTGAGATGGTACAGTATTAATTATTAGTAGGAGTTACTATTCGGCATATGCATTTTGTGCACCCTTGTGTGTAATATAATGTTCTATTTGATTTTAACCCATGTTAATGTATATACATTATGTAATTAAATAGAGAATACAACCATGAGTAAATTTTTAAATAAATGATGTATGAGGTGTAAGTATCCTATCTAATGTAAGCATGTATAAGTATGGCTTGTAATGAATATGTAGGTTCCATAGTATGTAATGTATGGTGCATATAGTGGTGTAAGAGAATAAATGAATGATGAATGAATGCAAGCATGAATGTAATGTAATAATACATGTAATGTATGCAATATACAAGTTAATAAGACGTAATGTTCTATGTTAACACAAATCCTATATTACCTCATGTACCCCTTACACTATGTTGACACTATCACACTTGACACTTTGTTCACTTACACTTTGACACTCTTTGATATGTATACACTATGTATGCCCATTTAACCCTCACTTTCCCCTTTGCCATGTTTACATACGCACACATAGCCCCTTAAATAAGTATATATGAATATAGTTAACTTAGCTATGTATGTATATTATATATATGTTAGAATATTGTGTTGTAATATATAAGTTTATATAACCATTTGAAATGCCATGATTATAGACCTAATGTTGAATACCAATATATGCATGTGTATATATGTGTAGACATATATAGCTTAAAGTAATAGATTACCTAGTGTATATCCAATATGAATTCTTGCCTATTTGAGTATTGAATAATTGCATGCTATATAGAGTTGGGTGTATGTTGGCTTGTATAGCCTTGTATTGATGTGTGCTTGCTAGGATAGTCTTGGTTAGGCCTAGTAAGACTTGCTGGGTTAGGACATGACCTAGTTTGACCTAGTTTGACTAGTGCAGTTGACCAAAGTTGACCAAGGGTTGACTTTGGCCTAGTTTGACCTAGATTCATGTAGAATGCATTGTAGTGCTTTATATTACCCTTCTGGACATGTTGTGACTTGTGTTGTTCTAATTAGGAGCCAGACACCTCTCCTCGGACAGTATCTTTACCTTGGACATTCAGATATCAGGCGAGTACATTCTCTGATCATTTCATATCCTGTTAGAATTATTTTCCTTCTTTAGATTACTATACTTGATGCTGTCACGTTGGTAACACGGATTAGTACTATATAGATCCTTTTTTGAGATGTTATCCCCTCAGGGAGCATCGTATACTACATGTTCTGTGCGTTTCACTTACATGGTGTATCACTATGCTTCACGGTTCTTCGATCACTTGTGACATGTACTCTCATGATCACAGAGTCTTCCCAGAATCACCCATTTATGGGTATTCCCAGAATCACCCCATTTTGGGCATTTCCAGAATCACCCATTTATGGGCTATCCATGTATCACCCCTTGTGGGCCTTTACATGGAATCATAACATAACCTGGTTGGATCCTTGTGTATTGATTGGGGGTACGGAGGAGTAGAAGTAAACATGTGAATAATATCCAAGTAGTGTAGTTCCCAGAATCACTCCATAGTATAGTTCCCAGAATCTCCTATGCCATTCACATGTTTATATTGTACTCTGACTCACTAGCCACTGTTAGTTCTCTACTTATAGTAGATATTTCTATTACAGTTCTCTTTTCCTGTTTACATACTGTATTTCCTTCAGATCATGTATCTTACTTTACTGTATGATTATATTTTCTAACCTGCTATGATCTGTTGAGATGTACTGTGCTCGCTCCAGTCCTGACTGGACCCGTTGATAAATTTTACAGATAGTCTGGAGGTTGCCTGCTAGCCTAGAGGAGACAGTAGAGGTTGCATAGATAGCTAGGATTTTTGCTTATAGTTTATTTTCAGTCATCTTGAGTTGTATTTATGGATTACTGTATTTGAGTTTTGAGATGTATTCTGAGTTTGTATCTTAGACACTTAGACTTCTATCTGTTGTATCTCTTTTCGATTTCATGTTTTATCTATCTTCCTTTATGCTCTACCTTAGATGTGATTGAGTTTACATTCTGCTATGTCACCCCCATTCGGGGAGTATAAACTGTTTAGTCTTATACTGTTAGATGCACTGAGACCTAGGACAGCATTCTATCGCCGATACTGCGGCGTAGGCTGGGCGTTGTTACGTTCTCGTGCCCTAACTCTAGGGTGCGGGTCGTGACACGTTTTTAGTGGTGGCCCATGCAGGTCGAGATTCGCATTAGTGCGATTTCGTAGTAGCGCAACGACTTAGTTGTACTACTACGAGCCTGCTATAGGATATATAAATTAAGATGTTAGGATGAGAGGATACTCAATCACTGTTAGGATTCCTTGAGAGATTCCTGGGATGACCCTTGAGAATCTCATTTTGAATTCCGATTTAAACTCCGTTTCCTTGTTTTGATTCACCTTTTTCCTTGATTTGAATTTGATTTTTGGATTCATTGTAGAACTTTGAATCCTGGTATTAGTTGATGATTTTGATAAAATTTTGTAGTTGTTGATTTAATTTTGTATTTAGATTAATATTTTCAAATCCAAGGTACTCAATCACACTTAGGATTCTTTGAGAGATTTCTGGGACGACCCCTGAGAAACTCATTTTGAACTTCAATTGGAATTCCTTTTCCTCTTGTTTGGATTCACCCTCATTCTTTGCTATTGAATTTAAGCTTGATGGGTTCCTCTCGTTTGAACCGATGAGAAGGAACATATCTTCATTATTCTTTCTCGCCATTATTTTCTTACATTCTTATTTACCTCTTATCTTAAACTCAGTCTCATTACATTAATTACCCATATCTTGTCGTCCATACCAGATGTACTTTGAAACCCTTGAATCTTCGTATCTTTTGCATGGGGAAGGCTAAGGAAGTGACGTAAATTATGTAGCTCAGAGAAGACGTAACTGGTTATTTTATGATGATCTAAAGGAAATCAAATGTAGAGTGTTCCATATGGAAACTTGAGATAGAAATGTGGTAAAGGTCTCGAATAGAATAAGGAGATGTATACTGCCAATCTGGAAACAATTACATTTAGAGAAATTTTGGGGTTATGAGATAGTTTATAGGTGTATTCAAAACTAATGAGGATATCAGAGGTCAACCTAGTTTTAAGAACTTAGAAAATCTTGGTTATTGATTCTGGGGAAAACTTTTACTCTGAGGCTATGTAGAAGGTTAGTAATGGAAAAGAGAAGTTAATTGTGTTTAATAAGGATATTAAACAAGATGTTGCAAGGAAATGACTAGGGAAAGAGAGAGCATAAAGTTATGGAAGTTTAGAGATTGTTGTGAAATATTTTTAGGATAATAATATTCAAGGGTGTATGTCGAAAAAAATACGAAAGTTGATTTTATGATGGAAGATAAGTTTTGTAAGGCCTAGAGATTTAAATTAAATAATACGAGGAGAACAATTTGAATAAGTTCAAGGAATTCGTAAACGGGATTTAGAGGTTTTGGGTCAAATTTAAGACAAGGTGAAAGAACTTGGAAATTTAAATAAATGGTTAATGTTGATTCCTAAATGTGGGGGTTATGCTTCAAGAGTGATGTTTGGAAATTAGGAATTGCCTACGGTAGTCATGGTAAGGGTTTAAGTAAAGGTTAAATTTTCATATGGAGACTGGTGAGGGTAAAGATATGATTGACAAGTTATGACCAGATGAACTTAAGAGTATCAGAAGCAGATGACTAACTCGATCTTCATTATTTTTGTGCATTAATTACCACCTCTTGAACTCCCACTTTCTAATTGAGATCCTTGACGTTCCTTATCATGACTTTGATATTCGGAATGTAATACTAGCTGTTACCCTCCAACAAATCTTATATGCAAGACCTAGACAAGCTCACCTTCGTGTAGGTATATCATGTCCCACTAAAACCCGTCTTCTTGTACTCTATTTTCTTGATATGATTTTCTGGTCAACTGGCTAAACTATAACCTCTACCATTATACTAAATTTCTTCTTATTTTAATTAGAAATCCAGCCTTGACTCAATTCTTTCGACCCGACATGTGATGGTGTTCTGCTTGTTTCCTTAGATGCTTAACCTTGTACCTTATCTGATTACTTGACCCGTTGGTTAAGAAACTTGGACTATGTAATTCCTTTCATCATTACCACCCTTATATCTTGTGCTGCTAAATTAGCCTTAGTTTTGCAAGCTTATCTATTTTCGAGCTTGGTCATGACATATTTTATTGGGTGGCCACCCACTAACATATTGTCTAATCAGAACCGGTACATGATGGTCTGATCAACCTATTGCACTTTGGTTCGCTTTTTTATGTATCAATCTACGAGAATGGAGACATAGTTAAACTTGACCCTAGAGTCTCATTCGCGACAGCCTTGACAATTCTCCTTGAAATCTTTTCATCGCCTATGAACCTCGTATTCGTACTCAGTCGAATTAAATTTAATCATGACCTGAACCTCCATCATTGGATGCTCGTGCTCATACTTTGATTTCATTGATTTTCCTTCTTGCCCAAATCTCGTTTTATCCCGAAATTGATCAACTTAGATCGTGTCAAGACAAAAATCTATTTGTGATTTGTTGTGCCTAAATTTTTAATTTTTGCCATTTTATGGAATAGTAACCTTTTAATAATTTCTTAGTTGCTTGTTAATGACCAATTTTCATATAGGATGGTAGATAGCCCTACAACCTTGATGTTTGTTGTTCCCTTACCTTCCTAATTAGGACACCCTAGATTGTTTGTGTGTTGATACCATAGTACTATTTTGACTTAGAATGATTAGTGTACCTAGGTGAGACTTCCAACTGCTACGGTATGCCCTGACCTTGTATACTATTCCTTCAAATTGCATGATTTAGATAATTTTTTTTAGACCTTGATTGTTGGGAAATAGGGACGTCACCCCATTAGTATCAGTTGTAGATATATATAGGTTAGTCCTTGATGTGGGGATGTGTGTCTATAAACATGTAGCTTATGAGATTTATGAGAGATTATAGTATCAGTCTTGACAGGATGTACTAGTCTTTTGGTGAGTATAAATGTGTTATGAGAGATAGGGGCCTATATGTCTTAGTAATGCATCGTTCCTATGGTAATAGAATGTATTAATAGATGGTTAATAGGAAGATAATAGTTTGAGCATACCTATAGCCTATGATCAGTTCCTTTTCATCCTTAGTTAAGACCACTTTAAAATAGGTCCAGTCCCTTGGATATAGGTTCCAGTCCATATTTTATTGAAGTTCCATTACCGCCGTACAGCAGAGCAGTATTGGAGGTATTCCTAGATTGATACTTTTTAGATGTCCGTTTATTATTCCAGTGTTAGGAAGTGTTATCTTAGATATTAGGTAGGTTAGAGGCTCTAGAAGGAGTGCTATCGATCTTAAATTTCGAGGACGAAATTTTTCTAAGGTGGGTAGAGTTGTAGCACCCAGTTTTCCAAATGAGGGTAGTTTTGAAATTTCGTGTTTATAATTATTTTAATAATGATATTTAATTCATGATATGATTTTTGGTGATTTTAAATCATTTTAAAATTATTTAAAATCAATGACTTGTGGTTTTGACATTTTGCTAGTGAAACCCTAGAGACTGTTTGACCTAGAGCCTAACCATGTGATTATGATATTTTAATATCATTTTTGGCCTAAGGATATTTTTGCATTTGATCTCTTTGAATTATTTTAATATTATTTTATTATTTATGATATTATTTTGGGGTTATTTGAGTCAGGTTCGAATTTTAACTCAATCCGACTTGAAACGGGGACCCGGGGGTAGTTTGACTCTAGTGGGACCCACACACTAGTTAGGCATGGCCCACATGATATTAAATTTAGTCCACATGATAGAAATATTTTAGTTAGAGGTTAGACTAATTATTATGGATAAGGTTAGTGTGATTAGAGACTTTAGAATGACTAATTTAGCCCCAACCAATTAGCCCTTTCCTAATACTCATAGAATAGGTTAGTGGGGGCATTTTGGACCTTACCATAATAGGACAAATAGTCCCATATGGCCAGCCACTTTGGGAGAGGATAGGCTCAAGTTCATTTCATTATTCTCATCCACACTCTCTCTCTTTGTTCTTTCCCAAATTCCTAGAGAGCAATCCCTAGCAATTTCTTCACCAAATCCTTCCATTTCGCCACCAAATCTTCTTCTTTCCTTCTCCATTCTAGCCAAGGAGGAAGCTACCCAAGTTTGGGAGGATTCGGAGCTCGTTCGTGTCCTTTTGGAATCTCTACGTGTCGGTGTCGCTCCGGGAAGGCTTTTCTTCGATTCGATCTACCGGGAGGTATAAATCCCTTCTCCTTTTTATTTTCTCATGCATATAGGTCTATTTTGAACCCATAGGAATGACCCCCATGGTTGTATCTCCATTTGTGTCCATTTCGTATCCATTTGGAGCTCATAGGAGTGTCCTTTGTGTTGTGGTTGTGTCCATGTGGGAAAATCCCAAATTTGGACACACTATGTGTTGTTGTTATGTATGAATAAATTATTACATGTTTAATCTCATATTTTTGTATTGGAGATGTGTTCTATAGTGTCTCATATATATATATTAGTGTAGAGAGTGAGTTCTTGATATATTATGTTATATACTTGTGTTCTTTGTCTCAAACTACCCAAATCCGTCATGATTTTTATCAACGTTTTAATTTCAGCCCTAAATTAGAAATATCATAACTTCTAGCTCAAAGCTCGATTTAATTCCCGTTTTTTTTTAAAAGAAGCGTATTGAAGTTAGCTTTCCAAAAACATGTATTAATAGGCCTAATTCTTTCTGTAACTTTTTGGAGAATTGTTTGAGTGTCAGCTGTACGAAAGACAAACGCGTTATCGGTGTTTTCGCAATTTCGGGAGTTTCCGGAAACGAAAACGCAATACGTTTGAAGTTTCGGAAAGCTAACACATAGATCTATAACATACTTTAATCCTAGATTTTAATTCATGCTGAGATGGTACAGTATTGATTATTAGTAGGAATTACTATTCGGCATATGCATTTTGTGCACCCTTGTGTGTAATATAATGTTCTATTTGATTTTAACCCATGTTAATGTATATACATTATGTAATTAAATAGAGAATACAAGCATGAGTAAATTTTTAAATAAATGATGTATGAGGTGTAAGTATCCTATCTAATGTAAGCATGTATAAGTATGGCTTGTAATGAATATGTAGGTTCCATAGTATGTAATGTATGGTGCATATAGTGGTGCAAGAGAATAAATGAATGATGAATGAATGCAAGCATGAATGTAATGTAATAATAGATGTAATGTATGCAATATACAAGTTAATGAGATGTAATGTTCTATGTTAACACAAATCCTATATTACCTCATGTACCCCTTACACTATGTTGACACTATCACACTTGACACTTTGTTCACTTACACTTTGACACTCTTTGATATCTATACACTATGTATGCCCATTTAACCCTCACTTTCTCTTTTGTCATGTTCACATACACACACATAGCCCCTTAATAAGTATTTATGAATATAGTTAACTTAGCTATTTATGTATATTATATATATGTTAGCATATTGTGTTGTAATATATAAGTTTATATAACCATTTGAAATGCCATGATTATAGACCTAATGTTGAATACCAATATATGTGTGTGTATATATGTGTAGACATATATAGCTTAAAGTAATAGATTACCTAGTGTATATCCAATATGAATTCTTGCCTATTTGAGTATTGAATAATTGCATGCTATATAGTGTTGCGTGTATGTTGGCTTGTATAGCCTTGTATTGATGTGTGTTTGCTAGGATAGTCTTGGTTAGGCCTAGTAAGACTTGCTGGGTTAGGACATGACCTAGTTTGACCTAGTTTGACTAGTGCAGTTGACCAGAGTTGACCAAGGGTTGACTTTGGCCTAGTTTGACCTAGATTCATGTAGAATACATTGTAGTGCTTTATATTACCCTTCTGGACATGTTGTGACTTGTGCTGTTCTAATTAGGAGCCAGACACCTCTCCTCGGACAATATCTTTACCTTGGACATTCAGATATCAGGCGAGTACATTCTCTGATCATTTCATATCCTGTTAGAATTATTTTCCTGCTTTAGATTACTATACTTGATGCTGTCACGTTGGTAACTCGGATTAGTACTATATGGATCCTTTCTTGAGATGTTATCCCCTCAGGGAGCATCGTATACTACATGTTCTGTACGTTTCACTTACATGGTGTATCACTATGCTTCACGGTTCTTCGATCACTTGTGACATGTACTCTCATGATCACAGAGTCTTTCCAGAATCACCCATTTATGGGCATTCCCAGAATCACCCCATTGTGGACATTCCCAGAATCACCCATTTATGGGCTATCCATGTATCACCCCTTGTGGGCCTTTACATGGAATCATAATATAACCTGGTTGGATCCTTGTGTATTGATTGGGGGTACGGGAGAGTAGAAGTAAACATGTGAATAATATCCAAGTAGTGTAGTTCCCAGAATCACTCCATAGTATAGTTCCCAGAATCTTCTATGCCATTCACATGTTTATATTGTACTCTGACTCACTAGCCACTGTTAGTTCTCTACTTATAGTAGATATTTCTATTACAGTTCTCTTTTCCTGTTTACATACTGTATTTCCTTCAGATCCTGTATCTTACTTTACTGCATGATTATATTTTCTAACCTGCTATGATCTGTTGAGATGTACTGTGCTCGCTCCAGTCCTGACTGGACCCGTTGATAAATTTTATAGATTGCCTGGAGGTTGCCTGCTAGCCTAGAGGAGACAGTAGAGGCTGCATAGATAGCTAGGGTTTTTGCTTATAGTTTATTTTCAGTCATCTTGAGTTGTATTTATGGATTACTGTATTTGAGTTTTGAGATGTATTCTGAGTTTGTATCTTAGACACTTAGACTTCTATCTGTTGTATCTCTTTTCGATTTCATGTTTTATCTATCTTCCTTTATGCTCTACCTTTGATGTGATTGAGTTTACATTCTGCTATGTCACCCCCATTCGGGGAGTATAAACTGTTTAGTCTTATACTGTTAGATGCACTGAGACCTAGGACAGCGTTCTACCGCCGACACTGCGGCGTAGGCTGGGCGTTGTTACGTTCTCGTGCCCTAACTCTAGGGTGCGGGTCGTGACATCTACGCGGCAAACGCTCTATGCTAGCGGAGCTCTACGCGGCAAACGCTCCACCCAAGCGGAGTGGCCCCTGCGTAGAGTTCGGATGAACTCGACGTATAAGCGATTACGCTGGCACGCAAATGCATGTGCGTAAAGGGTAAATAATACGCGGTCACGTAGAACGTGTGCGTAAAAGGACGGAGGGGGTAAATGACACGCTGGCACGTAAACGTGGGCGTAAAAACTAAATAATACGCGGGCACGTAAAAACTTGTGCGTAAAACTAAATCTTCTCCCCAAGGCCGGTTCAAGCAGGCGTAAAAGCTCAAGAGCTCAAGAAAGCCCCATCTCGGCCAAGACTCAATGAAATCCAACCATTCCAAAACCAAACTTGCGTAACATCAGAATGCCTATCACATGGAACTCCCAGTTTTCGAAAACAAGCCAGTTTAGTAGATCAAAACCATAAAAATGAAGGAATGCTAAAACCTAAATCTACAAAAATCCATGCATCAAAATGAGAAAAGTCAATCTAAAGTAGTTTAAAATCAGGAAAGGAAGCTAAATGATCCATAAAAATATGGTGTTCTCTTGTGATAGCAAGTTGTACTTGCCTACGGTGGTGTGGGTGGAGAAGGAGATGAGGAAGAAGAAGAGAAGATGAGTAAATGAGTAATGAATGAAGAGATAGAATGGTGGTTGGGTTAATAAATGAGGGATAGTGGTAGGTAGGGGTTTACATGTCAACCCAAACCGAGCCCAACCAAGCCGAACCAAATGCAGGCCAAGGCCAAGATAAACCACATGAACCAGGAAATGCTAACTAACCCATGCCATTGCAAAACCCAAGACTAGCTAGTCAAGACAAGTCGAACCAGGATAAACCCAAAATAAACCAAGGTAAGATTAAACCAGCATTAAGCTAAGCAAGACAAGCCTAATTACGGGTCGGAATTCCGTACACGTATACCAAAATACGTAATACGAACCACGGGCGTTACAGATGAACAGCTGAATAGGAAAACGTACCCACCGAAGAAGCCGCAGTGCCTCCAAAACTTATCTGAGTTTGGGTCGCCGGAATTGAGCTTGGGCCGTAGCAAGTATCATAGTGTCTTGAGAGTGTGCCCGTGCCACCTCCCCTCTTTCATTTGTATATACAGGAACATTTCTTGCATTGGGTCCCGTACGAAACTGGTTCACTTTTTTGATCTAAACAAGTGAGCCATCAGGTTTAGTTTCATTAAGAAGAATAATTTTTTTTTTAAACTTTTGCTTTCTCTTTACAACATTTGATACATTGCTACCAATTTCAGGAGGAGAACCAACTACATCGTCAGGAATAAGATTTTCCTCAAAAAAAGAATTGTAAATTTCAAAAGCATCATTAGCTTGGTTTGAACCTTGTCCGGCCATTTTAAAAAAGACAAATAAAAATATAGAAATGATTATAAAGACGGAGTATATCGAAAAAAATAATAAAAAATTAATTTTTTCGCAAAAAACTAGAGAGATGGAAAAAAGAAAACTATTTCGTAAATGTAAATTAAAAAATAAACAATTAGAAAGAAGAAGTCGTAGATCGCCGAAATTGCTTGATCGGGAAGTCGTACATCGCCGAAATTTAGAGCATAACTTTCTTGAAACCTTCTTGTGATTTTTTTTTTTTTTTTTTGAGAAGGATTGAATTGTTTGTGTTTGAAATATATGTTTTGTAGAGGATTTTTGGTCCTTTTGGTCAAAAAGACCAAAATACCCCCTATAACGGTCATAAAACGGTCACAAAATGGAGGTATTTTGGTAAAAGGGACCCAATGATTCATAGAAAAAAAAAAGTCCAAAATCCGGTTCAGCCGGCCGGATCGGGCCGGGCTTGGGCTCGGGCGGGCCTGACCGGGCCAGGCTGACCCGGGCCTAACGTTGGAACTAAAAAAAAAATTTCAAACCGGTCCGGGCCGGGCCGGGCCAGGCTTGGGCTCGGACGGGTGAACCCAGCCTGGACCGGATTTGTATATGGACAGACTCGGGCCGAGCTAGGATCGGGCGGGGCTCGGGCTGGTCCAGGCTTGAACCGGTCCATGTTACACCATGAGCCCTGGTTCATTTGTTCGTTGCACACATGCACCTTTTGCGGCTGGGCAAGAATTAAAAACTAGTCTTACGTACAGCTACGATTAGGTAGATGGAGAAGCATATATGATACTTTATTCAATAGCATCTGCAGCCTGAACGTATAATACAGCAGTTGACTAGTTATAACATCAGACATCCTCAAACCCTGTTCAAATGCATAGCCATCCTTATTTGTATCATGCACCAAATATATAATGCCTAAGCATAGGCAGCCGGGTTGGCAAGGAGATGAGCTTCTGCAGCCTTGATCAATGCAGTGACGCTCTCCTTCGCCTCTGCTGCGTCCTTCTCGGAAGCAGCTCCTGGAATAGCTTTGCATGTGGCCTCCACCTTGACAACACATCCGTTGCCAGCTGCAGGCACGAACTTGAAGTGGAAGGAGGCCGTCTCCAGCTTCTTACCCAGGTCGCCACCTTCCACCAGAGTAGACTTGCACTCCAGTTGTTCATGGTCAATGAAATCCAATCGGTCCTTCATGTAGGTGTAAGGCATTGCTGCATGCATATAATTGGGCAACCGACGTCAGTTCCAAATTCAATACTAAAATCCAAATAATAAAAATTGCAAGCCTATCCTACTTATTGAGTTGCGCTCAAATTCGCTTGTAGGTTGTGTGCGAGGCCTCGGAATTTTTTTAAATAATTTTTTATTGTATTTATGGACATAAAAAATTATAATTTTTATCAATTTTTTATTTTGGTGTTTGACAAGGCAGAATATATCTTTCAGTCTGGATAGTTCAGTTCTAAATATTTTTAATAAATACAAAAAATTGGGAAGAAACTAAGGTTGCGTTTGGTTCATTGTAATGTAATCGTAATCGTAATGGAATTGGATTTGTAATGTAATTGAGTTTGTAATGTAATGGAATTACAATTACATTACTATGTTTGGTTGAAACATGTAATCAAACCATGTAATGTAATGTTAAATGCATTCATGTGTTTGGTTTACCATGTAATGTAATTGAATTTTTAATTTAATATATTTTTTTTTAAATACAACATAAAATTTAAAAAGTTGATCAATACAAAATTTCAAAAATTTAAAAAGAAAAAAGAAAAAAAATTAAAAATAAATAATAAAAAAGGGGGGAAATGGTTTGTTTTCTGCTAAAAAAAGATAAAAAGGAACAGAAATGACAAAAAACGAAAAATACGAAAAAAGACCAAAAACAAGAGATTAAAACGAGCAAAAAACGACAAAAAGATTAAAAACTTGCAAAAAAAAAATCCAAAAACGACAAAAAAGGGAACAAAAACGACAAAAACAACAAACAAAAAGAAAAAACGAGCATAAACGAACAAAAAAAGTGAAAAAAGACCCCAAAAAAAGCAAAAAAGGATAAAAAAAAGCGACAAAAAACATGTAAAATCGACCAAAAACGATAGAAGACGATAAAAACGTGAAAATGATCAAAAACGTACAAGATCGACAAAAATCGATAAATAACATGCAGAAATGGAAAAAAAATGTGCAAAATCGACAAAAAACGTAAAAAATTGAACAAAAACGATAAAAAAAGGCAAAAAAATGAACAAAAACGACAAAAAAGGGCAAAAAGAAAAAAAAGGACAAAAACGACAAAAAAAACAAAACAACCAAAAACGAACAAAAATGACAAAAATGAACAAAAACGACAAAAAAAACGGACAAAAAACAAAAAAAAAATGACAAAAACGACAAAAAAACAAACAAAAACAAACAAAAACGAACAAAATGACAAAAAATGAAAAAAAAACGACAAAAAAATGAAAAAAAAAGGGACAAAAATGACAAAAAATCGAACAAAAATGACAAAAAAACGAACAAAAATTACAAAAATCGAATAAAAACGAACAAAAAAAAGACTAAAAACAACAAAAAAGGACAAAAATGACAAAAAAAAAAACAAAAACACGAAAAACGAACAAAAATGACAAAAAAAAGACAAAAAAGGACAAACAACAAAAAAAAGAGGACAAAAACGACAAAAGAATAAAAAAACAAAAAAATAACCAAAAACGAACAAAAATGACAAAAAAAGAACAAAAACGACAAAAAACGAACTAAAAAAGGATAAAATGACAAAAACCGAACAAAAATTACAAAAAAAGAACAAAAATTACAAAAAAACGAACAAAAACGACAAAAAACGAACAAAAAAGGACCAAAAAACAACAAAAAAAAGACAAAAAACGACAAAAAAACAAACAAAAACAACAAAAAACGAACAAAAATGACAAAAAACGAACAAAAACGAGAAAAAACGGACAAAAACAACAAAAAACGACAAAAAACAAACAAAAACAACAAAAAAGAACAAAAATGACAAAAAACGAACAAAAACAACAAAAAAGGACAAAAACGAACAAAAAAAAACAAAAACAACAAAAAACGAACAAAAATAACAAAAACGAACAAAAATGACAAAAAACGACCAAAAACAACATAAAATGACCAAAAATGAACAAAATTGACAAAAAAACGAACAAAAACGACCACAAACCAAACTAACAAAAATGACCAAAAACAAACAAAAACAACAAAAAATGACCAAAAACGAACAAAAAGACCAAATTATAGCATACCAACCTTCCGCTTAAGTTGTAATGTAATTGCGATTACATAGGTTTTATGATGTAATCGAGTTTAGAAGAAACTGATGTAATGTAATCAAATTTGTAATCGCGATTATATTACATCTAATTTTTTTTTGTCCAACCAAACACCCGAGTTAGATTGACAACGCAATGCCAATTACATTACGTTGTCCAATCCTGCAAACCAAACGGGCCTAAATCCTTGGATGGGTGGGAGAACTTTTCCTTTGTTTATTTTTCTTTCATTTGGAAAGACGATGCTATATGTATCTCCAAAATTTTTTTTCTTTCCATGTTTTTCTGCCACGTGACACCCCCTCGTTGGCCGAAGCAAATAGGGGAGAGTTGGAGGAAGACATGAGCGAATATGAGTGGGCCATGTGTCGGAGGGAGGAGGTACATAAAGCATTTTCAGTTTGAAAAATATTTTCTTTCTGGTTTACTTTCTTTCACATCCAGACACAAAAATAATAATTTTTATTTCCCAAGTTCTGATGAATCAAAAACGTGAACTATGATCATCATTAGTTATGGCATGACAATATATAACTTAACTATTTACTTGCTTGCAAGCCTGCTTATTACACAGTACCTGTTAGTGCCGAGGCACAATTTTCGATGGAAAATTCTGAAACTGAAACAATTGTACACACAACGTTTCAAATGCAGCACCTTAAAGAAGATGTGCAATAGAGATCCTGGAGGATTCTGAATTACGAGGATCTAAAAAGATTCTACGTAATACACAAAAAATCTAAAGAGACTTTGTGCAAGCAACTATCGGCAGTAGAGCTTCTAAAAGAAGTTACTGTAAAAGGCAACAGCAGCGATGACAGGCGAGAATGAGATGCTGGGTGAATGAACCACCGTTGCTCAAAGCTTTATTTGCCCCACACGAGCACGAACAGCTTCCAGGAACCAGCAAGTTCACGAAGAACTTCTGGAACGCTCGTAAGTCAATATTTGAGACTTGAACGGGCTTCCTGGACTTAACAGACTCCCTCAACTCTCTTCTTGGTGCATCTTTCAAAGGAGGCCAAGGGGCTCTATTTATAGAGTGGAGTTGAGACTTCACCTCTTCTCCTATCGGATGTGGGACTAAAATACCAATACTCAAAAATAGAGTTTGATATTTTAGATCATCCCACAATCAGCATAGAAGTGTGCCAGTCCTTGTTGGATTTAATCCCATAATCAGCACAACAAAAATTAACTTGCATCCTTGTTGGATTTAATCCTTTTTCCTTCTAGAAAAATACTTCCACATGGCACAAACTTGTGCCCCACTACACCTCATGTGCACACCTCAACACAAGCAATACATTATATTGAGATACTCACCATTTGGTGTAGCCGATGTGGGACTATCTTTTCTAGTCCAAAGGCAAAAACACCAACACTACCTAGCTATAATACCTATAAATCTGAAATTGGTGAATACCAAAATAAGTTATTAAAATTTACTTTAAATTATCAAGATAGCCACATGCTTGGGTTGAGCCACAAGACTATAAATTTCTTGAGTATTATCTAAATTATTATTGTTAAACCCACCTGAGGTGAAATTGATCTGCCTTATGCTTCCAGCAGTGCCGTCTCCCGACACAAGTGCGACACTGGTGATAATCTCAGGCATAACCTTGGGACCGATGTTGTGCCAGTCGACCATCGATGCCTTGAACAGGCGAGCAGGCTCGACTGGGGACTCGATCTCGTGGAACCACATTTTCCTTCTATTTATTATGAGTAGGGGCTTGCTGGTTATTTGTTATATGTGGAGAAATGTCGATGTGTTGTGGAATGTTGTGAGCCATTGCTGGGTTTATATAGAGGGATAGGAATAGTTCGTGCCGAGACAAGGCTCAAAAGTCGTCGTTGATAATTCAAGAATGGAGGGCGTTGTTCAATTGAATATTGACTCATCACGCACGTCATAGTTATCCAACAAAGTTAACAAGACACAGCAATTGCCTAGTTTTCTGCATCCATCCAACTTAGGTTATGTCATTACTGGAGAAAATTAAGTTTCTACAATTCGTTTTCTTCTATATTGGAAGCAAAAGGAATAATGAACTAATAGATTAAAATTCAACGTTCACAATTTCAAATATGGGAGACTTCTAGATACTGTACTGTTGTTGTCTAATGTGCATATAAAGCGCCTAGAAAAATTCTACATGTATGCCTTTCTAATACTTTTTCCCCCTCTTCTTGTATATCACTTCATATTTTGTAATTACATGTATACCCTCAAATATATAATTTCTTGGTATATATAAAATGTGGACAACTCGGATTTGGATAACATAACATTGACAGCTTAGGCGACAGTAACTGGTTCGGTTCTTCGGAATTGACACTGAGGTATATGGTCTTATTCTTTCTTGGTACCTTAAAAGTCTGTAGGGTACATATTTCATTAACATGTCTTCCAATCTTTCTCTATCTTAGCTTTGTTTTTTTTTATAGTCTTGCTTATACATCATATTGTTTTTCATATCTTAGTTATTGTGATTTTATATAATATTGTGGACATGATTATATATTCTGTTATATACATCGTACTACCCCCGATACCGTCCACAGACTACACATACTACCATACTCGCAATCCGAAAATAGGAGCGGATCTTTATACGTACCAAGATACATATAATAGAATATCGAAAATTACAGTATATATATATATATATATATATATATATATATATATATATATATATATATATATATATATATATATATACACACGGGGTACAACGTAGACTACTAAATAAAATTCAATAGGAGGACGGTCGCACGTGTGGGCTGCCAATGATAGGGATAAGTAACTACCGTAGTTCATCACGAGCTCAAGGTCTACCGTACTGTAGCTTTGTGTGGTGCTCACAACCTATATCAAGTCTCTAGCTACCATATCTTTATGTAAGGATCACGGTCATCACAAAGAACCGGTGTGAAAAGTAGCTTAACATCTAGTAATTGTTCTCCCCACCAAAGAGAGTACACGAATTGTATCAACGACATGTACAATCAGGATTTTATTATGTAAAACGAGTCTAAGAATTAATATGAAATGGGAATCTTGCTCAATGAGCTATATGATGGTTTACTTACCAGTCGCTCAACTAAGGAATTTTTGATTACAACGATACATCCGGACTTGGATTAGGATGTGTACTTATGCAAAATTTATAGGTGATATCGTATGCCTCCAAACAGTTAAAGTCACTGGAAGAAAATTACCTGATGCATAACCTAGAATTGGTTGCAATAATTTTGGCTTTGAAGTTATGGTGGCATTACTTATATGGATTAGCCTCCAGACAGTTAAAGTGAGATCTTTACCGATTCTAAGACCCTTAAGTATATATTTACTCAAAAGGATTTAAATCTGCGGCAAAGGTGTTGGTTGAAACTTATCAAAGAATATGACTTGACAATAATGTGGTGGCAGATGTGTTGAGTCAAAAATTTATGGGATCACTTTCAATAGCTAGCAAGATATTAGAAGACTTAAAGAACATGGGAATTAAGCTTCGAATTCGTGGTTGAAATGCACAATTCGCTCAACTTCAACTTGAGCCTAGTTTGTTTGAAAGAATTAAAACTACACAAAATATCGACGACTAAAAATTTGTGAACTGATGGAAAAGGGTGAAGCAGCAGATTTTACCTGGCATGAAGATGGTTCGTTGTTGTTAAAAGGAAGGCTATGTGTCCCAAATGATGAGGTGCTCCGAAAAGAGATCTTGATTGAGGCTCACTATGCCAAGTATGCGTTGTACCCACAACCAATATAAGTCACTTTAGCAAGTACAAAAAATGTCGCTATTCAGAATTAACGACGAATTTAGGGACAAAAATACTTTATCGTATATTTCCTGGTCGCTAACACAAAAATCGTCGCTATTGGTCGCTATTGTGACATTTGTTAGCGACGTGGTGACGTCGCTATTGTTTTATTGGATAGCGATAATTAACAACAAGATGTTGCTAATCAGCGATGTATATTTATGTTGCTAAATGTCGTCGACAGTTCAATAGTTAACGACGTTATTTGCGACGTCTAGTGACTATGTTATTGACATGGCAAAATTTGCCATGTCAGCCAGTTAGTGACGTATAGCGGCTGTTCGCGACGTCTGCGATACAGGCTAGTGACGTTCTGATACACGTTTAGCGACGTCTGCTCTTGTCGCTAGGCATCGCTGAATGTCGCTAAACGTCGCTAAACTGCAAAAAAATAACAAAATTTTGTTTGCTTTTTTTTTTCATCCAAAATCTACCTGTAGTTTAAATTACAATTTACAAACAGTAGACTTAGAGCAACCCATCATAGAATTCTCTTGGTTCGTCGAACCCTTCGGTGGAACACTCAATACCGGTAAAACAATACAGAAACAAATGATGAACCAATAATCAAATAAACAGAATAAACGATAAAAAAGACATAAGATAGTCGGGTGGAGACAAATCAACTACCAAACGGCTATAAAAAGAGTTTGTCCAATAATGTTCCAACAATGGATCAACATAACACATATTGTCACTAAATGTATAAAATAAATACATAAAAACCCAATAATGGATCTACAAACCACAACACAACACATAACAATATGTCCAATGAAGGACTACTACTGGTTAGTAGGAGGAGGAGTACGACCCTGCATCTGGGATAGCATGTACCTATACTGCTCCGGTGTCAGCGTTACCAGTGATGACTCATCAATAGCAGGAGGAGGAGGAGGCAGGAAGCGTCTGCTCCATGCCTGGCAATCTAGAGTTGTATGAATCCATAACAGTCGTCAGCTTCGAAAGCTGATCGCCCATGGCCAGCTGCGTCCGCTTCTCCGCCTAAATGGCACGATTTGTCCTCTCGCTCATCTCCTTCATTGTGCGCTCGAGCATAACAAATCATGCGGTGAGCGCCACATCGTCCGTCTGCGGCTAAGACTAGGACTGCTCTACAATCCTCTACAATATCTCATCCCGCCGCTCAGCAACCCGTGATGCAATCTCTCGTCGACTCAGGCCGACTCCTATGAGGGCTATGGAGAATGCACACTGCCAGGGGGGTCCTGGATGACTGCATCGCCACAAATGCATCGTAGGATACCGTACCGTAGTATGTACCCCTCTGAAGACCACCAACGACGATCATCCAGAGCTTGTCCTCCCACTGAGGCCGAAGGGCTGCGAGGAAGTACTATCCCTCCCTTTGCTGGTGCACTAGCACTCGCATGCTCACATGGCCTGAGAAACGCATCCTAGAAAGGTATGCATTTCGATAAGCATAATATTTAATATCTAATGTCTAAGTCGTAGTTGCTAATGTCTAAGGTACTTACTAATAACTATATGGATATCTATTACATATTTTCGAAGTTATATTAAAGTTAATAAAACATAAAGTAATACTTACATAGCTCTGCGTGGCCCTATCATCGATGAGCTTTCCGTCCTTCCGATAGGTGGCCAGGAAGACGGTCACCATGTTGGCGTCCTCACCCCTCTGTATCTGCTAAAATAATTTTTTTGTTATTGAAACTAAATATTATTTGTACTTTCATTAAAATAATATATATTCAATAAAATATATACTAGACGACGAAAATGTTTCGTCATGGGAATCGAGCCACCACACCACTTCCCTGCCCTCGTCCTAACTGCCTTTGTCTTTTTGACCGTTCTTTGTGCCTAGGATCATCGAATCTAGCCATCATCGTAGTCCACTGCTCGGACGTGATCCAACCTTGGATCGGTCTTCCGGAGCGCTCTCGAACCTTTTGGTCGTCGATTGCATCACGAATCAACTTGGCGGCAACGACATGAACTTGCTTCTCGTCTCTCAGCCTTATGTGGTAGATAAAAATATTTTCTACAAGAATTAAAATAGATAGTTATATAATATGCATAAAAGATGATTTATACTAAAAGCAACATACGTTAGTTATCTTGAAGTGGGCAAACTAGAATGCCTTCTCTCGTCCGAGGCATCCGAGTAGTTGATCCAAGGGCCACCATACTTGTGTAGGAACAAATCATAAAGCGCAATACTCTAGAGGGGGTGAATAGAGTAGGCAACGAAAAATAACTAATTAAAAAGTTAGCAACAAGATCACAGAGAATGTATATATCACAAGTAAATAATATAAAGGCAGAGATCAGAAAGCAAATACAAAGATGGCGATGTATATGGTTTTCTCTTGTGAGAACTATTCCAGTTGGAAGAACTCTAGCTTCCAGTTGAATCTACTATTGGAAAATATCGCAAGTTTTTATACGAAGTCCTTACAACTTCTACAAACACGAGCTTTGATACGAAGTATTCGACCAACTTCAATTGTGAAGTATCTTTCTTCAATCAAGCCTCTGTTTACAATCACTCTGAAGCTTCTAGACCGTACCTCACTGGCAAATCGACTAGAGGATTGTAACTGGCTTGGGATTTGAAATTAAAAGCTTTAGAACACTTTGGAAGACGTTTAAGCTTGAGAGAAGAGATGAGAAAGTGAATGAGTGCATTGAAATGAATGAAATCCTTCTCTATTTATAGGTTTTTCAAAGTCAGAATTCTGACAGAATTCAGGCAGAATTTGGGCAGATATATGAGAAAATCTCGGCAAGTAGTCGTTGCATCTGTAACTGCAGGAAGACCAAGTTTAAAATCCAACGTACACTAGGCAAATTCTGGTCAAATTCTGGCCGAATTGTCCTATAGTTGTTTTTGATTTTCTGGCCATTTTAAAAGCAGATTTTGGGTTTTGGCTTGTAGAAAAAGTTTAAGCAGTTAAAAGCTTTTATAAAATGGGTTGTTTATCAAAACATAGAATATTTTAAAAACGTTTTTTGGGTAGCCTATTTGTTAGTACGACTCGGTCCAAAATCAGCTTCGGTCTTGAACAGATAGGTAGCAGTTCTTTGGCAGTTGTCTAAGAGTCCAAATAATCAGCTTTGGTCTTGAACAAATAGGTAGCAGTTCTTTGGCAGTTGTCTAAGAGTCCAAATAATCCAAGTAGCCCTTATATCGAGACAAAGTTTGATCAATTATTAAAATCTGGTTCGACTACGACCAATGGGCCAACAATCTCCCCCATTTTGATAATTGACAAACCTTGACTGATATAACAGCTTGATCTTTTAGATTTGAAAACAATCAAAATATGTATTGTACTATGTCCTAAAATTTTTTCCTGTATCCTATAAAAGATGTTAGATCCTATTTCTCTCCCGTCGTCACTTAGCAAAATAATTTCAAATAGATAAGCTCTCCCGCAATTCATGTATAAGGAACAAGCATCGAAAAAAATAAAAAAACTATGGATAAACAAATATTTCACAGACAGTTTATATGTTGAAGCAGAAAGAGAAAGTGCTAGAACAAGAAATGAGGAATAATGCTAAACTGAAATAAAATATTCTTAGCAAAGCATAAAACAGATGTCCACAATACATCATCTCAGTCAACACAGTCTCAGTGCAAATAAAAAGATAAAATTACTAAATGATATCTTGGAACGTCAGAGCATTTTCAAGTAAACATAGACATAATAAAGTCTCACTAAATAACATCTAGACAAAATATCACGTCTAGATCACATATCCTCAGAGTCATCATCATCAGCAGTGCTAACAGTACCACCATGTCCGGATGGACCAGCTCCAGAAGTGCCAACTCCAAAAGGGTGTGGAGTAGCACCAGAACTATGGTACCAATCATATACGTTACCAGACTGAAATAAAGTATGGACTGCCTCATCCTCATAGTATTCCGAAACAGCTAGATATCTAGGAAGAGAACTGGCAGAATGTCCAGTCTGAACGAATCGAAGGTCGACAAAAGAATTGGCGAGAGCCTAAAATCAACTGGCATCACGAAACTCGCGTTCCCTAGATGTGTCTGTGATAAACGCTCACAAATCCGAGAGATGTTGATGGATACCCTCAAATGACATAGGGTAATCCTGAGGAGGTGGAGCAAAAGTAGTAGGAGAAGCAGAAGGAGCGGCTGTGCTGCGACGTGACAGCTGAAGATACTTGGGCTCAGACTCAAGAGCACAAGTTGATAAGTCAATATCAAAATGCTGAAAGATGAGAGTGATAATCATCGCATAAGAGAGGTTGCAATCCCTCTCGCGACAACGACCCATTATCTGAATAATAGTCTTGGGGACAGAAAATGAAATACCCTTAAGAATATGATAAAG
This sequence comes from Iris pallida, assembly GCA_029216955.1. Classification (NCBI taxonomy): domain Eukaryota; kingdom Viridiplantae; phylum Streptophyta; class Magnoliopsida; order Asparagales; family Iridaceae; genus Iris; species Iris pallida. The sequence goes on from JANAVB010003452.1 coordinate 223,231, forward strand.
GGTAGATAGTTCAAGTGTAGTTACATCATCTTTTGAAGTGGATTTGGGTAAAATGGTGGAGGAGATGATGCGATGCAACTCATAGTTAAATAAGTTCAAGTTTGCAGCCTTGAACTTACCAGAACGAATGCGGGCATGAGAACAAAGTTCGTTCTTGAAACTGATTAGAGTCGTGCCTTCCGGAAAATCAAACTCAGTGATATCATCAAGCTGGGCACCTTCGTTAGGAACACTAAGGATTTCTGCTAAAAGGACATTATTGAACTCGATATTGATTCCACCAACACGAGTTCTAACAGGAAAAGTGTCCAATATGAAGTTGCAATAGAACAGTCTAATGGTATTAGTGGCAATAGAGAATTTCTGGGTGATAAGTTTGTGTAACCCTAATGCCTCAAACAATGGATGGTGTTCAAAAATATAGTCTATTTAAACGGGGCTCCGGTGCTTATGATACGTCCCAAAATTGACGTACCATAACAAAGATTGGTCATGAGTTTCAAAGTAGAACTCATTAAATGCACCATCGGCCGATTGGACCGGGGAAAAGAGTGAATCCACGTGAGGATTTGAAGACGAAAATGCTTCACTGGCTTGGGTCTTCTTCCTCTTGGAGGGATTGAAATGCATAGGCATTGTGTCCCAAAAAGGATAAAAATCTAATGAATTAAAGAGAGGGAAGGAGGAGTTATACCTTCCAAGATTGGAGTACATGGTAGAGGATGAGAATCTCCGCACGAACCCAAAGTTTGGATGGAAATCTCTAAGTAGATTGGGAGCAAAAGCTTGGAGAAAAACTAGGGTTTGAAGGGGCCCTCGGGCGGCAGCTGCTGTGATAGAGGAGTTTTGAGGAGATGAGAATAAGGGGGCCTCGGGTTGCTGACTTAAAACAAAACATCACCAACAGAACTCTGGATGAACTCGGGATAAAATCTAGCCGAGTTCGCCTAGGGTTATGTGGATGTGAAAAAAATTTAGTAGGCCACTTTCTTTTCATCAACTTTTTCAATTATTTAATTCCAAGTTTAGTTATTTTAGATTTCAATTAATATAATTAATATTATTTTATAAATTAATTTTTTTACACGGAGACTGTTTCAGATTAGCTGTAGGGGTACTGTCCCAAATAACGGGAGTTGTCACGACCCGCTCCCGAATATTCGGATACGCGTCAGACACGCCCAGCCTACGTTGGAAGACACAACGCAGTAAGCTGTACAATCTAAAGAAAACTCCAAGATACAAAGTACATAAAACAACACAGCTACTATACACGTTTCCAATATCACCACAATCTACAAATATTTAAATACAATTAAAGAAATGATAAAGCCGGAGACAAATTCGATAACCTGAACAAAATATACAATCCTAAAACCTGAATACAATGTACATGACAAATCTCTAAAATAATCTAAGAAAAGATCTAACTATAACTCTGCAATTCTAAGTCCATCCTGAAACACAACTCACCAACTTCGGGCTCTGGCCCAAGGTGCTACAACATCATCAAGCACACCTGCAACGTATCCTGTCAGGAAAATAGCAAAGTACAACCCAGACAAGAAGCACTAAACAAAGTAAACTGAAGTACTGCACGATGAACTATGATACAAGCACTGGACCATGAAACTGTCGTACATGAATAACGATGAAACAATGGTACCAGATCCAGAATAATGAACTATACTATAAGTGTAACATGTATTTGAAATAACTATCAGAATATGTGACCGACTAGGTAGTACAGGGTACAAAAGCACAGGAGCACATGAATAAGGGTATGGCTTAGAGTCCCACGTGCACGATGTGAGACCTAAGCTATTAATCAATGTCTAGGTAATATAGGATTGGTCACATATCTGTAGTATTTTCCTACCCCAATGTATAGGTAAAGAACACTGAACAATGAACATAAACAATGAATGATGAACTATGAATAATGAACAATGAACAATCGTGTATACAACGTGTCAATATGAGAACATGAAGCAAGACAGAAATACAGAGTAAAGAGTTGGAGTCGGTGTACTTGCCTTGCTCTGGTGATCGGAAGAAGAAAGAAAATCTGTATGTCCTCCTCATTTGTTGAAAGTTGGTTAGATTTTAAACAATGTCAATTAGCTAATTAATTATTGGTTAATCACTGGCTACTAAATAATACACTCATAAGGGCTGGCAAAAGACACAACTTTACTTAGAAACTATTTTACTAGCAAATCCTACTAATAAAATATTGTAATAGATTGCATACATAAAGATAAGATTCTATTAGTCAGATAGCCATTTAGAATTTATTCCAAATCATTAGTAAAGTTTTAAAAGTATTGGACAACTATCACTTAGCAAAATAATATCATAACACTTTTAAAAACTGAGAAAATCTTCCAATGCTCCAGGCCATGTAGGTCCGGCCAGAAGTTTTTAGATATCAAAATTATGTACATTATAAACATATCAATTCACAAAACCAATTAAAGATTGGACCAGTCATTTACTGGAAACACTAAAGTTCATAGGTCAATCACTACCAAAATAAGTCATATTACCGACGTAATTAGCGACGTTTTAATAAACGTCGCAGGAAAAAATAATTTAGCGACGTTTTTTTATAACGTCGCAAGACGTCATTATTAGCGACTGACAGCGATGTTCTGCGACGTATTTAAACTACATTTGTGTTTTAAAGAGCTCACGTCATGTATAAGTCGGTAAACGTCGCTAATATTAGTGATATTAGCGACGTTTACCGACGTTCTAATATGACGTCGCTAAATTGAAAATATAGGTCAGGTTCGAGTTTTCATTCCCCCCATTATTTTGGCCCCCAAATTTCTTTCATCCTTCCGCCCCGACCCCGATCCGGCGACCCCACCCCCCTCGGCCCCCGACCGACAGCCCTCGGCAACCCCCACCGACCTCGGTGACCCCCATCCCCCTTGGCGACCCCTCTCCTCTCCCAACCCAAACCATTGTCTCTCCTCTCCCCAACCCTCCTCCTCCCCCATCAGCTCCCCGACCCCCTCCTTCGGTGGCCGCCTCTCCCTGACCCCCTCCTCGGAGACCGTCGACCCCCTCCTCCCCTCGCCATCGCCGTGCCCGATCCCTCGTTCGAGCGTCCCTCCCGTTCGCCAGAGCCAGCTCCAGCCACCTCTACCGCCGCTCCCCCTCGTCGTCGCCGCTCCCCCTCGTCGTCGCCGCTCCCCCTCGCCGTCGCCCCCCCTCCTGCCACTGTTGATCAGGTAAACCCTAACCCTAACCGGCTCGTATACACATGGATACGACACTTTGACACATGACACAACACTTTGACACACATACACACACACACTTTGACACATGACACAACACTGACGCGCACACACTATGACACCTATGTGCTCAAATTTTGGCTAAATTAGGGTATTCTAGATATAAGATAAATAATATGCTAAATTACTACCCAAACTTTATTCTCATATTGATACATAATATTCACAAATACCCTAGTTACAGACATTACTATTGGTGTTATTGGACTCCTAGCTTAGCTTAGCCCATTAAGCCCTAACCCATATCTTATACTTAGTACATGATTATGCAGAGTAACTCCTCTAATATGACTCATGCAGAGTCACAGTCTTTCTACTGAAGCTAACTCATACAAATATCCATATTCTTTCACAGTTTAGTTAGTCTACATCTAACACCAACTGTTTGGCCCTCCACATACTAATATGGTTGTCCGAAATAAATCCAACTACATAATGTTGATTCACCACTTCATAAACCATTCCAAACATCATTCCTACTGTTAACATTAGTGCAACCTGTCTAGGTGAGTACTCAATTGGAAACATTAAATGCTTACTCTCAGCTAAGGTTAACATCATTAATTTGACATGGAGAAGGATTCAGTTATGATACTTGACCATAGTATCAGAGTCTTAATTGTAAAGGATCACTTGCTCGAACCTACCTCTATCCACTTCAATATCTGCAACCTAACATTCTAAACCAACTGATTTGCCAACATCTGATTCAATATGCCTAGGACTATAAGTCCAAAAGTTCTTTTAGTAATACTCTATACTTGACTTATAAAGTTATGTTAGTATAAAGTTGACTCGGTTTAGCTTAGATACAATATAGCTAGATACATAATATATAGACTAATATCCTAAAACTTGACTTATACAACTTAGAAATGGCTAGTTTGACCAAGTTGGACTAGTTTAGCTTAGAGTTGACTCGGTTGGACTATACATAATATATAGACTAATATCCTAAAACTTGACTTATACAACTCAGCCTTTGAGTGATATGTCGCCGCGATCGCTGCACCGATGAAGGAGGGGGTCACTGAGGGGGGAGGGGGTCGCCGAGGGGGAGGAGCTCATCGAGGGGGAAAGAGGCGGAAGAACGAAAATTTTGGGTGAAAAAAAAAATCGATCGAGCAGCCAATCCTATATGAAATATTGTAGCGATGTCCTTATGTAGACACGGGTGATATGCCGCCGCGATAATCTCTGACCACCGCACGCACAAACACGCGAAACAAAAGTTAGCAATGAAAAAAAGATGACCGATAATCTCTGACTATTTAACGTAAAATATCATGTGTACATATACTGCAGAAAGTGTAGACCGCATGAACTGACAAACGAGAATTTGGGGATCAAAGTTGTAAAATAAAGTTGTGTTTTGGATATATTCTATTCTTGTTAAGCTCTTTGTGCACAAAGTAAGATATAACGAATGCAGAACATCTCTCGAGTTTACGACTCTTGTATGCTCTATACTTAAGTTATGAACTCGATATTTGTTCTGTATTCTCTATTTATAGCTTGCTTTGAACAAAGAGCTTGCAAGAGTTCTTTTTCCAAAGCACAACTTGACTTGTTCCAGCTTTGAGACCCTCATTTTCGTGCGTCATCAGTTCATGTCAGTCTTCACTTTCCCCAGTAACTTCCTCCAATTAACTCTATCCCTCGGTTGAGCTAGTATTTCAAAGCTTTGACACTTGCATCTCATTCACTACCTTGATGTATCTATCTTACAGAATTATGGAGCTGAATTACTATATGCGGAATCGTACTTGGATGTACAACCGTTATCCTGATGACATGTACGGTGTGCGGGATGAATTCATAGAGGGTGTACACCAGTTCCTGCAGTTTGCCAAGGCGTCCCCTCAGTACATAGACGGTACCAAAATTAAGTGTCCGTGTGTGAGATATCACAACTTGAAATATCATCCAGAAGTGGATGTCACGTATCATTTATACTCGAAGGATTTCACGTCGAATTAATATCAGTAGAGCGAGCACGGAGAACTTGTGTCTTTAGCATCGGAGTACGAGCCTTATGTGGATGTCCACAACAAGCCCCTTACGACGATGGGTTGGTGAACATGGTTTTTGATGCGGCCGGGCCTAGTTTCGATCCGGATGATCATGATGCACCTGAGGAGGCACCGAACCCCAATGCTGCACAGTTCATGGAGTTGCTGGAGAATACAAGGACTCCATTATATCCTGGTTGTGAGGATCATTCACCGTTGGAGGTGGTTACAAGATTGTTGAGCATCAAGTCCGATTTTAACATGTCGTAAGATTGCTACAACCGTCTTATGGAGTTGCTTATAGAAATATTGCCTGAGGGTGCAAAGTTGCCTAAAGACTTCTACCGGTCTAAGAGGATGGTTAGATCGCTCTGGATGGGATACAAAAAATCGATGCCTGTCACGGGTGCATGTTGTACTACAAAGACGACAAGGATGAAGACGCTTGCAGATTTTGTGGTGTCGATCACTACAAGGCATGTGGTAGAGGAAAGTCTGTCGGTGCCAGGAAGCCTACCTCTTCGATGCTCTACTTGCCGTTGACGTCGCGGTTGCAGCGGTTGTTTATGGTGAAGGAAACTACAGAAAACAATTTGGCATAAACGGAACATACCGAAGGAGTGTTGGATACCCATATGATGGAGAAGCATGGAAGCACTTTGATCGAGAGTATCAAGATTTTGCTTTTGATCCGCGTAATATCAGATTGGGTCTCTGCTCCGACGGTTTTACCCCATTCGGACTTTCGGGATCCCAGTATTCGTGTTGGCCTGTGATCGTCACCCCGTACAATCTACCGCCTTGGATGTGCATGAAGACTCCGTATATGTTCCTCACCGTTATTATCCCAGGTTCGAACAATCCGAAAAGGAACATCGATGTGTATTTACAGCCATTGATTGATGAGTTGAATCATCTGTGGAAAGTAGGTTCCAACACGTAAGATGTATCTAGAAAACAAAATTTCTAGATGCGGGCAGCACTTATGTGGACCATTAACGACTTTTTGGCCTATGAATGTTATCTGGATAAAGCACGCATGGTCGTCTTTCATGTCCGTATTGCATGGACAGCACTAAGGCTTTCGTTTGAAATACGGAGGCAACCCGTGCTTCTTCGATTGTCATCGACAATTCCTGCTGAAGGATCATCCGTACCGGAGGAACATGAATGCTTTTCGTACTGGCATTGTAGAGAAGGCTAATCCCTGCCAAGGTGGCCCGGATACACGATATGGGAAGAGGTAAAAGATTTACCAAGAGCTATTGAGCAGCCTACTACGGGCTACAAGTGTGACGGATTTGGTCGCACTCATAACTGGACGAAGAGGAGTATATTCTGGGATCTTCCATATTGGAGCACCAATCTGATTAGACATAACCTTGATATCATGCATATCGAGAAGAATGTGTTTGACAACATAATTAATACTGTAATGGACGTAAAAGAGAAGACGAAAGACAATCCAAAGGCTAGATTGGACTTGGAAGAAATATGTAGACGTCTTGTATTGCATTTGATAGAGGACGGAAATGGAAGTTGAAGCAGCCTAAGACAATTTTTTTCACTGGAGAAGGAGGATAAAGTGAGGCTTTGTAGGTGGATTCAAGGTCTGAAATTTCCAGATGGGTATGTTTCGAACTTGAAAAGACGTCGACCTCAAGGAGAACAAACTGACAGGTATGAAGAGCCATGATTGTCACGTATTCATGGAGCGGTTAATTCCGATTGTATTTGGGAATTCTTACCGCAGGCAGTTTGGGATCCATTGACGGAGCTTAGTATATTCTTCAGGGACCTTTGTTCTAAGAAATTGCTCGTTGATCGTCTAAAAAAGCAAGAGAAGGACATTGCGGTAACACTGTGCAAGCTATAGAGGGTGTTCCCTCCTGGATTCTTCGACTCTATGGAGCATTTGCCGATTCATCTTTCCTACGAGGCACGTGTTGGTGGACCCGTCGAATATCGATGGATGTACCCGTTCGAGCGACATTTGAATCACCTAAAAAAAAGGTAAAAATAAGGCTCGGGTCGAGGGTTCTATTTGTGAAGCCTATATTCTCGAGGAGATTACAAATTTTGCTCCTCCTATTTCAAACCTCATGTTGCTACGAATAGAACGAGGGCTCCGAGAAACGACGACGGATATCAAGAATTTAATGAGAATACTGAAAGTATTCAATGCGTCCGGAAAGCCTTCGAGGAAAATAAAGATGAGATATTTGAATGACGAAGAGCTAAGGGCTGCTCAGTTGTATGTATTACTTAATTGCGACGAGGATGAAGTGGAGAAGCTAGAGGGGTAAGTAAGGAATGATGAGTTTATGTCATCTCAATGTAATAGTATAAGCTAATATTATTGTACTAATCGGCGGTTGTTTCATTGTTTTCCAGCACATATAATGAGTTGAGGCTGGTTAGACCCTACCTAACAGACGAAGCATTAGAACAAGAAATGAGACGTTATTTTCTTTCTTGGTTGAGCGAATATGTAGTAGCTCGGTAATTACTGGCCTCTTCTAATGCAATTGCACAATAAATAACTTATTATCTCTTCTTTGATATTCAGGTCGATCGTCTAATTTTACCTGAGATTGAATTAATTAGAACTCTTGCCAAGGGACCAATTACTTTTGTTAAAATATGACCAAGTTACTGTATCAATAGCTTTCGGTTCAAGTCGACAAATGCTCCGATCAGAGACAGCTTCCTGGAACTTGATTCCACGAAAAACAGTTGTTTGTGTATCAAGTCTTCGAACTACAAAGACGTCGATCCAGGAAATGATTTCTTTGGCATCTTGCGAGAGATTGTGGAGTTGTCATATAATAATGGCAGAGAACCTGCAAAGATCGTATTGTTCAAGTGTGAATGGTTCGATCCGATTGAAAATCAAGGTTAGAAAATTGACAAGCATGGTCTTATGGATATAAACTACAAGCGTAGATATCAAGGCTACGAACCGTTTGTCCTAGCAACTCAGGCTCAGCTCGTGTACTTCACAGCTTATCCGAGACGGGGAGCAACGAAGTCTGACTGGTGGGCAGTATGCAAGACTAAAGCTGGAGATACTTTTGATGTTGACGAAAAAGCTTACCAGGAGGACGAGCTACCTCTTGTAACCAATATTATCGATGTGGACTCCACGGAAGTTACGCATTACACGACACATAATGTAGAAGATGTAGAATTATCCGAAGAGGAAGACGAAGCCGACGAAGGCGAAGATGAAAGTGAAGATGAGGAGGAAGAGGAAGACGAACAAGATGATTATTCTGAAGATGATTGAGAGAGATATACTTATCTGAACTTAGATGTTTCTTCAAGATTATATTATCTGGACTTAGATGTTTATTGTAGAATGTATCATCATATGTTGTCTTGGTTATTATCTTGTCTTTGTTGTACTTTCATATTTCTAGTCTCTATTATTTGTTGTATTATCATATGCTGTTATCAGGTATGGCAGGTCATCGTGGATCATTTCAAAAAGGAGGACGACGAGGTCATAATCCTCCAGTACTTCCTACAAGTACTGCTAGAGGAGGGGTTTCCTTCGGTACCTCCTACTGGTACCGGCTCTGGATCTTCGTCGCCGATTACTCCGACATATCGGACAGTAGCTGGGCCTCTGGGACGACGTCACGTGGTATATCTCCTGGGACGAGTAGTTCCAGGCCTAATGAGAGTGCTCGCCCGTCTAGCGTTCCTGCTGCTGATACGACGATGGATACGGATGAGCAGATGGCGGAGGCTGCGCCGACGGTCGACCACCATTATGCAGATGATGCATGCGTACCTCCGGAGGAGAGGAGGACGGAGATCTGGGCCGACGGTATAAAGTAGGTGATTTGGTTTATAATTTTTTTTTCTGTTTTATCATAAATTAACTTTTTTCATGAATATAATATGTCTGTATAGATATCGCCCCCAGAGGTACAGAGATGCCTAGGCCACATGCTGAGGCATAATTATGGTGGTCCTTGGATTAACTACTCTGATGCTCCAGACGAAAGGAAGAACTACTGGTTTACGCGCTTCAAGGTTAAAATAGATTTGCTCTTAGTATGAATCATATAATTAATTCATATTATATAACTGATAAATATTTGGTTTGCGCTCTTCTAGGATATATTTTTCTATCCACCGTACCGGGCCGAGCTTATCGAGGGGATGTTTCCTGCCGTCGCTGTCAAGCTGATCGACGCTATTAATGATCAGAAGGATCGTGATCGTGCCGGAAAGCCGACCCAAGGGAGGATCACCCCTGATCAGTGGAATGCGATGAAGGCTCGATTCGACCAGCCAAGGTATAAGGAGAAGTTGGAGAAGGCCAAGGCGGCTAGGCAACATGCCTCGAAGTGGTACGGTGGGTCGATTTCGATGACGGAATATTTCCGTCGTCTGGTATGTCTTTCTCTTTTAGAAATATTATTTAATACAAATCCGATAAATTATTACTAAGATAAATATTTAATTACAGGTAAGGAAGGTCGGTAACGCCGACATGGTGACCGTCTTCCTGGCCACCCATCGGAAGGGCGAAGGCTTTATTGACGAGAGGGCCGAGCAGACCTATGTAAGTATTACAATACATTATCTTAAATTAATACTTCGTGTCGATTTTAATATAACTTAGTAAATATGATGCAAATAAATATTCATGTAGTTAGTAATAATAAGTACATTAATTAGAAATTAGAAATTATAGAGTACTATCCATACTTTCTAGGCCGAATATCAGAGGCAGCGAGAACGGGCGGCTGCTAGTGCACCTAATGCAGGAGAGGCCGATACTTTCTCGCAGCCCACTCAAGCTCCATCGGTGGACGAGCTGTGGATGACCGCCGCTGATGGACTCCATAGGGGTACGTACTACGGTACGTGATCCTATGGCTCCCTAGTTGCGACCCAGTCCTCTAGGGCATCTCCTGCTAGTGTGCTTGGTCCACAGCCGTCCCAGGAGTCTGCCCGAGTCCACCAGATGATGGAGTCTCTCCGTGACGACCTGCTACAACGGATCGAGGAGCAGTCTCAGCATCCTACGGACTATCCTGTGCTGCTAGCACGATTGTATGCGCTCGAGCATTATGGAGCTTATGGAGACGACTGAGAGGACAGAGCACAACATTAGAGGGTTAGAGCGCACGGTGACGGAGCTGCAGACAGCACAGGTGACTATGACCGATGCTGAGATTGGTGACGGATTCGATGGTCCAGAGCAGTATAGACAGTTATCTACCATGGATTCATACAACCAGCGACTTACAGCATTGGAGCGTGTTGGTCCTCGGGTGCGCCTTCATCGTCGTCGACTCCGTCGTCTCCACCGCCTTCTTCATCGTCATCGACTCCACCGACGTCACTTCCTGCTCCATCGGTATCGATTTCACTTGAGGAGTATGAGTTGTTCTTATCCTTCGTCGCGGCGGTGCCCCTCCTGCACCAGATCCCTAGTAGTCCTAGTTAGGACTGTTTGTTTGTGTTTGTTTGATCCTTTGTTTGTGACTTGGATATTTGTTGGTTGTGTAGACTTGGATGTTTGGATCCTATTTGTTGGATCCTATTCTATTTGTTGGTTGTGTGTAGACTTTGGTTATTTGGTTGTAGACTTTGTTATTTGGTGTAGACTTGGTTATTTGGATACTTGTTGGTTGTGCCTATTCTATTTGTTGGATCCTATTCTATTTGTTGGATCTCATTCTATTTGTTGCATGCTACATTGTGTTATACTGTTGTTTATGTTATTATTCGTTTCAATTGGATGTTAATGTGCTTCTGTGGTTTACGTTTACCGGTGTTGAGTGTTCCACCGAAGGGGTTGGCGAATCCAGGAGAAAAGGAATCTGTTATACCGTGTCTTTATGGTTATCTTTTTAAACTGCAGGAAGAAAAGGACATTCTGTATTTTATTTTTTATTTTTTTGCAGATTTACCAACGTTTATCGACGTCCACCGACGTACGTTTGCGTCGGTAAACGTCGGTAAATCTGTAAAATTTTCCAGGGTACCGACGTTTACTGACGTCCTTATACGTCGGAGACCGTCGGTAAAAGTCGGTGAACGTCGGTAATAATCCCAGGAATTACGACATTTAGTGACATAATAGTCGTCGCCAATCCACCGACGTAACGACGATAAACGTCAGCAAATTCCCAGTATTTTACCGACGTTTTGCGACATTTTCAACGACGTTAATTCACCGACTAAACGACGGTAAACGTCGGTAAGTTCCCAGGATTTTACCGACGTGTAGCGACTTTCAACACGTCGCTAATCCACCGACAAAACGACGGTAGACGTCGGTAATATCCCATGATATACCGACGTAAACATACGTCGGTGAACGTCGGTATTTGCGACGTTCGGCGACGTTTTAAAGATCAGCGACTTACGTTTTCGCAACAAGTCCAAACACGGTAATTGCGTCGGTAAATATTTTTAGCGACGTAATTTGTCGTTTTAGCGACGTCTTTAGGCGTCGCTAAAACGACTTATTCTGGTAGTGAATTAAGTATTAGCCAACACATAGAGCCCAAACTCATCTAGTTTTGTTTACTAGTTAACACCATTCAACCCACAATTAAAAGCAACTCTTAGGCTAACAAAAGAGAATTATCAAGCTGGTACTCAATACTTCAAACGTCAACCCCAACCCAACAGTTTTACCAAAAATACAAATAAGAACCTGCAAAGACACCAACTTGCATACACTATATATACTCCTATCCTGCCATTCCAAACCTTGTCGAACCCCTTTTTGCCAAACCAACATACAGTCCAGACTGGGTGCTACTTTCCCTACCTTAAATCACCATTTAAGGATTTAGTAGAATTGATTCACAATGCGAAATTTTATATAAAGCCAACAGAAAACCCTACCCTATAATATTGAGTTCAAACTCCCATTCCTGCCATATTCAACTAAGACAATCAAGAATCCAAACCAGGTCACAGTCCTACTACTAGCCCAGACTAAAATCCATACTTGGTCCTTCCAGACTTAGCAACACAGCAGGTTCAGCAAACTCAAAATAGGTTATACAACTCAACATTCGAAAAAATAAGATTTATACAAAAATGGATTTAACTCAAATGAACCCGCGCCCTTGTATTCCAGTTAGTCTACTACACTTCAATTTGGAAGAAACTTGTACGCGAGTCCAACATTCGAAAACACACACAGTGGATCGAAGGTGAACCCACACACACGGACACGATTGGATAGAATCCTGGACACGAACACTAGTCGGATACGAGCAACGACATGCACACACGAACACAACACAGAATATGGACACGAACGCAATCTACAAATCCTGTTCAATACTCTTATTAAAATCTACTAAGCAACAACTCAACAATAAGGAGGGGAGAAGAATTACCACAGACATCACTCGCCAGAGTATCGCTCGCCTGCCGTCGCGGTGCCGAAGGAGAAGTCGGTTCTCTCTGTCGAGGATGACAACGAAGAAGCAATCGCTGTTACGAGAGGGTTTATGGAAGCCAACGCACGTCGAGGAACGTCGGCGTTAGCTAGGAGGTGCCTTGCCGTTGGCGGAAGGAAGAGCGAAGCTCAGACGTTGTAGTAGCCCATCGATACGCCGCTGGTGAAGTGAAACGTCAGGATCTCCATGGGAACTCCAGAAATTAGGGTTAGGGTTCGGATTTGGGCTCGATTTGGGAGGAAGAGGACTCGAGAGCAACAACTCTGCTCCCAAATTACATAGAAGAAATGAGAAATTATAACACACACTCTCTCTCTCTGTCTACTAAAATATATAGAAAGAAGAGAAGAGGATGAAATTACTATTTGACCTTCCCCTGCAAAATAAAATTATAAAAATTATTATGAACCTGTTAAGTTGTTTGGAAAGGTTGTTAGAAAGAGAGGTGGTTAGTTTGTTACAAGTTGGTTACACGGTTTGTTAGGAATTGGAGGGAACATAATTTGAAACCAAATTCGAATTGCTTTTTTTTTCATAACCATTAAGAAAAATGTTTTATTAAGAATAAGAAAACCAATTAAATATTTATTTGATCCATAATAACTTAATAGTCACAAAATATTCTAAATCACGTCATGATACTAATCAAAATTAATATTCCCATAAACAACCATAAAATAAAATATGTCTAAATTATAAAATCCCATAAAAATACAAAATTTCAATAATTCGGGAAGGGGGATTACAAATCTTCCCCTCTTAGAAAATTTCGTCCTCAAAATTTTTAAATGGTACGATTTGGCACGATAAAGTAATCATATACAAAATTTGAAATTTGTACAATTTAAAGTGGAATGAAATGATAGTCACAGAAATCATGATCACAGGATAATAGTCTCAATAGTATCCGACAATCCTACACATCTGGAGTCACTTTCCCTACAGTTCCTACCCTGCCAGTATGCATCTGGCTGCAGTGAACCTTCAGTTCCATGATCTCAAAATAATAGATTACCAAGATATTTATCAACTTTATCCGATATTTGTCGAAACGACACAAGAGAAGACTTTAGGACATAGCTTCAATCATACCCAAGAATCTATGAATACCCGTAATTACTTTGACTTAGAACCCCTGCCTCGCTAGTGCGCAGTTAGCTGTAGTGGACTCACAGTCTCCATAATCTAGGTCATAATAGTTTATCGAATATTTTCTCAACTTTATCCAGAAAATTTTTCCAAGGAAGTTTATGAAAATTCTAAATCATGATAGAGAGTGATAGTATCTGTTCTTTAGAAACAAGTTTTTATTGGATACCAAGAGGCAATCAAAAGTCAACAAGTAGCTACTAGGTACTATGAAACAACAGTAAGATAGGGAGACTGTAAAACAAGTCTCGAATGAAGAAACAACAAGAAATGCAAAAAGGAACATCGAAGAAAGGTAGCGATACGAGTGCCTCCAGTCTTCAGTACTCGTCCAGAATCAGAATGGTCTCTACTTCTTCGGCTGTCAGGAGGTAGACTCGTCCATCTACTGCGCTCCCTGCGGCTACTGGTCCTGAAGAGGTAGGTCCTCCTGCTGCGGTCCCGGTGCTCCTCGTGCTCGTCCTTCAGCGACTTCTGGACAATCTTTGACCTGGTGAGCAGGTGATCCACAGAACAAGCAAAGCCTCAGTCGCTTGCGGTATTCGTCGTAGTGATGTCCCGGGCGGTGACAATAGTTGCAAGTGCCCGCCAACTGCTGCCCCTGTGGCTGATCTGTATGAACTCTGGTTGGACGGTGATGCTGCTGTGCTGGCTATTGTGGCCTTGCCCGAATCTGAGTCCTCTTTGCCGATGTCTGATAGCTGCTGCTGCCGATGTCACTGTCCCTCTTGAGCTTCGGGTCTATCTCCTTCTCCACCGCCTGAGCAATCTTGAGAATGCTCGAATAAGTCGTCGCCTGGCTGATTGCCACTGTAGCTGTAACTCTCTGGTGAGGCCCTTCTTGAACCTCCAAGCCCTCTCCTCTGGTGTGCTGACTAGGTTCTCCGCGAACCTGCTGAGTCGGGTGAACTTCGATGTATACTCTGCTATAGTTATGTTCCCCTGCTGCAGTACCTCGAACTGCATCTGAAGCGCGTCTCGCTCTATGTCTGGAAAGAACTTCTCTTTGAACAGAGTTTTAAAGTCTGTCCAGAGAATCTGAAGTGCGGCCAACTAAGGCTTCTTGATACCAAACTTTAGCAAGATCAAAAAGTCGCATGCTCGCAACTTCCACCTTTAGGTCATCTGGGATTCTCGCCATCTTCAGCGTCCGTTTAGCATTTTCCAGCCACTCATCAGCATACACTATCCCCTCATGGCCCCAAAAATCATCGGACAGAGGTTCTGATAATCTCTGGCACTCCTGGTCTCGTGCTGCTGGTGCCAAAGGAGCTACTGGTGCTGGTGCTGGTGGAGTCGGCTCTTGGGTCCTGAGGGCATCCACGACCGTAGATCGGAACTGCACAGCCTGATGGTTTTGTGCCTCCATGAACTGCTGGAACATGGCCATCACCTAAGCGCCATGGACATCATCGTCGGAGGCAGCGGAGGAAACTGAGGGCGTGGTGGTGGAAGGTGCTCCACCGGTACATCGATTGTGGTCTGATCCGAAGCTCCTGTAGCTCCGTGCTGATCTGCGTTCTTCCTGGTGGTAACCATCCAGAAATAGAAAAAAAACTCGTTGATTGCTAAAGTCCTAGAAAAATAATAAACCTCCTAAAAAATAATAAGTATAATCAATCTGTATATTTAATAACTATAACCATTTCTACGGATCCTATGCTGTGATGAGTTTTCCTTAGTCTAACAGTTCCCCAATAGCACTTTATAGCCTAAGTGCCGTTAGGACAGACCTGCATGGGCCACCACTAAAAACATATCACGACCCGCTTCCAATATTCAGATATGCGTCAGACACGCCCAGCCTACGTTGGAAGACACAACGCAGTAAGCTGTACAATCTAAAGAACCCTAGATATAAGGTACATAAAACAACACAGCTGCTATACACGTTCCCAATATCACCACAATCACAGATATTTAAATAAAATTAAAGAAATGATAACGTCGAAGACAAATCCGGTAACCTGAATAAAATATACAATCCTGAAACCTGAATACAAAGTACATGACAAATCTCTAAAACAAACTAAGAAAAGATCTAACTATAACTTTGTAATTCTAAGTCCATCCTGAAACACAACTCCACCAGCTTCGGGCTCTGGCCCAAGGTGGTGCAACATCATCATGCACACCTGCAACGTATCTTGTCAGGAAAAGAGCAAAGTACAACTCCGACAAGAAGCACTAAACAAAATAAACTGAAGTGCTGCACGATGAACTATGATACAAGCACTGGACCATGAAACTGTAGTATATGAATAACGATGAAACTATGGTACCAGATCCAGAATAATGAACTATACTATCAGTGTAACATGCATTTGAAATAACTATCAGAATATGTGACCGACTGGGGTAGTACAGGGTACAAAAACACAGGAGCACATGAATAAGGGTACGCTTAGAGTCCTACGTGCATGATGTGAGACCTAAGCTATTAATCAATGCCTAGCTAATATAGGATTGGTCACATATCTGTAGTATTTCTCCACCCCAATGTACAAGTAAAGAACACTGAATAATGAACGATGAACAATGAACGATGAACAATGAAAAATGAACAATGAACAATGAACAATCGTGTGTATAACGTGTCAATATGAGAACATGAAGCAAGACTGAAATACATAGTATAGAGTTTGAGTCGGTGTACTTGCCTTGCTCTGGTGATCGGGAGAAGAAAGAAAATATGTATGTCCTCCTAATTTTTTGAAAGTTTGTTAGGTTTTAAACAATGTCAATTAGCTAATTAATTATTGGTTAACTCACTATGGCTACTAAATAATACACTCCTAAGGGTTGGCAAAAGGCACAACTTTACTTAGACAATTATTGAAAACTATTTTACTAGCAAATCCTACTAATAAAATGTT
The DNA here is from genome assembly GCA_029216955.1 of Iris pallida. Classification (NCBI taxonomy): domain Eukaryota; kingdom Viridiplantae; phylum Streptophyta; class Magnoliopsida; order Asparagales; family Iridaceae; genus Iris; species Iris pallida. The sequence continues at coordinate 240,027 of JANAVB010003452.1, forward strand.
GTAATAGATTGCATACATAAAGATAAGATTCTATTAGTCAGATAGCCATTTCGAATTTATTCCAAATCATTAGTAAAGTTTTATTTAAAAGTATTGGACAACTATCACTTAGCAAAATAGTATCATCAACACTTTTAAAAACTGAGAAAATCTTCCAATGCTCCAGGCCATGTAGGTCCGGCCAGAAGTTTTTAGATACCAAAATTATGTAAAATATATACATATCAATTCGCTAAACCAATTAAAGATTGGACCAGTCATTTACTAGAAACAACAAAGTTCATAGGTCAATTAAGTATTAGCCAACACATAGAGCCCAAACTCATCTAGTTTGGTTTACTAGTTAACACCATTCAACCCACAATTAAAAGCAACTCTTAGGCTACCAAAAGTGAATTCTCAAGCTGGTACAGTTTAAATCAATATTTCAAAAGTCAAGCCCCAACCCAACAGTTTTACCAAAAATACAAATAAGAACCTACAAATACACCAACTTGCATACACACTATATATACTCCTATCCTGCCATTCCAAACCTTGTCGAACCCCTTTTTGCCAAACCAACATACAGTCCAGACTGGGTGCTACTTTCCCTACCTCAAATCACCATTTAAAGATTTAGCAGAATTGATTCAAAATACGAAAACTTTTATATAAAGCCAACAGAAAACCCAACCCTATAATACTGAGTTCAAACTCCCATTCCTGCCATATTCAACTAAGACAATCAAGAATCCAAACCAGATCACAGTCCCACTACTAGCCCAACTAAAATCCCATACTTGGTCCTTCCAGACTTAGCCATACAGCAGGTTCAGCAAACTCAAACTAGGTTATACAATTCAATATTCGAAAAAAAATGATTTATAAAAAAATGGATTTAACTCAAATGAACCCGCACCCTTGTATTCCAGTTAGTCTACTGCACTTCAATTCAGAAGAAACTTGTACGCGACTCCAACATTCGAAAACACACATACTGGATCGAAGGTGAGCCCACACACACGGACATGATTGGATAGAATCATGAACACGAACACTGGTCGGATACGATAAACGGCATGCACACACGAACACAACACAGAATATGGACACGAACACAATCTACAAATCCTGTTCAATACTCTTATTAAAATCTACTAAGCAATAACTCAACAATAAGGAGGGGAAAAGAATCGCCACAGACGTCGTTCGCTAGAGTATTCGCTCGCCTGCCGTCGCGGTGCCGAAGGAGAAGTCAGTTCTCTCTGTCGAGGACGACAATGAAGAAGCAATCGCTGCTGCGAAAGGGTTGATGGAAGCCAACACGCGTCGAGGAATAGTCGGCGTTAGCATGGAGGTGCCTTGCCATCGGCGAAGGAAAGAGCGGAGCTCAGACGCCGTAGTAGCCCGTCGATCCGCTGTTGGGGAAGTGAAACCTCAGGATCTCTATGGGAACTCCAAAAATTAGGTTAGGGTTCGGATTTGGGCTCGATTTGGAAGGAAAATGAGGAGGACTCGAGAGTAACAGCTATGCTCCCAAATTACAGAGAAGAAATGAGAAATTATAACACTCTCTCTCTGTCTACTGAAATATATATGAAGAAGAGAAAAGGGTAAAATTACTATTTGACCCTCCCCTCCAAAAGCAAAATTACAAAAATTATTTTGAACCTGTTAAGTTGTTTGGAAAGGTTGTTAGAAAGAGAGGTTGTTAGTTTGTTACAAGTTGGTTACAAGGTTTGTTCAGAATTGGAGGGAACTTAATTTGAAACCAAATTTGAATTGTTCTTTTTTTTCATAACCATTAAGAAAAATGTTTTATTAAGAATAAGAAAACCAATTAAATATTTATTTGATCCATAATAACTTATTAGTCATAAAATATTCTAAATCACGTCATGGTACTAATGAAAATTAATATTCCCATAAACAACCATAAAAAAAATGTCTAAATTTTAAAATCCCAGAAAAATACAAAATTTCAATAATTCTGGAAGCGGGGTTACATGAGTTCACCGAGGAACAATTAAATACCGCTTCTCTTCGACCGTAGTCGTGGTGATAGACAGACCCTTTATAGGCTTGTCTCAAAAACATCTTTTGAGTATTGAAAAATAATCTATAAAACAAAATTAATTAATATTATTGATATCTAAAATTTCTAATTCTCGACGTAAATAATTGAAACGATCTTTCGCTAATGGTTTTGTAAAGATATCAGCTAGTTGATTCTCAGTGTCTACATATACAAGGTTTATATCTCCATTTTGTTGATGATCTCTAAAAAAATGATGTCGAATCTCAATATGCTTAGTACGAGAGTGACCAAGATTCTTAGTCAAATTAATAGAACTAGTGTTGTCACAGAAAATGGGTATGTGTGTGTATAGTAAACCAAAGTTTTATAAGGTTTGCTTCATCCATAAAATTTGTGCACAACAACGTCCTGCGACGATATATTCAGCCTCAGTTGTTGATAATGCGACAGAATTTTGTTTCTTGCTAAACCAAGAGACTAGAGCTTTGCCTAGGAGATGACACGTACCGCTGGTACTTTTTCTTTCCACTTTGCATCGAGCAAATTAACATCTGAGTAACCGGTTAGGTCAAAGGAAGTGGTTTTGGGATACCGTAAGCCGATAAAAGAAATGCATTTAAGGTATCGGAAGATACGCTAAATCGTGCACAAATGTGATTCCTTCGGGTTAGCTTGAAAACGTTCACACAAACAAATACTAAACATTATATCTGGACGACTAGCAGTAAATACAGTAAAGTACCAATCATACCTCGATACTTACGTATGTCAACCGGTTTGCCTTGTTCATTAATATCAAGCTTAGTCAAAGTTGCCATTGGAGTGCCAAGTGGTTTGACTGCTTCCAGATCGAACTTCTTTAATAGATCTTTTATGTACTTGACTTGATTAATGAACGTCCCATTGTTGGTTTGTTTGATTTGCAGTCCGAAGAAGAATTTTAGTTCTCCCATCGTCCTCATCTCAAACTCATTCTGCATACGCTTTGAAAGTTCTTGACAGAGAGATTCATCAGTAGATCCAAAAATGATATCATCTACATAAATTTGAACTAAAAGAAGATTTCCATTAAAAGACTTTATAAAAAGTGTAGTATCAATCTTACCTTTTGTAAAACCGTTGTCAAGTAGAAAAGAACTTAGACGATCATACCAAGCACGAGGGGCATGTTTCAAACGTATATGGCTTTTTCAACTTGAAAACATAATCAAGGTTTTTGAAATCAGTAAAAACATAGAGGTTGAGCTACATAAACTTTTTCTTTTATTAAACTGTTAAAAATGCACCCTTGACATCCATTTAAAATAATTTAAAGTTATGAAAACATGCAAATACACATAGCATGCGAATAGATTCTAATCTCGCAACTGGAGCATAGGTTTCATCATAGTCGATACCTTCTTCTTGATTGTATCCTTGAGCTATGAGTCGAGCCTTATTGCGAGTCACTAAACCATTCTCATTCAGTTTATTTCAAATTCAGCGGGTGCCAATGACCGGATGATCAATGGGCTTGGGAACAAGTTCCCAAACTTAATTTCATTCAAATTGGTTCAATTCCTCTTGTATAGCATCTCAACCTTATCACTACATGCTTCTTCAATATTTTTGGGTTCAAGCTAGAAAATAAATGCAATACAGGAAGCATATCTTTACTGGAGGAACGAGTACTTATACCCCTGGTAATCTCACTTATTACCAAGTCCTTGGGATGGTCTGCCAAAAATCTTATTTTTTTGGCACATCCTCAGGATTGATGGTTCCAGCTTTTGGTTCTGTACGTGATCTACCTGGAGGATCAGTTGGTGCTTTGCATAAAGGTTCAGTAAGTACTGTACTTGGTATACTTATGTCTTCATCATCATTATCGACGGAAGATTGAATTAGTTTATCAAATGTAACATTTATCGATTCTTCGATGATCATGGTTCTCTTGTTGAAGACTCTGTACCCTTTGCTCTTTGCCACATAACCTAAAAAGATACCTTCATCGGCCTTTTCATCAAACTTTCCTAGATTGTCTTTAGTATTAAGAATAAAATATTTACAAAATATTTTAAAATATCAAACAGTGGGTGTTCTCTCAAACCATAGCTCATAGGGAGTTTCTTCGATATAGGTCGAATTAGAACCCTATTGAGAACATAGCAAGCTGTATTGATAGCTTCAGCCCAAAAGTATTTTGGTAGACTAAACTAGTTTAACATTATTCTAGCCATTTCAGATAGATTTCTGTTCTTACGTTCCATAATTCTATTTTGTTGTGAAGTCCTAGGATAAGAGAACTCATGCAGATAACCGTGTGTGTCACAAAATTGCTTGAACTCTGTATTCTCAAATTTGCCGCCATGATCGCTTCGAATATCACGGAACCTTTTTCATTGAACTTTCTTGCAAAAGATGATAAATTCTGACAATACATCGTTCTTGCGTGCAAAAAAATATACCCACGTGTATATAGAGAAATTATCTACTATTACAAAACCATATAACTTACCACCTAGGCTAGTAATTCTACTAGGTCCAAATAAATCCATATGCAGTAATTGTAGCGGTCTAGTGGTACTTGCAGCATTCTTGGACTTAAATGTGGATCGGGTAGCTTTGTTCTTTTCACATTAACTACATACCGTATCCTTCTTGAAAGAAATGTCCGGTAAGCCTCGTACCAGCTTATTTATGGATAACCTTGAAATTGTGTCCATATTTGCATGATCGAGTCTTATATGCCATAGTTGTCTCTCATCACTCTTAGCCATTAAGCATCTACCTGCTTTGTTAGCATATTCTAACAAATAGAAAACATATATATTGTCTTCCTTGATACCTTCAAAGATAGTACTACCAGTTGAGCTATCAACTATAGTACATTTGTCTTTGACGAAGTTAATACCATAACCATGGTCAGCTAAATGGCTTATGCTGAGTAGATTATGTTTTAACTCGGTAACTAGACATACATCTTTAATCATGGTAGGAAGCCTTACCAATATTGTCGATACCAATTATGTACCTTTTAAGATTATTACCGGAGGAAACATATCATTCTTTCTTCTTCGACATTGTTGCGAATAATAAAGTGTCACCGGTCATGTGTCGTGAGCAACCGTTGTCGAGAATCCATTTTCTTCTACCATGTGAAGGGTGTTTTACCTATAAAAGAATTTGCAGATGAAAACTTTGGTATCCATTTCTTGTAGGGTCCTGAAATGTTAGTTTTCGGTATCCATGCACAAATCTTTAAATCAACAAGTTTTCTAACTCTACACAGCAGAAGAGATATGACTAATGATGCCACAATAGTGACATCTAGCATGTTAAGTATTGAATGCAGTGTGTGTGTATGATCGATAGGCCTTGGTTTTCTAGTATAAAAGAATGCATGCCTATTAGTCTTCTTGGGCAATAGTTTGGTTTGGTTTGATCTGACAGTGTTGGGTTTGCACAGTGTTCCGATGTTTTGGTAAGTGACACGTATTAGGATAGGAATCAGCAACTTCAGGCTGTTTTCCTAACCTAATTTTCAACTTTTGGAAGTGTCATACAATGCAGTATAATCAATAGTAAGTGTATCATTCCTGATAAGTGCTTGCTGAAGACTCTTCTTCTATTTGAGTATCTTCCTTTAATTTGGTCTTGTCCTTCTCTTCGGATAGTCTTGTGGTCTCGTGTAATAATAGTTTAACAGAAGAAAGCTCACCTACCTTACTAGAATTATCACTACTTCTAACCTCAGCTAGTAGGTCAGTAAGTCTTCCTATTTCACCTTTGTACTCTTTGAGTACCTTCTTAGAGTTTTGGTATTTACTACGCAGTCTTCTGTAATCCCCTAAGAGGTCAGTAAAGGCTTCACCTAATTGCTCAAAGGTAAAATCATCATAAGTATCAAACATGGAGTTAGTAGTTACCTGATCGTAAGCCATCTTGCACACATTTGCAGCGTCATCTGATTATTCATCTTCTGAGTCGCTGGCTTCACTTTCATGCCATATGCTTGTATTGGCATACCTTCTGGATATAAATTTCTTCAGATAGCTCTTGTCATATTTATTGCTTTTCCTGGTTGATGATGATGTTATTGGACAGTCCTTCTTCATATGTCCTTTCTTCTTACAGCCATAGCAAATAGGATATTCTTCGTTGTTGTTGCTGTTGCTGTTGTTGTTGTAGTCCTTTGTTCTTCTATTGAATCTCATAAACTTCTTAAAATTTCTTACCATGAGAGCTTGATCTTCAGAGTCAGAGTCACTGTAGTCGGATTTATCTTCGACAGTTCTTCTATGTTGAACTTTGAAAGCGATCGACTTTCCTGACTTCTCCTTTGGTGCAACATCTTCAAAGTCTTAAAGTTCCAGCTCGTGAGTGAGTAGCTCACCCATGAGTGTTTCAAGAGATATTGTTGAGAGGTCGTTCCCTTCAATAATTATTGTAGCCTTTGGAATCCAATTCTTCGTAAGAGCTCATAGAAGTTTGCGAATCTTCTCATGGTTATTGTACTCTTTGCCTAATGATGATAGAGGATTTACAATATCCAGGAATCT
>JANAVB010003453.1:0-18399 GCA_029216955.1 Iris pallida
AAAGACTTCTAAATCAAATATGATAGTACTGGCTTTTGGCTAAGAGAAGTATAGGTGAGATTTGAAATTCTTGGATCACTTAGAAAACACTTGAGATGAAATAGAGAAGAGATGAAGAATGAATTGATGTTTTGAAATGAAAAGTTCTTCTCTATTTATAGGTGTTTTCACCAACCGAACTCGGGCAGAACTCGGGCAGAGTTCGGATACAAAAATCTCGCAATATAGACGTTGCTCGCAGATTTGGAGGCAACTGAAGTTTGAATACAAACTGACCGAACTCGGTCAGAGTTCGGGCCGAACTCGGGCCGAACTCGGCTGTGAGTTCTGTCAGGAGATTTAAAAATGTTTTCAAACAGTTTTTGGAAATTTGTAAAATCATTTAAAAGGAATATTTTCGAAATATAATTATGGAATATTTGTAATCGAAAATATTAGGGTAAAATTAGATTTTGAAAAATGAGAATAATTTTTAACCCTAAGCCAGTAATACCATACTTGATTTTACAAAGAAATTCTTAGACTCAATAAATTGTAAAAATACAGAATAAAAGTAGAAAAGGAGTCTTCAGAATTTTGATGACTTTGACGCTTGGAATTATGCAGTACATCGTCCGTTGAATAAGATTTCATGTATCCTGAAATAGTTAGCAGCATTGTCTATATTTGTATATGGACTAAAGTGTAAGTCGATTATCGAAATCGGGTGTGACCATGGAATGGGCCAACAGTTAATACGACGAGCAAGCCCTCAGTCAAAAGAGTAGTGGGTAAAGATGATTAAATTATTGAAATTAAATTGGGTGGAAAGGATAATTTTAAAACTAGATTTACTGATAAGAATTTTCTTATAATATTAGCATCTTTTCTCAAAAGAATTCAGTTGTCAGGTATAAATGTGTAAATCTCAGACAAATCTTGTATACAAATGCAATATTAAGAGAAACGTTCCTAGATCACATAACTTCTATTATCTCAACAATAATTCTATTTACCCGGGATCATGTTTAAACTTAATGGGCGGTGCTTAGATTTATCCGTCCCATTAGTATCAGGATCACATAATGATGTGATATAATTAGGATAACACATGAGTAGTTTTCCGAATTATCGAAATCAAGTATTATAACAATTATCGTATGACTTTTTTTTAAGAATATCGGAGCCAGGCTATATTGGATATTACATGGCCAAATTCGGGGACTCGAAATCCGATGAAAAATAGGAAAGTGAGCTAAGCCTCACCTCGGACATCGTATGGCCGTACGAATGTCGATAACAGAAACTGGTCAATTTTTTAATATATAATTATTGTAAAGAATTCGAAGGTGTGATCCAAGCGTTTCTCTCCCATCCTAATGCAATTCTAACCAAAATATTACTCAATTTAAAGTACATTCCAATTTTGTATCTCGCTTTTCATGTGATAGGAGCACATATTAAATGAGAATAAAGTTAAGTAGGATTTCGTCTTAGCGGAAATAAAATGTCAACTAGAATTTGTGTGCCTAAGGCAACACTTTCAAGGATTTCAAGGTTATGTTTGTATTAGGATGTAACACCCCAGTCCTAAAATACTTATGACTAGGTAGGTAAATATGCCAGCTGCATACATACAAAGAATACACTAATATATGAAAATCTCGTATGTATCCATAAGCTGTAAAATGCAGTAAACCAAGACAACTAAAACTCACCCACAGAAATAAAGAATAATAATATAGTCACTATAAATTTGTCATTTATACATGTAGTTGGGCGGAGAAAAATCCACTACCAACTAATTGAAATGAAAGAAAATATACAAGGAAATGATCGATAAAATGACAAGACGAACCAAGAGCAATCACCTTCGAAGAAATGGAGAAGATCACGACCATGGCTCGAATACCTATGAATGAGAACAACACACCTGGAGAGATAACTAGGTCCTTAGAGGGATGTAACAAGATACATAAAGAACATGCCACATAACTGAATATATAAACAAGTCATAACTCACAAGTAGAGTAAAATAGTCCCAATCGTAACAAGATCCAATACCTCATCATCGAAACAGTGGACTACCCCTACAATCAAACAAGGACAAGGGGTAGGATACTATTTCGCGATGCAACATTGTCCCAAGCTACTAATGGAACGGGGGTGACATGACATTGACTAGGGTTACCTAACCATTCTAATGTGTTCATGCGTTTAAGAACAAACCTTCAACGCATGGGCACTCTGGCTGCAGAAAAATCAGGTATGGTCCCATAGGGTACCAGGGACCTCAAAGCATAACATTCATCGAATGTCAGAGGCCAACAGGAAATCAGGTATCAGGATCCAAGACCGTATCTCCAGCGGAGATAACCGAAAATAATAGGAAAGTGCATACGTGGCCCATACATTAAGGAACTGTTCTTCCCACCAATGCCTAGTAGAGTCACATCCACGACTGCTATACCTCTACTAATTGCCAAGTCTTCTAACATGCCTCTATTAGCAGTTAGCCCTAATGCATGCGCACAGGTGATCAGCCATCATGCAAGTACCTCTACATGCTACTCATCTCACACATACCTCATGGTACAACTGTGTCAAGGTTTATGTTATATACTACAAATGGTAGTCCCTTAACTCTAGGTCCATATATAATCAAAGGATAATAATTAAACTAAAGCTAATATCGCTGAGCAGGCAATAAATTAAGAACTGTAATAATGGTACAGCTACAAGAACTGGAAATAAGTAAACAGTGATATACAATAATAAAAAATGTAGACCAAATATAAGCAGTAAATATGGCAAGGTATCTTGCCTGAGGTTGTGTGCAAAAAGGCGTCGTCCAATAGCTCGAACTGTCAGAATAGTGAAGCAATGAAAGCCAAATCCTGTATACATCCTCGGATGCTGAAATAAATACCACGAACGTGTTTGGAATAAAAGATATATATAGGAAATGCCTGTCCAAAAGTCCAATTCTGGAACAGGGAAAAATCATAATTTCGGATCAAAACGATGTCCGCCGTTGGACCCGTTTTGCACCGAAGCACGTACCAAAACCTACGGTCTCTAAAGTCATCAAACTATATGTCTACGAGTCCAGTTTGAGGAGACGAACCCAACCGTATCTCCATAGTTGGATTCTGGTAGGTCGTACACAAATTTTGTCCGTTTGAGCGGGTCGCAGGCCCGCCAATTAGGCGTTTCGATCGACCTTCTCAGAATTGGACCAAACTTGGCATGCAAGACCAGAAAAATGATACGGTCCTGCTGGAGTAAGTTTCATTTCGATTGGACGAATGTGCACAGAGTAATTAGAGAATTTAAAAAGAGGTCGATACGGTAAATTTCGACGGATATGTATCAAATTCATCGCGCACACGCAACCAATTTGAATTCCATGAAAGCCCACACGTCCACGAAGTCGATACGCACCCTTCGATGCTTTCGATTTGCGACCACGTCGTCCGATTTGTCGGGACGCACGTCTTATCGTGGTTTTTAAGGTTTTGAAAAAGTAATTTTTATCGATTTTCAAACTAGTTTTTCTCCCTATAATCAATATAAACTAAAACAAAAAAGTGGGTTCTGCTGCATATAGGTTGGCTACAGGGTTGTGTAATTGGATCTCAAGAATATGTATATTTCTGACAGAAAGCGGGCTTCAAAATCTGACCTGGACTCAAGTTTTGTTCTATTTTAGTGCATGGAAAGAAAGATTTCGAGCATTTTGGTCTCGATTTTTCACAGGGTTTGGCACGATTGGATCTAATCTAGTTGATGGGATTCGTAGATGGTTAGGTCGTGAGTGTACCTGAGTGATCGGCTTAAAAAACAATCGAGCGATGATGACAAAAATGCGTCATAAAGATGATGTTATTACTGCTGCTACCATTGTGACAGAGTGCTATGACTGCTGCTGGTGCGGCACTCTACGACGTCGGCTGACGACGGTCCGACCAGAGGAGCGATGGCACGCGGTAGTCGTCGGCATCATAGGAGGTACGTACAAGGCAAAAGGGTCGGATGAAGTCGAGATGAAATCGGGTTCGCGGTGATACGTTTGTGGTTTGGAACTTTTCCTTTTGTTCTTCGAGAGACAACTCTATATGTATTCATTTTAATTCGAATCCTGTGAGGAATTGATAGGGTTTAGGTTAAAATCTTCGATCTAATCCAAACAGAATCCTATGGGATTAGAATGAAAAAGATTTGAGGTGATTTGGTGTTAATTCTATCGGGTTTTGAAATTTCAAATTTTTCTTAAGTTATATCGGCCTCCTAATCTAAATAAATATATAAAATTTCCTAAAAATCTAAATAAAATCCCAAACCCAATATATGTATATATTGTACAATATAATACATTATGTGTATCATATAGAAATATTTTCTAATTATAGATAATTTAACAATAAATTTACAAATAAGATTCTAAAAGTAACTAATAAAATCTAAATAAACTAATAATTATTACTGTGAAGATTCTTCAACTCATCATGACCTTGGTAACCATCTCTCCAAACTTCTAATAAAACATAAAATTCCTACTCATAAATTTTATTTTAAAAAAAATTAATTTAAAAGAATATTCTAGAGGGGGTTTACATCCTACCCAACTTACAAAAATTTCGTCCTCGAAATTAAATCTACGGTAAGGGGGTACACGATGCAATTCGATTGAAGAAAATTGACATGAAAATCACACCTTGGTTTTGGAGAACATGGAGGAGGTAAAAAAAATTCAAATTTAATGTCCTAATCCACAAGATAAGGTATTCTTGGTTCAAGGCCCTACCCAACTTACAGAAGTTGGCAAACTATGAAAATTGTCGTTACAAGACTTCTCAGAAGGACAATTTCTAAAGAGTGGTACGAGTATATTGGACACTTCTATCCGCACTCACGAATTCTAAGTGAGCATAGATATGGTCATGGTGTTCTTGTCAATAAGTTCTATAGGGAAGGTTATTACAATCTAACATGGTTCCTATAGGGGTCATACTTCAACAAGATAAGTAAGCATCTCTTGTTGGATTCTAACTAAACATGTTGGTTCAAGGGATTTTGTTCTTCTCCTAACTAAGAGATGATATTGCAGAAATCAGGAAAGAAAAAAAATTTCGTAGGCCAAGGGGTGAGGTCCATACTAAGTGCAATACTTTGCTATATAATATGATTAGGTAAGCATTGGATTTTTTAGTCATAACGACTAGTGCGTGCGGGGTCGGTGTTTGGTGTTTGTATAGAAGGCTTGTCTAGTTTGAGTGAAAAGCACATGTCCTAGGTGTGGTATGCCTTATATGAGCATGGATATTTAGTTTATTTAAGGAAACGGGTCGATATTTCATGGTTAAAATCAAATGGGACAAAATGGACATCTATGGTTTGTTCTAAGGACAATATGTCATACATGTGGTGTAATTGAAATGAAGCACATAGAGGTATGTTTGTGAAAGACATGTATGTTATGTGTATAGCTTGGCTGGTCCAGTTTGTGAGTGTAAAATTTGTTGGTAAGAAAAGGCTATTATTGCGCTTCAAATATCAAAGTCATAGTAGGGGTCATTAGGTGATACGGATAGGTGTGGGCACTATAAACCACTATTTGTTAGTTCAATTAGAGCCAATATATCCCAATCATTGCTAATTCAAGAAACCCTACGTTCTTAGAGTCTTGGAATCTATACACTTCGAAAATCTTATTCTTGACTTAAATAAAGACACGGTTCTAGGTTAGAATGTATTTGAAGAATTCAAGGCTATGATCTTTACCGCGGTTGTCTAACACTCGAGTAAAGGGATATAAGGTGTAATACGAAGATTGCATCGTAATTCCAAACATATGAAAGAACAGTTAAGAACACTATGAAAGAAGAATTAATGGCCATGCGATGGGGACTACAAAATAGGAGTAAGGGCCTATTTCATTTAGTTTGGTTTTATAGTCCAAATATGGCCATATGCATGGAGGTCTTAACTGAGTCTTAATGAGTTTCCTAAATGGACTTCGATCTTTGATTGAATGAATCATAGGTTTAATCTATTGACTGGACGAGATGCTACGAAACCAATCTGAGCCATTCCTAGTAGGTTAGGGTAATCTTATATAGGTTCCAAGTAAGGGGTTGGACAAAATTTTCAGCCGGGTTGTTTAACCAAGTTCCTAGAGCTCGAGTATACGCCTTCTATGACTTTTGAGTATACGTAGCACATGGGGGCTCAATTGAGTGGCACACTAGTGGCATGTGTGTAGGGGGATTCGAGTAGATCACAACCACTTAATGGGGTCAAAAGATTTGAGTCGAGGTTGAGTCTCTAATTGAAGTCAGAAAGGACAATGGTATTATGGTAGGGATTATACCTAGCCTTCTTGGCACGAAAGTTGCATCATAAAAATAGAGTTCAAGGGGACGCATTTTAGTGGGGCATGATATGCCTACATGAAGATGGAGTCGTCTATGTCTTGTATATAAAATTTGTTGGAAGGTAACAGCTGGTCTCGTGCTCCAAATATTAATGTCACGGTCGGAGACACCAAATGATCTAAATAAAAAGTGGGAGTTCATAGTGTCACGCCCCAGAACCAGAATACTGGAGAGCGGGGGCAGACATAGCCAGCTACGTATATGAAATGGGATCCATCTCGCTATACGGTCACGACTGTCTAGGATACATGAGGGTTATCTACAAGCCAGCAGTCTCTTAAGGTCATGAACAAGCCTAGTGTCTCAATCACAAGCAAGTAAGTAAAAGTCACAAGATGTATGATCATTAAATATACAATAGTAAGGCGTCCCAAACATTACATATTCAGTTGATCATGAAGCTAGTTGTTACAAAATGTTAGGACTAGCAAGAGTTTAGTCATACATGATCACCCTAGGATCTGTTAATCATGTTACAGCCCGTAGGCAGACAATAAGTGAGTGCAATCGAGCTAAACAGGTGCTCGTCGGCTAAATGCCTCAAAAGAATATTTTTACAATAGAGTGGGAGAGCCAAAAATAACCCACTCGTTGCTAGGATTCCTTCTAGTGTTCACCATCTGGCAGGAAGGTCGGTAGATCCTCTGGAGCTGCTCCGAAATCTGGCCATACAAAACCAGCTGGGTCAGACCCCAGAAAGAGCAAGTGCCACAAAGGAAGCTTCACTTAAAACTAAAACCAGCAATCAGCACAAGATATAAATAAAAGTAAGAACTGGAATAAAAGTAGGAACTGGGAATAAGAAAATACATCAGGATGATATACGACAAGATAACCATGGAACTATTCAGATAGCCAGGTTACAACCCGTAAACCAAACAAGGACCGGGGTTGTAACCCTTCGTCTGAACAGAGCTTGGAATTCCCACCATTTATCGGTAAAATAAATACAAGCATTCTGGTCATGCAGTAATCTGGAACAGGATCAGGGCAAGGCTAGATAGGTTAGACTCCATCCAATCACTTCACGGCCAAGCAAGAATTACGGCTTGATACTTTAACTAACTAGGGTTGTCACAAGCCTAATTACTAACAAGATGCAGTGAGATTATTCCACAGCCACAAGCCCTGCAGACCATCCAGGTTCCCCGGGTTAAAAGATTAGAGTTGAATTCAGGTGGGTACATCATCCAGGAAACGAATGTACCCTTAGGTAGCTTGAAGGGTGCAACACATGACAGTGTGCTGGAAATGTGCCCTACTCGACGGCAGGCTACAGATCCCAAGGCGTGCCCAGGTAATGGGATTGCCTGTAGCTGGGAAATCTCTTCATGACTAATGTATTAATCTAGTTATTAGCCCTTAGTTTATTTCAATAGGTACTCCTGACCGTGGTACTCAGGAGTCCCCTCCTAGACATGATGTAAGACAAGACTGGATTATTTATACAAGCACAATCGCCCACGGTGTCCAGGTTATTATACAGGTCATGTCATGTCAGGTAGCCGTCGCAACAGCTTATCAAGGTATAACATGTCAGGTTATCAGGTCAAGTGTACTTGTCAGGAGTGCGCCACGACAGGCCACTATCAGGTCATGTCAGGTTACTCATGTCAGGAGTGCACCACTACGGGTCACTATCAGGTCATGTCAGGTTACTCATGTCAGGAGTGCACCACTACGGGTCACTATCAGGTCATGCTCAATTGTCAATTCCAACATATCAAGTAAATTCGCAATTATCAAGTTCAGGACAAAAGGCGTAAGGATATAAATAGGCGTAAAATATCTAATAAAATATGAATATACAGGGCTATAAAAGCCAAGCTTAAGGAAAATAAAACCAAATCTGACACGCTGACATGAGACCAAGTCAGCCAAAGGCCATACGCTCAGGTCAAACTATGCTCAGGCCAGCGTACACCTTGCTCGCTTAAGCTAGCGTACCAAGGCACGCGTACGCTCAAGCTACAGGTCAGCGTACGCTCAAGCTAGCGTACCAAAGGGGTCCATACACTTCCAATGGGAAGCGTACGCAAGGGTCAGCATACACAAGGGCACGCTCAAGCTACAGGTCAGCGTACGCTCAAGCTAGCGTACGCTCAAGACTGCGTACGCTTGAGTTAGCGTACGAAAGGGTCTAGGGCACGCTCACGCTAGCGTACGCAAAAGATACGCTGCCAACAAGCAGCGTATCAAGGCTAGCGTACGCTCGCTAAAGAGCAGCGTACCAAGGCTAGCGTACGCTCGCTAAAGAGCAGCGTACCAAGGCTAGCGTACGCTCGCTAAAGAGCAGCGTACAGCTCAGTGGCGTAAGCTAAAAAGTTAGCTCACTGTTCACTGTCTTTTTCAAATGACAAGAACAGCAAGAACTCTAAAGTTGAATCTAAGCTTCAACAGTCCATATCTTGGTCAAAATAAGTCCGAATCCAACTTTCCAAAGGTCAAAATTGGGTAGAATGAAATTATCTACAACATGGAACCATCAAAACTTGAAAACAGGAAGTTTGATAGATCAAAACCACCAAAAATCCGAAAATAGCAAGACTCTAGATCTACAAGAATTAAAGCCTCAAAATGGAAAATGACAAGTTCTAATGTGGTTTAGAATCATCAGGAGAAGCTAATGAAACCATCAAAAGGGGTTCTCTTGTGGAAGCAAGTTGCACTTGCCTATGGTGTTCTTGGTTGGTGGAGAAGAGTAATGGTGGGGAAGGAGAAGTAAATGAGAATTATGGAGGAGAGAGAAGGTTGGTGGGGATAATAAAGAGGGGGTTGTGGTGGAAATGAAGGAGAAGCATAGGCTAAGGTGTTCCACCCTTGGCCCATGATGAACCAAGTATTGGGCCGGCCGAACCAAGCCAACCCAAACCGAGAGTTAAACCAAGCCGAGAGCTAAACAAGGAATCAGGCAATACAGAATAAAATACGTATACGTATCCCAAAATACGTAATACGAACACAGGCATTACACATAGGGCACTAATTATCTTTCCTAACGGTAATCAACTTATCCGAGCCAATTGGTAATGCTAGTATCTCCTATAATTTAGAAGGCTTACAATTTACTTACTCTAGAATCAAGGACATGGTTTTAAGATTAATGAAGTTAGGAATATCTCAAGGTCATGACATTGTACCTCAATTTATCATAATAAGAATGGCAGCAATAGCAGCAGTAAGAAGAAGAAGAGAGGGAAGGAAATGGAGAAGAGGTGGAGGAAGAGAAAAAGTAGAATGAGAGAGAGAGGGAAAATGTATAAAATAAAGATGGGAAGGGTGAGGTGTCATATGGGGGTTTCTCTTGTTCATGCCATAGGTCATGTGGCATGGTGCATGCCACTTAACCCCAAGGTTGACACCTAGCCCCAATGAGGTGGCAATTCTAATTTACAATTACAAAAAAATTTATCTAGGGTTAAAATACAAAGTTTATATAAATTTTTTAATTAAAACCATTATTATTATTATCATGTGTTATTAGAAAATTAATTAGGGCATAAATGTTTAAAATAAAATTTTTTATGGAGTATGGCTATTACAGTGTAACACCGTATATAGGTAGGTGGCCTAATGTTGTAGAATGAAGACTGGTAGGCAGCACTATAAAGAGGCATGTGACCTCATGTTATAGTGATGTGACACCACCGAGAGGTCCTAAGTGAGGGTAAAGCCTCGACCGTATGAGTCATGTCACAGCGGCGTAACAGCACAAGGGAGCGCTAGGCTTCATGCTGGGTTGTATAGCAGTACAAAGAGGTTGGGACCTCATGCTACAGTGGAATGACACCACTATGAGGTGTAGCCTCGGCTTTGGGCCATGTCATAGCGGAGTAACATAGCAAGGAAGTGCAAGGCTTCATTCCAAGGACTCTTTAAAGAACTCACCTGGAGTGTATGGAAAGAGATACATGCCATCTCTTGAGGGTAAACTTATCAACACCCAATATACATACACTAAAACCAGGCGGGCATGGGACCTTTAATGTGCAACCGAAAGCACAACAAATGTTATTATATGAGTGGGAAGAATTACCGCTATGGTACAGAACTCAAGGCTTAGTCCATTCTTGTATCATATTATTGCTTAACCCATGCGAAAAGATTCAAGTAGAAGCAACATCTATCTTAATGCCTGATTGTCATGCCCAAGTTCCAAAATACGTAGGACTAGGTACGTAAACATGCCAGTCGTATAATAATTATACGTAAGCTACAAATGCAGTACAATCAAGACTAACTATTCTTATCCACAAAAAAAAGAACACAAATATTATAAAATCAAATATGAAATGTCATTGTACAAGTTGTTTGATGAAGACAAATCCACTACCAACATGAAACTAGAAAGAAAGAATAACAAAATAAAAATACAAGTAGCAAGGATGATCCAAGCGCGTGTCATCTTTGATAGGAAGGAGAAGATCATGATTTTGGCTGGAACTCCTACAGATAGTCAAGAAAGTACACACCATGAGAGATTACCATATCCATAAATAGACGTAACAAGATACAAAAAAACATGCCATAATACTAAATACAAAGTTCAAAGTAATTTGGATCATTACATGGTCCAATACTCCACCCTTGAATTAGTGCACCATCCCCCAACCAAACAAGGACATGAGATGGCACCCTAATCCACAATGAAATCTTTCCATGCCTCAAATATGATGTAATATCTGGACCACAACAAGGTTTAGTCTTTTATCATCGAAATAGTAAACCACACCGACAACCAAACAAGGATAAGATGTGGCACACTAGTTCACAACAAAATATTATTTGAAGCCGTGATCAGGTATAAGCACACAAACCAAAAGTATATATACCTAAATGGATAAGGTCGTCTAACAAGTCTATATGAATGCAATTTAAGAATAAACTTCCAACGCATAGGCACTCTGGCTATAGGGGATTGGCATAGTCCCCTCCATGGGCACTAGGGGCCAAAGAGCATAACGTACAATAATGCGATATTGGCCTCAGTAAAAGGTAAGAGCATAACGCTTCGCAGAATATCAATGGCGGTTAGTAACAGTGGGGTCATCTCACACCGTATCTCTAACAGAGCTTCCGGGTTATAAAAGGGAAGGGCATACATGACCCATATGCTAAGGTGCTGTCCTCCCCACCCTATGTCAATTTATGTTGTATCTACAACACATAACCTCTAATAACTGCTAAGTCAAACTAATCATGCAAATACTGTTAGCAGTTAACCCCTATCACATGGCTTATACATACCGGAGACCAGCCGGCTACCCAAGTCCGAGATCTATATGCGACTCGCGACTTTATGGCACAAACGTGTCAAGGCCATTGAATGCAGCACAATAAAGGGTGGTCTCTTAAATCTAGATTTAATGTGCATATAATAATTAAGTAGCAAAAATAGAAATAAAAAGTAGAATTGCATCTAAACATGACTATGTAGAATAATTATTTTGTAGAAAAGAAATAAGAAATAAATACATGCAATATGTGAGTTAAAGTAAATGACAACAATGGTAAGGTATCTTGCCTGGTGTGGCACCTGGTGTAGTGCGATGATCATGATGGCACAAAATTGACATTGGTGTTAAAACTTCATACGATGGCCTCTTATGATGGGACAACTTGTTCCATCGAGTCTAGAACAGTCCATTTAGCTAGGGTCGACATAAGAAAGTCTAATTTTGTAAGAGAATAGGAAATACGATTAGCTACGGCCAAAAATGATAATGATGGAATTAGTGTAAATAATACATATACTGTTTTGGAAAAATATTTGTAATACTTGAAAAGTATATTTCTAATAATTTTTGATAAATACTTGAAAATATGGAAATCGTTTTAGACAAAAATACCCTAAGTTTGTCAAAATAAATTTTGAGGTAGAAAGCAATATTTTTATTAGTAAAAAAAGTATTTTAGACAAACATTTGAATAATATTAGGAATATCATTTTAAATCAAAACTATAATATAATTGAATAAAATATTATCTTAATATTTTTATGGTTTGAAACCTAATTGAAAGATACATATAGGCAAGCCTAATACGATATTTTTTCACAAATATACCTTTTTTAGAAATTATTTATCGTATTTTTATTTGGTAATAAAATAACTAAATATCAAAGCAATATTAAAATTACTAATAATAAAATTTTAGTAATACTTTAATGATATACTTATTGCCAATAATATATATTAGTAACAATAAAAATAAAAAATTTAGAATAAAATAAAGGTTATGTACTATTTTTGTTCCCAATTCCCATTAATTGTATAGTAAGAGAGTTATTGAGAGAGAAAAAGAAATCCAGGGTGAGAGGGAGTGGTGAGGGAAAAAGAGGGGAAAGAAGAAAATGGGATATAAAGAGAGGGAGAAAATAAGGAGCTTACCAAGGGACAGAGAGGGGCCGGTTCTAGAGACCGTGAGGCGACGCATGGTCGTCGCCACTGAAGGGAGGCTCATGTCAGCCGGAGGACGAGCATACTAAGAAGGCAACAACGATGGCGGTGGTACAGGATTTCGGCCATGGCACGGGAGTGGCATGGCAGCAAGCGACGAACGGTGGAGGAAACTATTTGATTTTGGGGCTCGACTCGGGGTAGCCGGTGTGACGATTAGTGGCAGCGGCCACGCGGTGGCACTGGTTGTGGGGTTTGGTAGTAGGTTTGGTAGTGGTAGTGGTGGAGTTGGTGGTCTCAGTGGTGGAGGTGGCCGAGAAAGCAGGTGGTCGGAAGAGGGAGGCGAGGCGAGGCTGTGGTGGTTACAGTGGACAAGGGGTGTTGGATCGACTTGGCTTGTCCTGTGTCGGGTGGCTGGCCGAAGTTCGACAAGTGGCACGGTTATGGCGGAGGTGCTGATATTGTAGCCGACGGCCAGGTGGCTAGGGGTATGGATAGGTCTCAAGGAGGAGGCAGCTCCCTGGCAAAGAGGCTTAGGATTAGGGTTAGGTTTAAGGTTTTGTCGATATGTCGAAAAGCTGGTGTGGGCATATCATGTGTGACATAAGAAACGATGGGATAGAGTCGTATCCGGGTGTGTCGCACGGAGATGGGGACAAATTATATATGTAATTGATACAATATAGTGGAAAGACACCCGGGGTCTGAACTAAGGCTGTCATGGCTGACAAGGTGAAGGTGGACACCGACACGATGCACGGACACTTTGGATAAAAAATTTGGGTTATGGAATTTCTAGAAAAAAGGGCAAAAGGAGCATCTACTTAAATAGGAGGTGGGCTCCTAGTTAGATAAGGATTAGTAATCTTTAAATCCCCACTAGATAATCTCATATGTAATTTAAATGAATTTAAAACCAATTCAATAAAATCTCATCTAAATTTAAAACTAGATAAATCTCATCTTTAATTTAAAACTATTTAAAATCTAATCGAATGTAACGCCCTAGTCCCAAAATGCGTAGGACTAGGAACGTAGCATGCCAGATGCATACATACGAGATATACTCCAATATGAAAATCTCGAATACACACATAAGCTGTATTATGAATATTCATAACAGACAATCACAGGTAAAAGCTATATCTCATCCACACAGAATATAAAGAAAATGCTATCTCATGAATCAAAGTAAATGTCAAATATAGCTGTTGGCCGGGCGGAGACAAATCCACTACCGGGGCTAGGATAAACTGAAAAAATAGAGTCCAACCTTTAAGATAAACAGAATAAGAAAACGATGACTAAATAGGCTCCTCGACCAAATAGGGGCAGCTACGATTAGAAGGTACAACTCGCTCGAACGTAAAGGATGAGTTTATACGATACCCATACACCTGCAGAAAGTCCTGCACAACTATACCTGGAGAAATCATCAGGTCCTCAAAGGGACGTAACAAGATACAAAAGAACATGCCACATAAACTGAATATAACTGCTCAAGAATAATAAGTCAATCGGATCATATCATGGTCCAATACACCAATAGTAAATTAGCATACCATCCCCCAACTAAACAAGGACAGGAGATGGCACCCTAATCCATGATGATGTATCTTCCCAAGCCATGAATCCGATATATATTATTCGGACAACAACAAGGTTCAGTACCTTCTCATCGGAGCAGTGAACCATACCTACAACCAACAATGACAAGATGTAGCAAACTAGTCCGCAACAAGTTACTGTTCTAAGCCACGGTCAGATACAAGTCCCCAAACCAAGAGTACTCATACCTAACGGATAAGGGTACCTAATCGTTCTAAGTGAATGCAGTTTTAAGAACATCCTTCAACACATGGCCCCTGGCTAAAATGGGATCGACATGGTCCCCTTGGGGCACTAGAGGCCTCAGGCGTAACCGTTCCATGAATGTCAGTGGCCAGCAATAAATAAGGGGTCACAACCCGCATCTCCGGTGGAGCGTACGGTCACAAGGGAAATGTGTAAAGTAGTCCATACACTAAGGAAATGTCCTTCCCACCATATGCCTATATGTTGTATCCACAACATGTATGACCTCTATT
Organism: Iris pallida; assembly: GCA_029216955.1. Taxonomy (NCBI): domain Eukaryota; kingdom Viridiplantae; phylum Streptophyta; class Magnoliopsida; order Asparagales; family Iridaceae; genus Iris; species Iris pallida. The sequence continues at coordinate 14,902 of JANAVB010003453.1, forward strand.
AACCGCTAAGTCAAACTAAATCATGTAACCTCTATTAGCGGTTAATCCTATCGCATGGCTTATACGTACTGGTGGCCAGCCAATCTCGTATGTTCGAGTCCTATGTGACTCAAAAACTTTGTGGTACAAATGTGTCAAGGCCTATGAATGCACACAACAAAGGCGGTCCCTTAACACTAGGTTTCAATGTGTAATAAGTAAATAAATAGCAAGAATATAACTTTATTTAAACAAAGTATCTCAGTTTATTTTGCAGAAGAAAATAATGAATAATGTATGAATATAAGCTAAGTAAATAAACAGCTGGTGGCAAGGTATCTTGCCTGGGGGTATGTGTAGAATGGCGACGCAGATGACTCAAATCGTCAAAATAGGGAAGCAATGCAAGCCAACTTTTACGAACGACCTTGGATGCTGAAATAAACATCACGAACAGTTTTGCATAAAATAAATTTATAGGACACGTCTGTCCAAACGTTCAATTCTGAGACAGGGGCCAAATCGTAATTTTGGGTCAAAATAATATCCGTCGTTGGACCCATTTTGCACCGAAACGTGTGCCAAAATCTACGGTCTCTAAAGTTGTCAAACTACATGTCTACGTGTCCAATTTGAGAAGACGAACCCAACCGTAGGTCCAAATTTGGATTCCGACGGGCCATACACAATTTGTCCATTAGATCGGGTCGCGGCCCGCCAAATAGGCATTTCGATCGACCTTCTCAGAATTGGACCAAACTTGGCGCAGGACCAAAAAAATGATTCGGTCCTGATGGCACAAGTTTGTGTCGATCCGACGAACGTGCACAAAATAATTAGAAAATTTACAAAGTGACCGATTCGGTGAATTTGACGGACACGTATTAAATTTCGTGCACACGCAACCTATTCGAATTCTGTCATAGCCCACGTCCGCGAAGTCGATACGCACCTTTCGATGTTTTTGGTTCGCGACCACGTTGTCCAGTTTGAGGGACGCACAGTGTATCGGCCAATTTTCCAAAAATTTGTTTTTCTAAAATAGTTTTTTTCTCAATCTTTTGGTTCAAAAAACTTTACATACAATAAATAAAAATTTAGATAAAAGAAGAGATACGAAGTGCTATATGTGGATAAATTTTTTGTTCAAAAAGTTTTCCAGTAGTTCCAATAGGTTAATAGAAAACAGCCCCCAAATCGAGGCACATGGATTGATTCCCTGTCCTGTTTCAGGGTGGGTTTTTGTTCACTTTATGCCAATTTTCTACACTGGTCATGCGACTATGTTCGAACCCCTTTATTGAGATCTCGAGAGAGTTATATGTGCTCTATATTGTAACTTACGGGTCGAAATTCATCAGCTACGCACGAAGAAAAAATCAACAAGGGGGTACCTGAGTTATGCGAAACAGAGTTGTAGAAGCATGAAAAGAATAAAGAAATCCATGCGGCCAGGGAACCCCATGCGGCTCAGAAAGCCATGCGGCTCAGAGATTCATGCGCGCAAGGGACTATGCGCTCGATACGTTCCATGCGGCTCAGAAGAGAAGACACGTGGCTTGCAAACAGTTCTTCCCTTCGTCCTATACTGTATTAATTACCTTGACGGCTGACAGCTCTGACAAAGTGACAGCCCTGACACAAAGATATAATTATGACTCTGTCATAATGGCAGACCCCTAGAAAAACGAAGGAGATCTCTGACACAATCCCCGAGATCCAGAAAATGCCACGCAGCCTAGACACGTGGACAGTCGTATGCGGCTCGAGCGGAGACTCCCCATGCGGCTCAGGCCGAAGCTGTCCATGCGGCTCAGGTCGAAACAGCCCTATACGGCTCAAGCGGAGACTCCCCATATGGCTCAAGCAGAGGCTTCCCCATGCTTCAAGCAGAGGCTTCCCCATGCGGCTCACGAGGACCATCTCCATGCGGCTCACGAAGGGGCTACCCATTATGCGGCTGCCTACGTTCATGCGGCCCAGATTATCATGTGGTTCGAAGGTTCGGGGGGCCACTCCCTAGCAGCCTTGACACGTGGTCACCCTTATGAGGCTCAATCCTTATACGGCTCAAATTTCCTCAGTGGATCGCAGGACACGTGTCATAAAGCCAATCAATCTCCAGATTTACTGCAATCAAAGATTGGGTCAAATCCCAATAATCTGGGACATGTGGCGGAAGAATGAATTAAATTTATTCGCAGACATCAGCAGATCATCATGAGGGAGATTTATCGCAATCAGCATTAATTACTGATAGGATTTGGCACAATCTCCATTACTGGCCCTGATTTCACACTCAAAATTAATGGCCCAGATTGATCAATCAACAGCTGCCGCCACTTTAAGGGACAATCATTGCAAACCCTAATATTGCATTCCCCTCTTATAAATAGCAAGGTGCCATTCCCTTGCAAAAAAACCCTTTTCGAGATTAGAGAGCATCAGAATACTTGGAGAAAAAAGCAGAGAGAGAGCAAAGAGAGCATTTCTTCAACGCCAAGCAATCTTCTGGAGCTAAGGCTGCATATCGATCGTCCAAGGAGTAAGACAGAGCTGCCGTCGCTTTCCGAGCCTCATCGTCACCCCCAATCTAAAATAAAAATTGTACTTAGATTATGTACCTAGATTTTCGTCCCTAGGCTTTCTTTGTACAAGCGAGTTTATAATGAAGTAAAAGTCCAGTCCTCCGATAATTGTTCTCTCTTTTATATTTTATGGCAAACACGATGGCAACTCTACTTGGGACAAACTTCTCCACGGCTGAGGAGTTGGTGACGCAATCGATGCAACCAAACTTGCTCCACACAAAAGATGGTCGTCCGCTTCGACCAACAGGCGTTCTAAGAAATGCTCTCCGAAGGAAGTGTTGGCCTAGTCCAAAAGCGCACCCGTACAACGAAGGCTCGCAAAGAGTGGAGGCCAAAATCATTTGCTCCTCCCCAGGCCTCGATGGAGTACTCTCTGCTACCCATGACGGCGAAGACGACTCTCGCGGCCCCACTTCAAGCCATAGAAGACTCTGCTGTCCCCAAGTTCGGCAGAGAAAGTACTACGATGCTGGACTTGCAGGGGCAAAGAGCGATTCTATGGGCTCCAGAAAGAAACCGAACAAGGGCACTAGCCGCAAAGCGAAGACTCATGTGGCCAAGATTACCAGCCACATGAATGATGACCATGCGGCTGAAACTGCTAGCCAAATGCATAGTACTCATACGCCAGGATTTCCAGCCGCATGGAAAACACTAATGCGGCTAGGGTTTCTAGCCGCATGGAGAAGACCCATGCGGCTACGACTGCCAGCCGCATAAGGATTGTTGATTCCAGCCGCATGAGCCTACTCCGTGGCTCTGTCTTCGACCGCCTCTCCTATGGTCCTGATCTCCTGTGCTCCCAAGAAGACATGTCTGATTCTCTCTAGCACCACTTGGACTCTTTCTACTATGTGCCCTAACGCACTAGAGTGAAGAAGTCTAAGGCAGCACAAGCTTGGCAAGCTTGTCCCTGATCCGACCTCTG
>JANAVB010003454.1:0-33929 GCA_029216955.1 Iris pallida
TGGGATCCTGAAGGACTTATGAGCCGCATGAGGATCCTTCTGTTTTGAGCCGCATGGATCCAGAAGGACTTATGAGCCGCATGAGCCTCCTTCTGTTTTGAGCCGCATGGGCTTTCCTTGTCTTTTTTTATGCTTCTACAGTTCTCGACTGGGTGGTTTAGAGTGACCATATTGGCGGATAGTGTTTCCCCGAAGCCCCGAACGGCTATGTCATCAGAGTACAGGTGTCCTCTTGCTCGTAACCCGATGCTGTTAGAAGATTGATCGCTTCTACTGCTATATTGGGGAAAGGAATGACGTCACGCTGCTCCTCTGCAACTGGACTACTCTCAGACTGGAGAGTATCCATGTTGGCGTGACAGTCTTCTCTTCGTACTCCAACGATATAACGTTGGCGTTAATGAGACGCTGAATTTGCCCCTTCAACACATAGCAGTCATGTGTAGAGATGGATGTACTGATGATATGACAGTACTTGGGATGGTCTACCTTTCCAACTTTATCAGGATGCCTGGGTGGCGGGATGGACAGTTTGCCACTCTTCGGAAGCATCTCGAAGAGTTGTAGCATATCATCGTCGTTGTAGGAGTAAGTCTTCCTCGGCCTCTGTGCGTCCGTAGACTTGGGGTTCGCAGCTGCTAAACCTTTGGAGATGTTGACGGTCATGGCTTGCTTGCCTTTTTTGCCTTCAGGGTTGTTGTTGTACGAGCGTCTTCCATTGTCTTCGGGCGCAGAAAAGTATAACCCCGGGAGCTGCACGTCCTGGGCTTTTCTTTGTGCCGCATCCACCTTTGTAATGAAAGGCGTCTACTCCGTGCAGGGAGCACTGTGCCATAATTTTATAACGGGTAGCATGTTCTTGCGGCAGGTATCCATAAGCATGGGCTCGGGCATGCCGGGTGGTCATCTGAGGGCTGCCTAGCAGAAGCGCTTAATGTATGGGCGAACAGACTCTTTCTGCCTCTAGATAATTTCTATGAGGGTCGACATGGTCATATCCATGCCTCCTTCGTAGAATCGGTCCACGAAACGAGTCATCGGGTCTTCAAATGACGAGATGCAGTCGTCCGGAAGACTGTAGAACCACTCATAGGCTACCCCCTGCAGGGCTCCTATGAATATGTTGGACATGAGGGCATCATCCTTTGGTAGGCGTCCCGTTACTGAGGCGAAGTACCTCAAGTATTGTCGGGAGACCCCTTCCCTTCATAACGTGTAAGCGTCTGCAGATTGTATTTGGGAGGATAGACAATGTTATCCCACTCGATAGGGTATGGTTGTCGGATCCCCATCTTTCGGAGCATTGCTTGCTTCTTCTTGGCATCATGTCGAGCATACAGCTCCTTGATGGCCTGCTGAATCTCGGCCGGCATTGCAGAGCCCGTAGCCGATGGAGTAGACGAGGATGGTCCTGCCTGATGGCAGTAGGTAACCTGCTGGATTCCTCATTGGTTGGCGGATCACACACAGGTATAGAGGAAGCGGGGGCCATTTGAGGTCGATTATGACCGATGACAGGTTCTGCATGGTGTCCGTCAGCTTATCTAACTTCGTCTCGAGGACTTCGATACGTTTGAGAGCTTCGTTGTTGTCTTCCTCATTATCGTCGGTCAAGAAGACAGATCGAGTGTGAGGGTGACTCGAGGGAGCCGTTGATCCTTCACTTTCTGGATCAGATGCCTGAGTTTTGATGTCCTGATGATATACCATAAGATTGTGATCTTCTTCGGACGCAGTATGGTTGCTACCCCTAGTCTGGTGACTGGCTGTGCCGTTGGAGACATATGTGTCGTATTGTACCTTGTTAGATTAGAACACAGGGTTATCGTACATGGTAGGAGGCTAGCTACCCCTAGTTTTTGGCAAGGCACCTAATGTAGATTTGGAACGAGTGCCTTGTAATACACCTGCATCGGGTACCTTAGCTTTACTGTTCTCTGACCTCCTCTTCGGTTTAGCAATCGATATACGGGGCTCATCTTCACTATGGCTCACCGACCCCCTGTTAGGCCTATGGCATGGAGTCGGCATGGAGTAGAGTCTTTGGAAGACGGAATGCCTGTTCGGTGATGGCGTAGCATTCTGCTAATAATGACAGTTGATGGTAATCTGGTACAAGAGTGCCTTGATTTAGGCACATCTTGCGCCACAAATTCTTCTTTCGCTTGGGAGAGGGTTGGATCTTCTGTCGTGGAACTCCCATTGTACATGCAGAGAAACTGCATGTAAGCACGGTCAGAGCGGGTCTAGCGAGAAAGCCTCATGTCGCTCCTACGGGGACGCTGCTCGTGGGTCTCTCTCCGTGGGACGTACCCCCTAGCTTGGCTTACACACATGAGTACCCCAGTGGGAGGGAGATTCGACCGGTTGAGGCATCGAAACGTGAGAGCCAGTCTTGTATAGCTTTTCGTCGGCTACGTGTGTTATTGTCAACACGGGCCTCTGGTATGCCGATGGCGTCGCACGCTTGTTGTACGAAGTGCCAGCCACCTGGGATCTCATCCTACTACCCCTAGAGGGCGAGTAGTATTCAGAGTCCACCGAAGGTTTACCTGAAGAAAAAGCGATTTTGTCGAAGACAGATCTCCTTGCCGGCAATACTCCCGTCGTAAGGGGTTGGATCGGTATGCGCTTCCTTCGGCATCGTTCCTTTGTCAGATCAACCATGAAACCACCATCTTCTTCGCCATACTTTCTCGGGAATAGAATCGGGCAAGGAGATAAGGCTAAAGCAGTCAGGATCTTCTCTATGGCCTTGACTTTGAGGGGGACCAGAGATGCAGTTTTTGCCATCATGCTGCTGGCTGCAGCCGCCTTAGGCCTCCAGACACGTCGAGTTTTCTCCGATTGTACGAACCGCTTCGAAGTCTTCAAGTTTTCATCAGAGAGGAGATCTTTAAAAGCCTGCTGGTCGAAGCGTACGACGAGCATGTCTTGAGAAACTCCTAGCTAGTTGTCATCATATTATGTCACTGACTTCTCGTTGGAAGAGAAGGTAGTCCCCAGCAGAGTCGCCATTTTGTTCGACGTAACAAAAGGTTGAACAAACTTTTTGCTTTATTGAACGTATAAGGTATCTGTGTACAAAAAAAGAAGTCCTAAACCGGATATTCTAAGTACAGGAAGAAGAGGTTTCTGGAAAAGTGTGACGATGGAGATCGAGCACTATAGCGGCTCCTTTACTCCATTGACGATCTGACGACGAATCAACCTTGCTATGGCTCTCTGGCGCCTTTGATGGGACTCTGGGATTACCGATCAAGAGGCTGTCTGGATGAGAAGATCCTTTGAAGATGGTTGGTTGGTTCTTTGGTTGATAGGTAGATGACGGTGGTCGACTCTTCGTAGATGGAGATTGCTACTCCTTTAAAGATTGTCGATTGTCAATGTTCCCTCTTTCTTTTTCCCTCTATCCTATTGAAGAACAACTCCTTCAATTTATAGAGAACCGAGCACATATGCGATATGAATTAGGGTTCCTGAGATATGAAAGAATCTGTCGTTAATACACGGTACGGGCTTCTGCAGCGCTGACACATGGCGTACATCGAGATTCCTCTCAAACGAGATCTCTGATGGTTATAAACATAATCGAAGGAGATGACACGTGGCGCGTGCCGATTTGCTTGCTCAGATACAGCCGAGTAAATCTTGGGATTTTATCATAGATTTGGAGTCTGATTAATCCCCGTCTAAGATTTAAATCAATCTGATATGATATCAACTATGATTTAATCCCAATCTTCTCTGCAAGAGACGGTTTAAGCAAACCAATTGGGGTAGACCCATGCTTCCTGCACCTCTGGTGAGGACAAAGTGCTGATGTACTTCTGGGACGACGAGTAGACCGTATTTCTGGAGACGACAGAACCTCTGTGATTTCAGGCTACGAGTGGACTTGGATTCGAATGACGACGAGAATTCTGTGTATGTAGAGCAACTTTTCAACCTGTGTTTCAGGCTACCAAAGTCACTGTGCTGTAGGCGACAAATAGGCTTGTGCTTTCGGTTGACGAGGTTATTGTGCTTTTGGAGTGACAGGTTGACTTGCATTGGTTGCGATGTGTCACGCCCCAGAACCAGAATACCGGAGAGCGGGGGGAGTGACTCAGCCAGCTACGTATTACGGGTAGATGAATACAGTATAATACGATCAATGCTGTCTAAAAGACGAGGGGGTGCATACTACATGAAAGTCTTGCTAGGGTTACCTAACATCTATTGTCTCAATCATTCAAACAAGAAGCAATAATAGAGAACATGTAAGATAAAGCAGTAAGGCGTCCCAAACGCTTAGTCAAAATGTTCTTGAGATCTGGCTGTACAAAACATAGCCAGATGGTATAGCAAGGTATACACAATCGTTATCAGCTGCAGTCTGACTTAGTTACAATTATGTAAAAGTAATTAAAAGACAATCCGACTAACATATCGGTGCCAAGCGGCAAAATATAAAGTAAGTAGCAAAACGAGCAGGGAAGCAAGGAAACCACTCGTGTCCTCCTGCGATCAATACTCTAGTATTGACCATCTTGGAGGTGGAAGTAAGCTGAGTCCTCGGGGACTGACTCTAAATCTGGCCATGCAAAACCAGAGAGGTTAGACCTCTAATAGCAAGTACCACAAGGAAGCACGACATAAAAATTAAAACTAGTGATAAGAGTTAAGAATATAATACATAGGTCTCTGCTTGCTACTAGAATTTACACAACTTCACGACACTTCAAACCAACTTCCCAACCAAACAAGGACATAAGTTGACCCGTCATGTCCTGACATTCTGATCATCTCAGAAGTTAACAGAGTGGGTACAGTACACAAACAAATCAATTTAAACGGCCATGCATGTCTCAACCCGCACCCACTGTGAGGGTACGAGAAGGTAACAACGCCCAGCCTATGCCGCAGTGTCGACGGTAGAACGCTGTCCTAGGTTACAACATCTAACAACACATAAGGTACCTGTACAGTATATACACTCCGAATGGAGGTAACATAGTAATACAGTCTCAATCACATCTAAGGTAGAATACGATAAGATAGATGGATATGCAGACCAGAAATCCACGCAAGAAGTACAACAGAGAGAGATAATGCTAAGTGTCTAAGATAAAACTCAACAACATCCAAAATATACAAGATCCCAATATACAACTCAAATCTCCAATAACATAAAATAAGAGAAAACTAAACTAAGGAACATCAGCCTCTACAGCTAGTGGATCCAACTGGACGTCCGGGTCAAAAGAGTCATCTATAGCTGTCCTATAGTAGGTGTCTACGCAGGCCTCATCCTCATCCTCTGTAATATTTTCAACGGGTCCAGTCAGGACAGGAGCGAGCACAAAATATCTCACGCAGTTCATATCAAGTTAGAAAATATAAAGCATGCAATAGAGTAAGATACAAGAAACGCTGAAAGAAGAATGTATATAAAAAACAGCAGAGATTTGATAATAGGAAATATCTATTTATGATACGTAAGAACTGTAAGGAATATGTGATTTAGAGTACAATATGGTTATGTAAACAGTTTAGGACAATACAATGGTAACTCCATTGTACGTGAGTGCACAAAAGACATATATAATAGTTATACAATGTTGCACAATAGGATTTGATTACATAACCAATTCTACTCCCCCTTCCTAATCAATACACAAGGATCCACTCCAGTTACGTTATCTTATACAATAGTGTACAATGTTATACAATAGATGTACAATGTTATACAAAAGTTGTACAAAGGTCTATCCATGGGACTCATATGATAATGAGAGTGCAATATGTACAATGAGTATACAAGGATAAGGATATTCAATAAATATAATATGTAAGTGAAGCGCACATCACAATATGTATTTAGTGAATACAAGGGGATAACATCTCAAAAGAAGATCCATATAGTACCAATCCGTGATAACAATCGTGCCAGCATCAAGTACAGTAATCTAGAGCAAGAATCTAAATCCAGACAAGTATGAAATGGTCAGAAAATGTACTCGTCTGATATCCTGAGTATCTGAAGAGAAAATACTATCCGAGGAATGGTGTACTGTCTGAGGAGAGGTGCCTGTCTCCTAATCAGAGCAACACAAGTCAAGATGTGTACAGGAGATGATAATTGTAATTTACAATGCATCTGCATACTGTCTAGGTCAAACTAGACTAAAGTCAACACTTGATCAACTCCAGTCAACTACACTAGTCAACTAGGTCAACTAGGTCACTCCTAACCCCAGCAAGTCTCACTAAGCTCAACTAGTCTATTCTAGCAAGCACACACCATTTCTAGAATATACAAGTCAAATATACCCTATACTGGCATTCAAGCCACACCCATAGGCAATGAGCCATAGGCTATAGGCTCATAGACAATATCATGCATATACCAACCCACATTTCTACATATACACATATAAGTATATATATCTAAAATAATATAATATCTATATTATAATATATAGGCTACATAATTATGTGCATCATATATATATATATATATATATATATATATATATATATATATATATATATATATATATATATATATATATATATATATACACATATGTATATATGCATATACATAGAGGATAGATAGAGGCATAAGTGATTGTGTACATGTGTGTATGTACATGTGAGCATGTGTGTGTGAGTGTATCATGGAATTTGTGAGTGTGATAGTGTCATGAGAGTGTGTATATGTGAGTGTTATTAGTGAGAGGGAATGAAGTGGTATGGTGTCAAGTGAGTTGTGTAACAAAGTGTTATTGTGTGTATGTGACATGGTATCATGGTAATCAAGTTGACAGCTAACATATGAAACTAGTGACAGTTCAAATAACAATCAAACCTAACTAGCTGTTCTCATATACCAACTAAACCTGTGTGTGTGTACATTTAGAGAACAGTGAGTGTCTCATGGAGATTGGATTACAGGAAGGAAAATATGGCAAATGGCATTCAAATTTCAGTTTAAGGAAGGAATGAAGAGTCCACTCAGCTTTAAATAGGAAGAACAATGCCGGTTAACATATCAATCAACCCCAACACCAATTTGAGTTCAGTTCACAGAGGGAAATCAATAACAGTCCCTAATCTAACAGTGAACAACACAAAACATTTAATCAACATTGAATATAAACTTCAAAATCAGTTTAAAAAGGAATGGATCAATATCAGTTTAAGGAAAGCAATGGAAATAAAATCTCAGGTATTGAAGAAAGAACTGGAATCGATTGACAGTTAATATTAAACCAGTTGTCGTAGGAAACTAACATTGAATCTTAGAATTAGTTTTAAAGGAAAGGAAATCAAATAGTTAATAACAAACCCAATTAATCAGTAAAACAAATCCTTGTCTCAGGTTTTGAATGACAGCCCAACTACTTCGAATCCTCATACTAACATCAACCCATTAGCTAACCATCAGTAGATAATACACTTGTGTAAGGATTTAAACATGGAATTAAATCATGAAATCAGATTAAATTGGAAATTGAAAGTTTACGATTTGAAATATCAGGACAGTGAGTATCAGTCACATCGAAACAGTCCAACTCAATGTCCAAAATCCTACTCCAGATCATAAAACCTATTCTAATAAGTAAAATCGAACTAACAGGTATCAATACATATGCTCAGGAATTAAATGGCAATTAACTCATTGATTAAACAGTTAACAATGGAAATTAAACAAAGGAAATGTGGATACATGAAACTATGTATCAGTCCTCATGGGAAATCCAAAATTGAATATCAAAACATGTTAATATTCTAAATTACATATTGGTAATTAATATACTATATGTGCACGTGATGTACACCCTGTGTCGTGTCCCAAACTTGACATGAAGGTGTCTAAAACTCGTACGAACCCAACAGTGTTCCGTGCACGCACAAAAGAGAACCCGTGCATGCACGAATACGTATCCGATATGACACGAGGACTCGTACAACTTGGGGAACTTCGTGTCAGTGTCTGCCCCTAAGTGTGTGTCAATTTTCTCGTGTCCAAGTGGCGTATCCAGGGAGTTATAGCCTCCGAGTAGCAGGGGACTGCTGCTGCGTACGGAAACCGCGTGTTCGCGTATCCAATCCGACATGACACAACACAATAATTACCTCAGACAACCAGAAATCAATAAGCAAGACCAAATCCTACTTTTCTATTCAAACCAATACTGAAAATATGAACGAAATGCCAGTGGCATTTCGTCGAACATTTAGGTATGCTCACTGGTATGTGTCAGATACGGACACGTAATGGACACAAAACCTAGCAAAACCTATACCAACAGTTAGAGGACACCTAGGGCTTCCTATCCATGCCTAGAAACTGAAATTTTATGGTAGGAATGAGAAGTTACCTAGGTGTGTCAAAATGCTGAAAAAGCTCCCAAGAGGGTTGTTCTTCTTGCTATCCAAACTTCACCAAATTGTTCCTCCACTGAAAATATTCACCATGGACAGAAAGTATACAGTGATTAGATCCTAATGCAAGAAGTTTGAAGGAAAAAGGAGTTGAAATAGAAAAGATATGGATTGTGGAAGATTGGAATTTACCTCTATTTCCAACTTGCTAATTTCCTAAAGGAGGCTAGCCCTAGATGGAAGAGGCATTAAATTGGGTGTGGGAACCTAGGTGGCTGGCCATAAATTCTAGGGTTAGGGTTTTGGGGTGATCAATGGCTATAAATCAATCTAACTAATTCAATGGTTCACAAGCCTAGGTTTCATACTAGTCAAGTTGTGACCTAGTTGTTCCATCTAGTCATGACTTAACCAAGGCTAACAAATTCTAATTAACACTAACTAACACTAACCATGGTTAGCTAAGACTAGCTACGACTAATCTAGGTTAGGTCAAATCTAGTCTAGGGCTAAACACACTACAAGGCAATGAATTAAATCATATTAAAATCACACCATCCCATTAATTATATTAAATTCCAAATAAATATATATTAAATTCAATTAATTCAAAATGACCAAAATACCCTCAAGCTAAAATTGATAAATGATATACCCTAATCACATGGCTAGGCTCTAGTCAAACTATCTCTAGGGTTACACTAGCAAAACACCAAATCACAAGTCATGATTTTAAATAGTTTTAAAATAATTAAAAATCACCAAAAATTATATTATTATTTAAATATTATAATTTAATAATTAAAATCATAAAATTTCAAAATTACCCTCATTTAAAAAACTGGGTGTTACAAGTCTACCCGCTTTAGAAAAATTTCGTCCTCGAAATTTAAGATGGTAGTACTCCTTCTAGGTCAACATAGTCAAGGGTCAACCACTAGTCAATTTCTCAACATTCAAGTACTTGGTCATCAACTGGTCAACTCCTTAGGGTTTTACCTATGCTAGCTATCTAGGTGTTGGCAACTAGAGATTAGCAAAAAAAAACTCTATAATAGGCTAACTCTTAACTTCTCAATCCTATCAAGTCACTCATAACTAAATACCCATAATCTAAGCACACAAATCCCAATACCATATATACATAAGCTCAAGAATAATAACCCATTATATATATCCTAAGTATATCATCTATATATCCATACATATATAACTGATCATCAAGGGTTAAAGTAGACTAAACTTATAAGGAACTAAACAAATGCTCAGAATTTAGGCTAAGGATGAATGGTCTGAAATATTAATGTAGGCAAAAGAAAATGATGCTAAGGAGACTGAATTTATATGAAAAGGACATGACATCTAGTGAAGGGTCTACACACTACCTATAAAGGTTGATCTATCATGCCTGAACTCATCACAAGGAGAACTTAACTAAAATAGAAAACTGAACCAAATATAGGCTAAACAACATATCTATAATCCTATACAACAATAGCCTATATATACCAACTAACCCATATCCCATATGCCACTATCATCTGCAATCTATCTATATATAGATCTCTCAGTCTTAGGTGAACTACAACTATACTCAAGGACATGCTCTGGTCATGGGTGCCTTACTGGAAAGGACAAGGGAAAAATAATAATAACAATCATCAAGGTTGCAGAGCAGACTAACATCCTCTATGGAAACTGGTAGGTATTATAAATAACAGGAGAATCATCTACAATGGGTTACTATTCTAATACCAATACTAATTATCATCTCTAGGGTACAGCCATACTACAAGTCATCATATCATTACACTATGAAAGAACTACATATGAATAAGCTCTATAAAGCTAAATATCCCTACTCCTAAATTATTTGATGATGGAATACAATTTATAATAGAAGGGTACGATAGAGATGATATGTTTTAAAACCTTCTCAAGATACAGTCTAATAATCATATACGACTGTCCAAAATTATGTTACTCAGAGCCTTCGCCATGCCATTAAGCAAGGCTGCGATAAACGATAGATTTCATAACTGGGGCATGCACCTCTATAATCATGTCGTCTGGAATTCTCGCTATGCCGACTAGTAAGCTGCGAGAAATTCCAAATCTCATAACCAAGATACGTACATCTGAAGTCAGGTCTCTATGTTTTCGCCACGCCAGCTAATATGGCTGCGATAAACTACAGGTTTCATAATCAAGTAGATATTTTACCATCCCTGTTATTCCCGTCAACATATATTATCAGAAAATATCGCAACTCAGGCCATAAAATTCATCTCGATAGGAAAATCAAAATCAACAACGATCCATCAAAATCAAATTCAATAATCAAGGAGTAAGAGCGAACAAAACAAGGGAAAGGATTTTAATTTGAAGTTTAAATAAGATTCTCAAGGGTCGTCCCAGGAATCTCTCAAGGAATCCTAACTGTGATTGTGTACCTTCAAAATATCCTAATCCTACTGCAGGCTGTAGTGATACTCTAGTTCGAATATCACTACATAAACTCGACCTGCATAGGCTACCAGTAAAAATGTGTCACGACCCGCACCTACTGTGAGGGTACGAGAACTTAACAATGCCCGGCCTACGCCACAGTATCGACGGTAAAACGTTGTCCTAAGTCACAACATCTAACAACACATAAGGTACCTGTACAGTATATACACTCCGAATGGAGGTGACATAGTAATACAGTCTCAATCACATCTAAGGTAGAATACGATAAGATAGATAGATATGTAAACCAGAAATCCACGCAAGAAGTACAACAGAGAGAGATAATGCTAAGTGTCTAAGATAAAACTCAACAACATCCAGAATATACAAGATCCCAAAATACAACTCAAATCTCCAATAACATGAAATAAGAGAAACCTAAACTAAGAAACATCAGCCTCTACAGCTAGCGGATCCGACTGGAAGTCCGAGTCACAAGAGTCATCTATAGCTGTCCCATAGTAGGTGTCTACACAGGCCTCATCCTCATCCTCTGTAATATTTTCAACGGGTCCAGTCAGGACAGGAGCGAGCACAAAATATCTCACGCAGTTCATATCAAGTTAGGAAATATAAAGCATGCAATAGAGTAAGATACAGGAAACGTTGAAAGAAAAATGTATATGAAAAATAGCAGAGATTTGATAATAGGAAATATCTATATATGATAATAAGAACTGTAAGGAATATGTGATTTAGAGTACAATATGGTTATGTAAACGGTTTAGGACAATGCAATGGTAACTCCATTGTACGTGAGTGCACAATGGACATATACAATAGTTATACAATGTTGCATAATAGGATTTGATTACATAACCAATTCTACTCCCCCTCCCCAACCAATCCACAAGGATCCACTCTAGTTACGTTATCTTATACAATAGTGTACAATCTTATACAATAGATGTACAATGTTATACAATAGTTGTACAATGGTCTATCCATGGAACTCATGTGATAATGAGTACAATATTCACAATGAGTATACAAGGATAAGGGTATTCAATAAATACAATATGTAAGTGAAGCGCACATCACAATATGTATTTAGTGAATACAAGGGGATAACATCTCAAAAGAAGATCCATATAGTACCAATCCGTGATAACAATTGTGTCAGTATCAAGTACAGTAATCTAGAGCAAGAATATAAATCCAGAGAAGTATCAACCGGTCAGAGAATGTACTCGCCTGATATCCTGAGTATCTGAAGAGAAAATACTATCCGTGGAATAGTGTACTGCCTGAGGAGAGGTGTCTGTCTCCTAATCAGAGCAACACAAGTCAAGATGTATACAAGGGATGATAATTGTAATCTACAATGCATCTGCATGTTGTCTAGGTCAAACTAGACTAAAGTCAACACTTGGTCAACTCTAGTCAACTACACTAGTCAACTAGGTCAACTAGGTCACTCCTAACCCCAGCAAGTCTCACTAAGCTCAACTAGTCTATTCTAGCAAGCACACACCATTTCTAGACTATACAAGTCAACTATACCCTATACTGGCATTCAAGCCACACCCATAGGCAATGAGCCATAGGCTATAGGCTCATAGGCAATATCATGCCTATACCAACCCACACTTCTACAAATACACATATTAGTATATATATCTAACATAATATAATATCCATATTATAATATATAGGCTACATAATTATGTGCATCACACACACACACACACATATATATATATATATATATATATATATATATATATATATATATATATATAATATATATATATATATATATATATATATATATATATATATATATATATACACATATGTATATATGCATATACATAGACGATAGATAGAGGCATAAGTGATTGTGTACATGTGTGCATGTACATGTGAGCATGTGTGTGTGAGTGTATCATGGAATTTGTGAGTGTGATAGTGTCATGAGAGTGTGCATGTGTGAGTGTTATTAGTGAGAGGGAATGAAGTGGCATGGTGTCAAGTGAGTTGTGTAACAAAGTGTCATTGTGTGTATGTGACATGGTATCATGGGAATCAAGTTGACAGCTTACATATGAAACTAGTGACAGTTCAAATAACAATCAAACCTAACTAGCTGTTCTCATATACCAACTAAACCTGTGTGTATGTGTGTACATTTAGAGAACAGTGAGTGTCACATGGAGATTGGATTACAGGAAGGAAAACATGGCAAATGGCATTCAAATTTCAGTTTAAGGAAGGAATGAAGAGTCCACTCAGTTTTAAATAGGAAGAACAATGGCAGTTAACATATCAATTAACCCCAACACCAATTCGAGTTCAGTTTACGGAAGGAAATCAATAACAGACCCTAATCTAACTGTGAACAACACAAAACATTTAATCAACATTGAATCTAAACTTCAAAATCAGTTTAAAAAGGAATGGATCAATATCAGTTTAAGGAAAACAATGGAAATAAAATCTCAGTTATTGAAGAAAGAACTGGAATCGATTGACAGTTAATATTAAACCAGTTGTCATAGGAAACTAACATTGAATCTTAGAATTAGTTTTAAAGGAAAGGAAATCAAATAGTTAATAACAAACCCAATTAATCAGTGAAACAAATCCTTGTCTCAGGTTTTGAATGACAGCCCAACTACTTCGAATCCCCATACTAACATCAACCCATTAGCTAACCATCAGTAGATAATACACTTATGTAAGGATTTAAACATGGAATTAAAGCATGAAATCAGATTAAATAGGAAATTGAAAGTTTAGGATTTAAAATATCAGGACAGTGAGTATCAGTCACATCAAAACAGTCCAACTCAATGTCCAAAATCCTATTCCAGATCATAAAACCTATTCTAATAAGTAAAATCGAACTAACAGGTATCAATACATATGCTCAAGAATTAAATGGCAATTAACTCGTTGATTAAACAGTTAATAATGGAAATTAAACACCGGAAATGTGGATACATGAAACTATGTATCAGTCCTCATAGAAAATCCAAAATTGAATATCAAAACATGTTAATATGCTAAATTACAGATTGGTAATTAATATACTATATGTGCACGTGATGTACACCCTGTGTTGTGTCCCAAACCTGACTCGAACGTGTCCAAAACTCGCACGAACCCAACATTGTTCTGTATACGCACAGAAAATAACCCGTGTACGCACGAATACGTATTCGATACGACAGGAGGACTCGTACAACTTGGGGAGCCTCATGTCAGTGTCTGCCCTTAAGTGTGTGTCAATTTTCTCGTGTCCAAGTGGCGTGTCCAGGGAGTTATAGCCCCCGAGTAGCAGGGGACTGCTGCTGCGTGCTAAAACTATGTGCTTGCGTGTCCAATCCGACACGACACGACACAATAATCACCTCAGACAACCAGAAATCAATAATCAACACCAAACCCTAATTTTTTATTCAAACCAATACTGAAAATATAAACGAAATGTCCACTGTGGCATTTCGTCGAACACTTAGGTATGCTCACTGGTACGTGTCCGATACGGACACATAATGGACACGAAATCTAGCGAAACCTATACCAATAGTTAGAGGACACCTAGGGCTTCCTATCCATGCCTAGAAATTGAAATTTTATGGTAGGAATGAGAAGTTACCTAGGTGTGTCAAAATGCTCAAAAAGCTCCAAAGAGGGTTGTTCTTCTTGCTATCCAAACTTTACCAAATTGTTCCTCCACTGAAAATATTCACCATGGACAGAAAGTATACAGTGATTAGATCCTAATGCAAGAAGTTTGAAGGAAAAAGGAGTTAAAATGGAAAAGATATGGATTGGGGAAGATTGGGATTTACCTCTTTTTCCAACTTGCTAATTTTCTAAAGGAGGCTAGCCCTAGATGGAAGAGGCATTAAATAGGGTGTGGGAACCTAGGTGGCTGGCCATAAATGCTATGGTTAGGGTTTTGGGGTGATCAATGGCTATAAATCAACCTAACTAATTCAATGGTTCACAAGCCTAGGTTTCACACTAGTCAAGTTGTGACCTAGTTGTTCCATCTAGTCATGACTTAACCAAGGCTAACAAATTCTAACTAACTGTAACTAACACTAACCATGGTTAGCTAAGACTAGCTATGACTAATCTAGGTTAGGTCAAATCTAGTCTAGGGCTAAACACACTACAAGGCAATGAATTAAATCATATTAAAATCACACCATCCCATTAATTATATTAAATTCTAAATAAATATATATTAAATTCAATTAATTCAAAATGACCAAAATACCCTCAAGCTAAAAATGATACATGAAATACCCTAATCACATGGCTAGGCTCTAGGTCAAACTATCTCTAGGGTTACACTAGCAAAACATCAAATCACAAGTCATGATTTTAAATAGTTTTAAAATGATTAAAAATTACCAAAAATTATATTATTATTTAAATATCATAATTTAATAATTAAAATCATAAAATTTCAAAATTACCCTCATTTAGAAAAGTGGGTGTTATAATGCAACTACTACGGCTTGCTACTATAAGTTCCAAATTGTCTTGGAAATTTATAATCAGGATTCCTCAGTTCTTACTATGTACGAGCAAGGCTAGTCTATCCAATAATCAATTGCGCCAATCATAAATTAGATTAGCCCCAATGGGACGCCCATCATTAATATACAATAAATAATATAAGCAGATATCGTTCCCTGCCCGTGTGGCAGATTTGCAGTATCTGTGGGAACCAGTCGGCATATCGGAGCACCAATTGCCCTGGGATGGCTGCCATGTAAGAACTCGGGAATCCATTCTCTCTCCATGCAATCATTATTTTATTTAACTTAATAGCCCCTATGTTGATTGAAATCCCATGCCGTGGATCATGGTCATTCAGAATGAGTACTTTCGTACAAAGTACGATATGCACAACTCTATAATGATGCCCGTACGGTTAGGTTGTAGGTCTTATATAGCGTAATGCAACAATCAGACCTAGCCACGGAATAATCATACCTTGACCAGAAGGTACACATGCTGCTTTTGTAGAAAATAAATTAATGTCTGCACGTATCCATATGCCAATGTTCGGGGTCGGCTAGTCGATTGCAATAGTTCTTGTTAATATGAATGTGTCTCATTCAATTTTAGTAAGACGACTAGCCAGTCTCTTTAGTTCCAACTAGGAACGCATGATCAATCATTCAGTCAAGGCAACAATCAATGTCAATTCGTGCCAAGGCATGACAGTCACACTGGTATTTAATATGGTCGAGTCTATAACTCTCAGGGTTAAGTTTCAGTCATTCTGAACATCCATAAACTAATCAAGACACAGGGCACATTCCACACAACAATATGTATTAAAATATTAACATATCATAATTTTATCGAGTTCATGTCAAAAGGCGTAAGGATATAATAGGGAAATGCCATGTACGTAAAAAGGAGTACGCTCAATAAATTACGCGTAAGGAAGTTTACGCGTGAGGAAAATTTACGCGTGAAGGGATAAAGCTTATGCGTAAAGGAATACGCTCAATAAAGGATAAAGTTGCGCGTAAAACTCGTCTTACGCCAAGCCAGAATAGTATGCGTAAAAATAGAGTTACGCGTAAAAAGTGATGTTACACGTGGAACGCTGTTCGCGTAAAAAGTCAAGTTTATGCATGGATCTGGTATGCGTAAAAGAAGTACGCGTAATAAATGGAGTTTTTATGCATAAAACTTGTACGTGTAAAAAATAGGGTTACGCGTAAAAAGTTGTATGCGTAAAGGGTCAAGTTATGCGTAAAAACTCGTACGCGTAAAAGGAGTATAGTTTTACGCCTGAACGAATATACGTACAGGAATAACGTTACGCGTAAAACTTGTACGCGTAAAGAACTACGCCAAGCCAAGGGGACTTGCGTAAACCGAATTCACGCTGACACGAATGGTCGTAGGCGTAGAGCTCGGTACTACACGGGCACGTAAAAACGTGGGGGTAAAGTCGATGCTTATGCGAGCACGTATAACTTGTGCGTAAAGAATCTCTAGAACTTCATTCCTATGAAAACTTAAGTCTAAGCCCCAAATGGGATTCCCATGGGTCAGAATGGCGTATAACACAATCTCAACAATCTGGAACGAACAAAACTTGGAAACAAAGAAGTTTGATAGATCAAAACCACTAAAATCCGAAAAATAGCAATTTCTAGATCTACTAAGAATGAGACTTCAAAATGCAAAATGCCAAGTTCTAAGTTATCTTAGAATTACGAGATGGAGGTAAATGAACCATAAAAGTGGGTTCTCGTGTGGAGCAAAATGTACTTGCCTATGGGTTGGTGGAGAGAGTTATGAGGAAGAAGAAGAGTAAAAGAGAAGGAGTAATGAAGAGAGAGAAAGGGGTGGGGCTTAAATGGGGGTAGTGGTAGGTTGGTTGGGTTCATGATGAACCACTCAACCCAAAAAAATAAACCAACTCATGCCGAACCCTAAAGCAAAGTAAAAACAGAAAGCAAATTACAGAAAAATAATTAACGTAAAATTAAAGGAATTTAAATACAGAACAATACATGATAAATATTTAAATAAATTCATTCAAGCAATACACGTATTAAAATACGTATTTTGGGAACGGGGAGTGACACGATGGGAGTTTCCAAGTCTCTTGTAGAGAAGTGACTTAAGCTTCTGATACAGAACAGACGACTATGCCATGGGAATGGAGATGGTGTGAACATATCACCATCTTGCGTCTCATGTGGATGCGGGTAAGTAGTTGCACCTATGAACAGTACAGGCGTTGGCTGCGAAGGGAAGGGTATGACACCCTTGGGCGTCTTGTGATTGGCATAGGAAGGTAGCTGCGCCTCTGGAGTGAAGACACTGGCTTCTGGAGTAAAAGAAGGGGAGGAGGCCTACCACCATCTTGTTTCTGAGGTTGGCGCAGTGAGGTGGCTGCACATCTAGCTCGAAGGCTCTGGCTTCTCTAAAGTGTCGAGTTACTGATATGCTTCTGAGAGGCTGCGCCCACAAGAATTTCAGAACATGCTTCGGTGGAGGTCAATCCTCCAGCGTGTGTATCGAGAAGAAGGAAGGCTGCTCTTCGATGAAGACTGCATCCCTTGTAGATCCCTCTAGGCTTCTGTCGAATCTGTACTAGATCTTTTGTAGAAGAACATAACTAGTCCCATATGTATGGTCCTGATGTGTCTGTACTAGACTTTGGTAGACATGACAATGAAGGGACATCTCTCCATATCTTTTGTTTTATTTTTTTAGCACTTAGCCTTAGTCTTTTGCATCTTCTGCACTTTTGCAAAGGGATGACTTCAGCTAAGATTTTTTATGCTTCTACAATTCATAGCAAATTGCTTTGTACGGTGCCCAACCCTTCACCAAACTAATGATGAAAGGTGTTTCTTATGTCTGGACAGAAGAACGCTAGTGCTCATTCAACGACATCAAGAAGTACCTCACTAGTCCTCTAATACTGGTAGCACCGGTAGTGGGGAGGCCCTTTCTGCTATACGTCCGAGCTGTGGATCATTCTCTTGGTGCTTTGCTAGCCCAGAGAAGCAATAAAGGCCACAAACAGGCAATCTACTATCTAAGTAGGACCATGATTGGTGCTGAGCATCGCTATAATCATGTTGAGAAGGAATATCTCGTTCTAGTCTTTGCCATTCAAAAGACACAACATTATGTGCTGGACAGATAATTCATGTCATCTTCCGAGTTAATCCCCTCAGAGTTCTCATGACCAAGCCAGGGGTATTAAACTCGATGTTAGCCATATGGGCCATCCTTTTGATGCCTTATGACATGGTGTTCGTCCCACAAAAGGCTGTTAAAGGTCAAGCATTGGCCGACTTCTTGGCGATACATCCTGTACCGAAAATGTTAAAGCTCTACGATGGCATCCCTGATGAAGTCCTAGAGTCGAACACGATCATCGACAATCCTGTTTGGGGAATCTTCTTCGACGGAGCTTCAATAACATGACCCAAAGGCAAGATTATTGTAGGTGTCGAAGTCGTTCTCGTCACACATGATGGCCTAGTCATCCACTGTGCATATTCTCTCATGCAGTCATGCACCAATAATGTTGTTGAGTATAATGCTCTCATTATTGGGCTCCAGCTCGCTAAACAATTGGGGGTCAAATATATCGAGGCCTACGGCGACTCGAAGCTGATTATCAAGCAGGTTCGAGGAGAATATGAGGTCCGGCATGAAGATCTGATCCCTTACCATCAGGCGGCAATCGATATCATTTTCACCTTTACAAGGTTCTTTATAGAACATGTACCTCGATTGCAAAACTTGGAGGTCGACACCCTCGTCGATCTTGTCGCTTCTCTAGCAACTCCTCTCGGAACCCAGTACTCCGTCACAGTGATGGGTCGGGAGCTAGTCTGCCCAAAGAACAATCTACATACGTGTCTGAGCTACTCTGTATAGGTAGACACTAATATTTATGTTCGGGATTATCGATTCTCATTTTCTCGTTCGTAGACTATGTAGTCTACGGAATCCTACCCGAAGACCCGAAGGAAGCCACTTCTATCAAGAGATGTTCACTCTGGTTCTTCTATGACACAGCAACTAAAATATTGTATCATCGTTCATACGATAGACTTTTCTTGCGCTGTCTATCCAAGACAGAAGCACAAAAAGCACTCTGAGAGGCACACTATAGCACCTGTAGAGCTTATCAGTCTGGTCCTAAGTTACAGGATCGACTATGTCGTATGGGTTATTACTGGCCCACCATGGTGGCAGATGTTGTAGAACATGCTAAGAAGTACCGGGTATGTCAGTTGTATGTTGACTTTATCTATCAACCTTCTGAGTTTCTACACCCTACTGTAGCCTCTTGGCCATTCGAAGCATGGAGAATGGATATCATCGGGCCGATCAGCCCTTCGTCCTCCAAAGGACACAGGTTCATCCTTGCCATCACCGACTATTTTTTCAAGTGGGTAGAAGCAGTGCCACTAGCTGAGGTAAAAACCTCGAACGTGATTAGCTTTGTTAAGTATCACGTCATTTACCATTTTAGAGTCCCTCGAAGGATTATCCGTGACAATGGCCCTCAATCCATAAGCCATGCATTCCATCAGTTCTATGACAAGAATCGGATACAGAATGTAGCGTCAACAGCTTACACTCCTACAGCGAATGGAGTAGCCGAAGCATTCAATAAGATAATTGTTAAGCTGCTCAAGAAAGTTATATCTTCCAATAAGTGCGACTGGAACGAGAAGCTCGACAAGTGTCTATGGACTTATCATACGACCGTTCGGACACCTACTGGCAATATGCCATTTTTACTTGTCTACGGATACGAGGCGGCACTCCTTCTGGAAATCCAGATTTTGTCCCTACTGGTGGCTATAACCAACCGACTGACAGTCGAAGACAATCAACACCGTCGGCTGCAGGAGCTGGAAGCATTGGACGAAAAGCGTCTGCTCTGTAGTGACTGTATTGAGGGGCTCTTTAATAACTAGTTCCTCGTCGGTCTTCTCGACCGACGCTTCTAAAGTCTCCTTGACCGAGCTGTCAATGGTGTCTTCAACAGGCTCATCAGCAGCCTAATTGGTCGCCATCTCAGTGGCCACCTCGACTGGAGCCTCAGCAACCGGCTCGTCAGCAATATTCTCGACCAGCTCTTCCATGGTCTCCTCGGTCGTCTCTCCAAGGATCATATCATCCAACTCTTCGTTAGCCTGCTTGGCCACTTTTTGAATTCCCTCATTAATTAACTGCTCGATGGTCATCTTGACCGGCTCTTCAATAGCTCGGTCGGTCCCGAGAAATTCCTTCGGCATCCTCAGCTGGTCAGTCCATAGCGGATACGGATTATGGAATCATGCCATTCGCCACCTTAAGACCGATCCCAGGTATCTCCACAGGCTCGTCCACAATTGGCTCCAGGAAAGCTTCTCGCTAAGGTGAAGTCGCTAGCAACGAGAAGCCCTGAGTCTCGTATACGAAAGGAGTGAGAGGAGAAAAATCTCCCGAATCAGCAACCTCTGTAACGCCCCAGAACCGGAATACTGAAGAGTGGAGGCGTACATAGCCAGCTACGTATATTGAAATGGAATCTACCTCGCTATACGGTCATGGTTGTCTAGATATGAGGGTTTACTACAAGCCAACAGTTTCTGAAGGTCAAGCCTATTGTCTCAATCTCAAGCAAGTAATATAGTTACAAGATGTTAGACCACCAAATACACAATAAAAGGCGTCCCAAATATTACATATTCAGCTGATCATGAAGCTAGTCATACAAAATGCGAGGACTAGCAAGAGTTTAGTCATACATGATCAACCCTAGGATTTGTTAATCATGTTTACTACCCGTAGGCAGACAGTAAGTAAATATGCATCGAGCTAACAGGTGCTCATCGGCTAAACGCCTCAAAAGAATAATTTAAAATGTAGTGAGCGAATCAAAATAGAAAACCCACTCGTGGCCCGGGTTCTGTCTAGTTGTCATCATTGGGCTGGAGGTTCGGTAGATCCTCGAGAACTGCTCCGAAATCTGGTCACACAAAAATCAGCTGGGTCAAACCCCAGAAAGAGCAAGTGCCACAAAGGAGGCCACGAAATAAGAACGAAAGCCAGCATATCAGATCATAAGGAATAGAAGAAAAATACAAGTAATAAAGAGTACAATAGGATAATAAACGACTAGGGACGTGGAACCATTCCGGGAGCCAGGTTACAACCCTTTAAACCAAACAAGGATCGGGGTTGTACCCTTCGCCTGAATAGTACCTTGTCTCTACCCATTTATCATTAAGATAAGTAAAACAAACATGTTTAGGAGAAACCAGGTACTGGGACTAGGCGAGACTTAGACAGGGCTGGACACCATCCATTCACAAGTGGCCAAGCAAATACTACGGCTTACTACTTAACTAACTAGGGTTATCATAAGCCTAATTACTTAACAAGATGCAAATGAGAATTTTCTAGTCCCAAGCCCTGCAGACTATCCAGTTATCCTTCCGCGGGTTGAGAGTATGGTTGGGTACATCGCCCGGGTGACAATGTACCCTTAGGTGACTTAGAGGGTGCAACACCTGACAGTGTGCTGGAAATGTGCCCTACTCGTCGGCAGGCTACAAGTCCATTAAAGCGCCCAGATAACGAGATCGCCTGTGACTGAGAATTCTCTATGAACTATAGTTTGATCTAGTCATTAACCTAATCCATATTCAGTACGAATCCCTGACCGTGGTAACCACGGAGTCACGTCCTAAACATGATGCAAGATAAGACAAGACAAGTGGATTGCACGAAGCAGCAAGAATGAATACCCACGGTGTCAGAGTTGGTTATATGAGTCAAGTTAGCCATCGCAACAACATCAAATTATCAAGTCAAGTTACAAGTCAGGAGTATGCCGCCACGGGCCACAATCAAGTTATCCAGTTACAGAGATTAATTATGAATCACAGGTTATACGTTAAGAGCACACCCCATCGGGTCACTACTAAGAAGATCAGAAAGTACTAGCATCATAAATCACAGAAATCACGAAAACCATACTAGTCATAAGCAAAACACCGAAAAACGTGCCAGGTCGTGTTGGGTCAAGACAGTCGTGTTGTGTGGAACAAGATTTCAGAACTCCAATCAACAAAAGAGAAGCCAAGCCCAAGGAAAATAAAAACCAAACTACCATGGGCAAGTAGGTTGCGCCAGCCAACCTAAGGTCAAGGGCTCAAGCCACCCCTGGTCAGGTTGCGCCAGCAACCCAGGCAAGGTGGCGCCAAGAGTGGAGGGCTACTGAGGGTGACAGCCCAAGTAGTAGGCGCGAGACAAAATAGGGATTAGGTTGCGCTGGGGTTCCTGGGGGTCGGGTTGCGCCAGCCATGGCCACGCCAAGAGGCGCTGGCCCAAGAAGCGCTGGGTGGACCAGGTCAAGTGGGGTCGAAGAGCGCCAAGCAAATCGAGCCAAGGTGCGCCGGACAAGTGAGCGGCGACTGGCGCTAGCCAAGTTGTGCCGGCCACAGGCCGCGCCCGAGCCAAGCGCGCTAAGGGAGGGGAGGTGCTGGAGCTAAAGAGCACCAGCGAAGAAGGGGGTGCGGTTCGCCAAAGGGCGCCGACAGCGAGCGCGGGTCAGCCCAGCGCTAAAGAGCGCTGGCAGAGAAAGTTGGCACGGGTCAGCCCAGCGCTAAAGAGCGCTGGCCGAGGGGACTTGCGCGGTTCAGCCCAGCGCTAAAGAGCGCTGGCCGAGGGGACTGGCACGGTTCAGCCCAGCGCTAATGAGCGCTGGCCGAGGGGACTTGCGCGGTTCGCCAAAGGGCGCCAGCCACAGGTCATCTTCTCCAGCAAGCTGAGAGGAGAACCTAAGAACACCAAAAACTCTAAACCTGACAACTTTGCCAAAACAAAACGAAATTTAGATTTTCAAAGTTCTATCTTGTGTAAAATTGAATTCTCTACAACATGGAAGAATCAAAACAAGCAAAATCAAAGTTTTATAGATCAAAAACCAAGAAATTCGAAAATGGTAAAACTTAGATCAAAGAAAAATGCAAACTCCAAATCTGTAACGCCCCAGTCCCAAAATACGTAGGACTAGGAACGTAATCAAGCCAGTTGTATCCATACGAAGTATATGGACCCTCGTATATATACATAAGCTGTAAAATACAGTAATCAAGGTACTAAATCTCATCCACAAAGATAAATAATAATATAAAAGCAACTTTGAATTTGTCATGTATACAATCGTTGGACGAAGACAAATCCACTACCAATTAAATTAAATAAGGAAAAATATACAAGAAAAGAATTGAGCAAGCGAGAGCAAGTGACGAGCCCAAGAGCAATCATCACGGAGGAAGAAAGACATGGCCTTAGCTAGAGCACCTGCAAGAAATCACGAACACACACCTGGAGAAATCACCAAGTCCTCAGAGGGACGTAATAAGATACAGGAAGAACATGCCATATAATACTGAATATAAAATATGCCACAATCAAAGAAAGTGACAAGACACAATAAGGTAATCTAACCATACTAAAGTGATCATGCAGATGAGAAACAATCCTTCGACGCATGAGCCCTGGCTGTAAATGGGATCGGCATAGTCCCCATATAGGGCACCAGGGGCCTACGTCCGTAACGTCCGAAGATCGTCAGAGGGCATCATGTACAAGGGGCTACGTCCATAACGCTTTGGAAAATGTCAGAGGGCACCTGGAGCCTGCGTCTTCGACGGAGCGCACAGGTAATAAGGGAAGTGCATAGAAGCCCATACGTCAGGTAATGTTCTTCCCACCCAATGTACCTGTCAAGTCGCATCCACGACCATGTACCTCTACTAACTGCTAAGTCTCCTAACACGCCTCTATTAGCAGTTAGCCTTAACACATGCACATGGGGGATCAGCCCACACGCAAGAACCTCTACATGCTACTCATCTCACACATCCTCGTAGTACAACTGTGTCAAGGTATATGTGATACACTACAGACGGTAGTCCCTTAACTCTAGGTTCATGTGCAACCAAAGGATAGTAACAAAGTAAACTAATAATCAGTGAGCATGTAGTAAAACAATAACTATAATAGCTGGAAATAATGAACAGTGATATATAATAAAATACAGACTGAATATAAATAGTATAATGGCAAGGTATCTTGCCTGGTGTTTCTTCTGGAGTGGTGCGATGATCAAGCAAGTCATGTTCTGTCCAATAGCCATGGTCATGGTGCAGAGGTCCAAATTCGCGAGGAAATAGGAAAGATGATCAGTCGCAATCAAGATATTTGAGAGAATTTGTGTAAAGAAATACTTATATTATTTTGTAAAAATATTTATAATACTTTGGAAAATATCTTTCATTAATTCAAAATATTTTAGATAAATCCATACTTGAAAATTGAGTTTTTAATTTAGAAACTACCATTTTATTAGTTAAAAAGAATTTTACGTAAATACTTGAAATTGGTTATATATATTAATTTAACTTGAGAAATACTTTTTACTAAATACTTTAATGAATCAAAAATCGTATTCAGTTATAAGTTTGTAAAAGTAGAATTTTTGGTAGACATCTATGTTTTATTAGTCAAAAATATTTCAATGAATATATATAAATCTAGGAAAATATTTTAGGGAATATCGAATATTTAAAATTACCTATTATAACTCTATCATTTATTCTATACATGTAGTTGAAAATAATAATAATTCAAAATTTTTGAAAATAATAATTTAATAATAATAATAATATTATTATTATTATTTTAAATAACAGTAATATATAACAGTAACACTATTAATAATTATAATAATAATAATAATAATAATAATAATAATACTATTACAAATATCTCTCTGATATTTCCTAACAAAACCCATTCACTCATTTCCCAATCCCGACATGATAGAGCGAGAGAGTGGAAAAAGGAAGAGGGGAAGGGAGAAAACTCACCGGGGGCTCCAGCGTCGTGGCCGGCGGAGCTGGCTGCTGCCGGCGAAAGGACGGCCACGGCGGAGTCGGGTTAGTCGGCGGATCGCGGCGGATGAGCGCGGAGAAGAGGGAAGCTCGCGGCGGCGGCTTGCCATCGGCTAGCGGATGGCGGTGGCTGGCTGCGCCACCCGCTGCGGGAGGATGGGCGTGGTCGGCGCCGGGGCTAGATGGGTTGTTCGGGGGCTGGGCGTCGGACGACCCTGGCGTGGTGACGCCCGTACGGCGGAAGGGAAGCGACGGAGAGCGCTGCAGCAGAGGCTGCTGGGGAGCTCCGGCCAGGCGGGCGACGAGGCTCGACGGTGGACGGTGGCGAACTTGGGGGCGCTGACCGTAGAAGAGGCTCGAAGGAGCTGGTCGGGATGGCGACGGCTGCGGGATTTAGGTAAGAGGCTATCCCTTCTCTTTTGCTGCGGTGGTTTGATGGAGGCGGGTCGGGACGTAGCGGAGGGTTATGGAGGAGACGGCAGGGCGGTGGAGTTGATGGCTGGAAGGAGAAGTCGAGGGGTCGGGTGTTGATGGTGGTGGTCTTGTGTTGGTGTTGTCCCTGGCCGAGGACAGAAGTTTGGTCATGGCCGTTGGGAGCAGGTGACCGCGGTGTCGGCGATGGTGGTGGTGGTGTCGGGATGACTGGAAGGAGGCGCAACAATGTTGGGGTCGGATTCTGGAGGCTGGTGGTGATGATGGTGACTGTCGATGCAAAGGGGGATGGATGGGGATGTGCTGGTGACGGAGACGGGTGGCGGTGATGGTTTGGATTAGGGTTAGGGTCGGGTCGTGGTGATGGCGTGTCCTGCGTGACGCGGATAATGAAGGGAGATGTGTAGATGTCCGGGGTTGTCGGACATGGAAAAATCATTGTAATTGTAATGAAAAATATAGTGGAGGGGATGAGGAACAGACACGATGCACAAGGCTTGGTTGTGGATGGAAAATTTCTGGAGGAGTACCTCTACTTTTATAGGAGGTGAGAATTCCCAGTTGGATAAGGATTGGAATGATTTAAATCCCAATTAGATAAATTTCCTATTAATTTAAATCGATTTAAATCCAAATCAATCTAGATAAACTTCTCTTTAAATTAAATGCCTATTTAAAATAAAATCTTTTCCACATTTAAATTATAAAAATAACTCAAATATTCGATAAACAAAATCTTAAATGTCATTTCCATAAATATTAAAATATAGTATTAATTAATTTCAAAAATCAAGGTAATTACTTAAATATTAAATCATAAAGTAGCTTTTTATAAATAACAAAAATATGTTACTATACAAATTTCAAATTTTGCAAATATCTAGAATATTTTATATAAACCAAAATTTTCCAAATCACTGCCTATTTTTAAATGACGAATAAAATAACCATTTTAAAAATACTTATCTTATTTATTTGAACATGCACTTTCCTATATAAAATAAATTTATAATAAAATATTTTCTAACATATGTACCTCGACACATATTCGCACTCGTCGAGAAATTACGAAACGCAAATCTCGCACGATACGTAAATACAACAATGCGAACTCGTATGCGAAGTACAAAATAATACAAAATAAAAAATTAATGTAGTAGAATTTTAGGGGGTTTACATCCTATCTAACTTAAAAGAATTTTGTCCTCGAAATTTAGGAAAAATTAGGATAGGTAGGGCGAAGGGGATGGAACGGGTTTATTCGAATATATTTACGAGATCTTCTTGGTACGAGAATGCAACAAAATATTCGACGATGGGGCGAGCGACAATTCAATGGCAATATGTCATTTGAGCGACTAGAACAGAAAATTTCGATGGTTTCAATTTAGATTACGATCATGCATATGACAACCAATCAATGACTAAGCTCGATCAACCCTAACATTAATCTAAAAAAAGGCAACCTCATAAGTAGGTAATAAATTCTTTAATCCTTTGATATCATCAATATTCATGAAATCTCCCTTATCATAAATTGTTCTTTCAAAAAAAATTTACTTTCGTACTACGTTCCCTTAAAAATTAACAAAACAATTTCGATTATAAATGTACTCTAACTTCCTCTATCTCGTCATAAAATTTCAATTAGTCTCAAATTCTGAATTCTATAATCTCTATTATACTAGCTTACTTATACATATCTTTCCAAGCCATACTTTCCTCTAAAATTAAAATTTCAAAACCTTCAACCAATTTGGCCCAAGTAAAAGTTAAAATATAGTTTCTACAAATTTGTATTTATTGGTCAATGTATAATGCATCCATAGATACCGAAATAAAAGTCCGTCTTCAATGTTCGATAAATCTCGAAACTAACATTATACCTTCATAACTCAATCTTCTATCATCATAATTGAAAATTTCCGAAAATATTTATTAGTCTCTCTCAAAAATTTGAATTCAACAATCTTTTCTTCTTGATGGTAGAAATGAACTCATCTTCCTTCGTATTCATAATCTCCGAAATGTAAAGGTTTCTTTCTTCAACAATTGGTTATCTTTGAAAAATATCATCATAACACTATATGTTATCGAAGGCATGCCAACATTGTCTTTATCAAAAAATTTGCCTCCATAATTTAATATATAACTTTGGTTCTTAAACCACCAACACTTTAGAAATTTTTTTACTCAATTACATAGTTACCTTAAAACAAAATTTGAAATTCGCGAAGTCTATTTATCCTCGAGTGTTTCATCATAACATAATATATCCTCCCTTACTTCATTGATTCGAATTTATCGCATATTTCTATTTATGTCCCATCTGTACCAACTTCATTATTTATCCATGCTGTGGGGTTCTCCAATCTAACTTCTACTAACCCAAGATTGTCATGATCAAATTTTATTTCGCATAATGGAATCATACAAGGAACAAGGTTGCATAAACTATGGTGGAATCATAGTGAAATATAAGTTAAGCAATTGGAAGGAAGAAAAGTAAGTGTTGCTAATATTGCATGAAGAGTAAAAGGTGTTATGGGTCTAAGTAAATCAAGATAATACAAAAATGACAAGAATTAGGCAGTCAAGATAAAACACAAGGTTAAGCATTTAACGGATTTAGTAGATCACAATCAGTATCTGGTCAAAAGACTTGAGTCAAGATTTGACCTCCAAATATATAGTCAAAAGTATATCGGTACCATGGTATAGGTTATAGTTGAGTCTTTATGGCCCGAAAGTTGTACCATAAAAATAGAGTACAAGAGGACGTGTTTTAGTGGGACATGATATACCTACATGAAGGTGAGCTCGTCTAGGTCTTGCATGTGAAATTTGTTGGAAGGAAAAGTCTAGTGTTGTACTCCAAATATTGAAGTCACAATAGGGAACGCCAAATGATCAAAAATAGAAAGTAGATTTTCATAAGGTACTAATTAATGCACAAAATGAAGGTTAAAGCACAAATAAAGATAATTAGGAGTCTCGTAGTTCAAAGTAAAATAAGTTAGAGACACAGTTTCTAGAGGGAAGATAGTCTCATAGATAAGGGTATGGTCAAGGGAATGATTCTAATCGTTTCTAAGTTTAAAACAATTGGATGGTCACGAATAAAGATCTAGATTTGAGGAAAGGTCGAGTAAGCCAAAGATGTGTTCATCGGTTTGGTCGATGACTAACTATACTTGTGTATATGCAATATCATAATCATAGGTGGCATGGCATTATAATGTAAAAGACTTCTATCTCACTAGGGTGACCTTACTTGCTTCTTGGTCCTCTACCAATATATGATATAATCTAAAATTTTATGTTCCTCGAAATTTTCTTGATAAATTCCCAAGATACTCCACCAAAATTTTCAATCATCGTAGGCTGTCAACTTAAATCACAATTTTTAAATCTCTAGTCAATCTCGAAACAACTCTTGTATATCACAAC
The DNA here is from genome assembly GCA_029216955.1 of Iris pallida. Lineage (NCBI taxonomy): Eukaryota > Viridiplantae > Streptophyta > Magnoliopsida > Asparagales > Iridaceae > Iris > Iris pallida. The sequence continues at coordinate 29,190 of JANAVB010003454.1, forward strand.
TTGAATAATAACCTCTCTCTTCTTTTATTTTTTCTAAATCTTAAACTCAACATTTAATAAGTTTATCCGTCGAAATTCATTCTACAAAATGGAACGTTTAAATTACTCCCAAATTTAATCCTATATTCTTCAAATGTGTATATCTAGCTTCCAATAAGTCACAACTACTCTACAAAAGTGATTTTTTTTACCAAAATTTAAAAATCCATAATCAAGGCTTTAAACTCAAAATCTAGATAACTTGATAAATAATAGATCATATGACGTAATTTTTATCCATCGTCCTCAAAGTTTGGTCAATCGAAAATCCTTCTTTGACATTTAAAAATTTAAGATCATTTCTCAAATCAAGTTTATATCCCTCCAAAGATTTATAGCTACAACTCGATAATCATAAATGTTCAAACACCTTCAAAAATTGAAATGCAAATACAAATTAATTTGTTTTCTCGATCTATCCTCTTGTGTATACCACTTTGTAATATCAAAATAAAATTCCAACTATCTTTTGAAAGCGGTAATATGCTACTACCCAACTTGGAATTAACTAATCCTTAATACCATATTTCTAGGAAAATAAATGTCTCTATCACTCAAATAAAATCTCAATGCATATTAATGGTCAATGCAATTCATCTAGCCATGTGTTTAACCTATGGGCATATGCTAGTGTAGTCATCTTACTAAATACGAAACTAAGAATTTACGGTAGAAGGAGGCAAGCAAGATGCAAATCAAGGAGGTCGAACGAGAGTTCAAAATTTGAGGTCAAGAAAGGATGTCAAGTTGGTGGATGAGGTTCTAAACTCTAATCCTATACTGCAGGCCCGTTCGGTACAGTCATGTAACCGAAATGGCAAACTTGACCTGCATGGGCCACCACAAAAACATGTAACGTCCCAGTCCCAAAATACGTAGGACTAGGAACGTAATCATGCCGGCTGTATACATACGAAGTATATGGACCCTCGTATATATACATAAGCTGTAAAATACAGTAACCAAGGTACTAAATCTCATCCACAAAGATAAATAATGATATAAAAGCAACTTTGAATTTGTCATGTATACAATCGTTGGGCGGAGACAAATCCACTACCAACTAAATTAAATATGGAAAAATATACAAAAAAGAATTGAGCAAGCGAGAGCAAGTGACGAGCCCAAGAGCAATCATCACGGAGGAAGAAAGACATGGCCTTAGGTAGAGCACCTGCAAGAAATTACGAACACACACCTGGAGAAATTACCAGATCCTCAGAGGGACGTAACAAGATACAGGAAGAACATGCCATATAATACTGAATATAAAATATGCCACAATCAAAGAAAGTGACAAGACACAATAAGGTAATCTAACCATACTAAAGTGATCATGCAGATGAGAAACAATCCTTCGACGCATGAGCCCTGGCTGTAAATGGGATCGGCATAGTCCCCATATAGGGCACCAGGGGCCTACGTCCGTAACGTCTGAAGATCGTCAGAGGGCATCATGTGTAAGGGGCTACGTCTATAACGCTCTGGAAAACGTCAGAGGGCACCTGGAGCCTGCGTCTCCGGCGGAGCGCACAGGTAATAAGGTAAGTGCATAGAAGCCCAAACGTTAGGTAATGTTCTCCCCACCCAATGTACCTGTCAAGTCGCATCCACGACCATGTACCTCTACTAACTGCTAAGTCTCCTAATATGCCTCTATTAGCAGTTAGCCTTAACTCATGCGCATGGGGGATCAGCCCACATGCAAGAACCTCTACATGCTACTCATCTCACATATCCTCGTGGTACAACTGTGTCAAGGTATATGCGATACACTACAGACGGTAGTCCCTTCACTCCAGGTTCATGTGCAACCAAAGGATAGTAACAAAGTAAACTAATAATCACTGAGCATGTAGTAAAACAATAACTGTAATAGCTGGAAATAATAAACAGTGATATATAATAAAATATAGACTGAATATAAACAGTATAATGGCAAGGTATCTTGCATGATGTATCTTCTGGAGTGGTGCGATGATCAAGCAAGTCATGTTCTGTCCAATAGCCATGGTCATGGTACAGAGGTCCAAATTCGCGAAGAAATAGGAAAGATGATCAGTCGCAATCAAGATAGTTGAGAGAATTTGTGTAAAGAAATACTTATATTATTTTGTAAAAATATTTATAATACTTTGGAAAATATCTTTCATTAATTCAAAATATTTTAGATAAATCCATACTTGAAAATTGAGTTTTTAATTTAGAAACTACCATTTTATTAGTTAAAAATAATTTTACGTAAATACTTGAAATTAGTTATATATATTAATTTCACTTGAGAAATACTTTTTACTAAATACTTTAATAAATCAAAAATTGTATTTAGTTATAAGTTTGTAAAAGTAGAATTTTTGGTAGACATCTATGTTTTATTAGTCTAAAATATTTCAATGAATATATATAAATCTAGGAAAATATTTTAGGGAATATCGAATATTTGAAATTACCTATTATAACTCTATCATTTATTCTATACATGTAGTTGAAAATAATAATAATTCAAAATTTCTAAAAATAATAATTTAATAATAATGATAATAATAATAATAATATTATTATTATTATTTTAAATAACAGTAATATATAACAGTAATACTATTAATAATTATAATAATAATACTATTACTAATATCTCTCTGATATTTCCTAACAAAACCCATTCACTCATTTCCCAATCCCGACATGATAGAGAGAGAGAGTGGAGAAAGGAAGAGGGAAAGGGGAAAACTCACCGGGGGCTCCGACGTCGTGGCCGACGGAGCTGGCGGCTGCCGGCAGAAGGACGGCCATGGCGGAGTCGGGCTAGTCGGCGGATCGCGGCGTATGAGCACGGAGAAGAGGGAAGCTCGCGACGGCGGCTTGCCATCGGCTGGCGGATGGCGGTGGCTGGCTGCGCCACCCGCTGCGGAAGGATGGGCGTGGTCGGCGTCGGGGCTGGATGGGTTGTTCGGGGGCTGGGCGTCGGACGACCCTGGCGTGGTGACGCCCGTACAGCGGAAGAGAAGCGGTAGAGAGCGCCGCAGGGGAGGCTGCTGGAGAACTTTGGGGCGCTGACCGTAGGAGGGGCTCAGAGGAGCTGGTCGGTGTTATTCCCGAGGCTTGATTAAAGATGGTAAAACTGATGCAATCAAAATCTACGATGATACAAAGGACCATATAGCCAGATTACAATATGAAGGAGAAAAATGGAGAAGAGAAGATCTCTCGTTCTTTCTTGCAAACATGTTGCAATTGGGACAGAACGAGTTACAAAATCTAGAGAAAGATGAGATGAAAAATAGTACTGGGTGTCAAAACACCGTTGCTCAAAGCAAGATTCGCCCCACACGAATTGCTTCCAGGAACCAGCAAGTTTAAAGAACTTGTGGAACGCTCGAAGTCACCTCTGTTCTGACTCCTCGGATGGACTTGCAATGGCGGCAGCAACTCCCTCTCTCTCTCTTTTTTTCTGACTTATAATTTTCGTAATACCTCTCAAAGGAGGCCAGAAGAGAGTATAAATAGAGGGAGGATGGAAACCCTAGCTGCCTCTTTAGTTATGGAAAGATTGAATCAAATCCCAAAAAGATAGCAAAGACATTAATTCAAATCCCACAAAGATAGCAACGAAATTAATTCAAATCCCACAAAAAGTGAATCTGAATTAATCGCATTGAATCAGTCTTTCCATAACTGACTTGTAGTCTGTACAGTCAGCGGAGCTCTCCATGTGGCAGCAGCAGCAGCAGCCTGGCCGCATGAGCCGTATGGCCGCATGAGCCGCATGGCCTCAAGGCCGTATGGACCGCATGAGCCGCATGGCCTCATGGCCGTATGGACCGCATGGCCTCATGGACCGCATGAACCGCATGAGCCGCATGAGCCGCATGGACCGTATGTACCGCATGAGGCCGCATATGAGCCACATTCTGCATAAGACCGCATGGCCGCATATGAGCCGCATGACTGTTGACGTGCTAAGTGCAAAGTGTGCCAACAAAATGCCACATTACGCCTCATGAGCTCGTGAGCCCGAGTCCGAGTCCGAGTCCGAGTCCGAGTCACTAAGCCCCTTTGGGGCTTAGCTCCAAATAGAATTAATCCAAGAGAATGACAAAAGCATTAATGCTCAATCCTTGGAGCCTTATTCTTACCTCCTAGTAAAACCACCCACATGGTTCCCTCCTTAGGGTCACCACCCCATGTGCATCTCTCAACAACACAACCCAGTATATATGTTGAGATAACTCATGGTGCATTTCCGATGTGGGACTAAACTTTTACAAGGCATGTTGAGAGCAAGCTCTCTCCATGTAAAGAAAGCACCAACAATCCCCCACATATCACAACATATATATGTTTAGGGTTGAGCGTTCCCTACAGTAACTGTCCATTTTGCATTAGGATAGATGTCGCCGACGACTTGAATCTTCTCGCATGGGTTAAATAACAATATGATACAAGAATGGACTACGCCTTGAATTCTGTACCACAATTGTAATTCTTTCCACTCACAAAGTGTAGTTACGTGTGCTTCTGGCTGCACATTAAGGCCCTGTGCCAGCCTGATTTTAGTGTATAATTTTGGGCGTCTATAAGTTTACCCTCAAGAGACGGCCTGATATCTTTTTTCATACACTATAGGTAAGTTCTTTATTAAAGAGACATGGCATGAAGCCTTGCGCTTCCTTGCGGTGCTACGCCGCTATGACATGGCCT
>JANAVB010003455.1:0-29154 GCA_029216955.1 Iris pallida
TCTCGACTGCGACTCCAAGGCTTCTGAGCGCTGAATCTGGAAAGAACTTCTTCTTGAAGAAGCCCTTGAACTCCTCCCAAGTCTGTCCAGCTAAACCCCCACCCTGGGGTTGACTGATACCAGGTGCGAGCAAGATCTCGCATCCGGCTAGCTCTGCCTCTATCTGGAGATCTGTCGATATCCGGGCAAGGCGAAAGATCTCCTCTATATGCTCGATCCACTCGTCATCATATAAAATCCCCTCTGTCCCTAGAAGTCTCTGGGGCTCATCTTCTGGAACTGCTCTATCCCCGTGTCCTCGGCTGCTGGACCACTGGTCGAGCTGCGACTGTCGTAAGGGCCAACTCCATGCCCCTGTCCTGTCGGGCCTGCTGCCGGTCCATAAACTGCTAGAAGTAGGCGAACATCTATGCTGCATCCACGTGTCTTGTAGGCCGGCTGCTGGAACTTCATCTCTGGGATGACTGGGTCCTGCCTCCGAGCTGGTGGAAGCATACCCCCTGCTGCTGCTGCTGAAGTCCCAATATGAGTAGAGGTGGCAGGAGCTGCAGCCTCCTGACCCTGCTGAACTGGCTGAGAGGTGGCAGTCTCCTCTACAGCAACTGCTGCACCAGAGCGATGTGATCGTGTCTCCATCATCTTGAAGACAGATCGAACAAGGAAGTCAATACTGAGCAGGAATTGATATATCAACGGAGGACAACTATTTCAAAGAAGGCAAATCAGTACGATATGTAGATGGCATGATTTAAAGCAGAATTTTCCTAACTGTGATTGAGTGTCTCTCCGGTAAAGCCTATCTCTCAGTCCTATCACAGGCTCGCAGTAGTACAGCTAAGTCGCCGTACTACCACGATATCGCACTAATGGGACTCTCGACCTGCATGGGCCACCACTAAAAACGTGTCACGACCCGCACCTACGGTGAGGGTACGAGTACGTAACAGCGCCCAGCCTACGCCGCAGTATCGGCGGGAACGCTGTTCTAAGTCTCTAACTAACCATCAACTCATGCAGTATATATGTACTCATCATGATCAACTCCGAACGGAGGACAAGTATAAGATATGGTGTAACTCAATCACAGTCTAAGCACGATAAGATAACACAGAAATATAACTAAGAAATTGAAGACAATAATAACTACTGAACTAATAACAACATCTGAATAATCTCAAATACATCTCAAGTCTCAATTCTATATAACAAGCTCTAAATGAAAATAAATGCAATCTACTAAACTAAATCCGATCACCCCTAAGTGTCGGGGCCGAAGGTAGCTAAACCATCTCCTGGACAGTAATATGTAGGGCACGTGTCCTCAGGGCAATTATCTGTAAAATTTATAACAGGTCCAGTCAGGACAGGAATGAGCACATCTCATCTAGAAAACCCAAGTAAATGACAGAGAACTATAAAGCAGTTATAGGGTTTTTGATGAATATGGCAGTTTATGTTCAGGTGAGGGTAAGAAAGACAGATAAAGTACAAGGAAAGTAAATAACTAAATAAGAGAGAATCATAGCAATAAAGACTGTAAAAATAGAACTAGCTGAACCAGGATAATATATAAAGTCCAGACAGCAATGTAGACAAGTGTAACTCCAATGTAAGTCCAGTAGAAGATGAATCTAATACAAGATGAATCCAGTAAGGGACGAGTCCAGTTATAGTGATCAATAATTCCAGGGTGAGTCCAGCCTATACTCTAGTAGTATGTTTTAAAATATTGAGATCGACATGTAAACGGCTATAGGTAATCCGACACATCACACACCTGGCCGGGTGTGAGATGACTATCATTCCAGTTTGATTCCAGCAAAGGGTAATTCCAGAAATGGGGTATGTCTACATGTCTTACTCTAGTATTTCCCCTTCCAGCAAGTGAATCCAGAATTCCGACACAATGATTCAAGATGAGTCCAGCCAGTGATATGAAGATACCAGTAAATGATTCTAGAATGATTCCAGTAATAGAGGCCAGATAATAAATGTGTGTCGTATACATAAATCCAGAAATATCCATACGTGTTATAACATAGAATCGCATACAACTAACTAGAACTGAAGTACAGTAATTGACAAGTAAATAGGAGAACTATCAGAGAATGTACTCGCCTGATACTCTGAAAAGAGTAGTATAATGTCAGATGCCTGCACCGGAGTCACAATGTCCTAAATAGAACAATATAGGTTATAATGTGTTTAAAAATAAGACAGATAAAGTTTATGATCTACATGAATTCTAGGCCAATCTAGGTCAAAGTTAACTCTAAGTCAAACCTGGTCAACTGTCTAGGTCAAACTAGGTCCAAGTCAACTTGGTCAACTCTGGGTCAACTGGTCAAGTCAATGGTCAACTTAGTGTTGGTCAACTTCTATAGTCTAACTCAACTAAACCATAGGTCTACATAACTTAGGATACCATGTACCATATCATAAATATACATCTACCACATATATTCATACAATACTAGACTAAATCCTTAGACATATATATCAATAACCAATCTATTTCCTACCTAGCACTAACACAACCATGAACTAAACTAACCTTCCTAACTCCCCAACACCACACCCATTAGCCAACATGCCAAATGGCCTAACCCAAGCAAGCATGGCAATCAAAAGGGGCCAAGCCTACCTAACATCCAATATCCCTCATCATATCCTACACTCATAGTGATACATTCACTAATACACTCACTCATACTCACAAGTCCCCTTCCTAGCACTTGATACCCTCATAACTATACTTACCCATATCTATAATATATATACAACCTGAATATATATAACTTTACAGGTATTTGGGAAAAGGAATGGCTGAACAGTGTCATAATTCTTGACAGTGTATTCCAAACAGTGGGTGTGGTGTATACCTTAGTTTGAAATGTGTTAGTGTCACATTGAACCAATGTGTGAATCAACAAGTGAAATGGCATTTGTTTCCCAGTTTTATGCATCTCAGTCCATTGTAATATTAATTTACAGGTTAACTATTGTACATATATGTATATCAAACCAAATCCCAGATTTATGTGTGTGTTGAGTGCACATGTGTGTGTGGGTTGAACCAACCGTGATAGGGAAAAAAATGTGTTGTCATGCAGTAGAGTGTGTGCGACAGATTTACAAAACAATGAGTGAAATCTCAGGATTTCGAACAAACTCATGAATCATTAAATAGGGAAACATTTCAGTGTCATCAGGAATTAATGTGCGTAGAAACTGAAAATCTGAATCCAATGGTGTAAAAAAAATCGAGAAACAGTGAATAAATGAGAACTGAACATGTGAAGTATATCCCAAGACTGAACACTGCATCCCAAAACCCCAACTCCAATATCAATCTCAGTTAGAACTCAGTTGCATACATTCAATTTACCTACATTAGATGATATATAGGTTTACTTGCATACATGGTACTCTCATATATTCATCTTGCATACCAGTCTAACAAGGAATATTTTATTTCAGAAATCGAACACAACAAGTGAAACCCTAACTGAAATGAACTATTCAAATCCTAACTGGGAGACAACATCAATAGCAATGATATATCCAATTTCAAAACCCAAAATAAATCTTATTAGAAAACCCAGGTATAAGAAAACCCAGGTTTTGTATACTGTCATGCATTGAATTTGGGTTTTAAATTGAAGTATCAGAAATGCCAAATTCGAAATCAATTCATCTATAATCCAAATAACCTAACTAATGAAATCATCACAAACCAATTAACGAGATCAAAACATCTCAAAAATTTGAATCTTCAGTTTGAATACTGATCAACAGTATCAGAGAACTTAAGTTCGAATGTCAACAAACCATTTGAAACCAACAAATTTGAAATAAATATGGCAAAAGACATGTACAGAGTTAGGAACATACTAGGCATGTCCACGTGTCCTATTGTGTCCAGAAAATAGGACACGAAGGTGTCCAAGAATTCCTAAAAACTGAAGTATCAGTAAACAGCACAGGCAGCCTCGTGCAACGAGGACACGGCCTCGTGCACGCGACACAGGGCACAACACAGCTCATGATCGTGCCCACGTGTTCGCCAAGTATAGGGGGACATGCTCATGTGTCTTTCTTGTGTCCAAGTGGTGTCTACGTGTCGATACGAGACCGTATTAGTGAATAATTTTCGTGTGTGCAGTGACAGTGGAAGATCAGTACGGGTCGATTTACTTCGTGCACACCAAACGAGAAGCCGTGAAACTTTACAGGTGTCGTGTCAATCACTAGAAGAACGTGTCCACCAAAATTTAGCTCACGAGATCCGTGTCGTGTCCGCAATAGCACCCGCAGCAGGACAGCCGCACGGGGCCAGTGCGCAGTATCGTGCACGAGGTACGTGTCCGTTTTGGACACGAAAAATCTGCAAAATCCTGCTCAGTCATAAACATATTTAATCTACACATGAAGAGCTACCCAAATATATAATTTGTTTCGAAAAAAATTAACATTCAATCCATTGAGACACTTCAACAAACACATACACAACACTACGACACGTGTCTGATACGGACACCAAACGAACACGAAATCTACCCAAATTTCGAGGACATCTAGGGGACTCCTAGATCTAGCCCTACATGCAAAGAAACCGAAATTTAAATCAATTTAAAGGGTTTTACCTATATATGCAAAAAGCTTGGAAAAGCTTCAAATGGGGGATTCCTTCTCTTGATGGCAAAAGCTCCAAATTGACCCAAAGCTGGGATTAAACCCCAAAAATCAGAAAATAGGAGAGTATTAGGTTCTAATGCAAGAAACTAAGATTAAAAAGAAATTAAAATAGATTTATGGGGATTTTTGGAAGAGGGACAAATACCTTTCTTTTCCAATGTTGAAATGAATAAAGAAAGAGGCAAGCCCTAGAGAATAAATGTTTATATAGGGTGGGGATCCCTATGGTTGGTCATAAAGGAATAATTAGGGTTAGGGTTTCCTAAATTGGCCGATGGACTTAAGTTATGATTAATCAAGTCATGAAGTCATAAGCCATTCCATGAAACCATAAGCCATGACTTAAATTCACTAAACCAAGTCCCCTCATTCTAAAATTAGTTTTTAATGACTAAAAGTAGGTTAACCTAAGTTAAACTAGGGTCACCATGGCTAGGATTAGCTTCTAGGCTAGTTCACTAGGTCTCAACAAGTTAAGTCAACTTAGAATTCACCAATTCAAAAAATTATCAAATAATTCAAAAAAGTCAAAATAACCAAAATATCCCTAAGTTAAAAATGATAATTAAATCATCCTAATGACATGGTCAGGCTCTAGGTCATGCAGTCACTAGGGTTTCACTAGCAGCACGTCAAAATCACAAGTCATGACTCAACCCAGTTTTTAAATAGTTTAAAAATTATTAAAAATCACAAAAAATTATAATATGAAATAAATATCAATAATTAATAATTATAATTATAAAATTTCAAAAATACCCTCATTCCAGAAACTGGGTGTTATACAAGCTGATGCTAGGCTGAACCCTATGGTGGTGAGAGCGTTATCAGTTGGATGCTTTAAGCGCTGCGCTCTCCAGATCATGCACTACTAAAATAAGGCAAATTAGCGACGTCAGGATACATCGCTAATTAAGGAAAATACGTCGCTAATCGTAATTAGCGACGACTTTAGCGACGAAACATGAAGGTCGCGGAAAAGCTCTTGGTAGATGACAAATTCGTCGCCCTCCGTCGCTGTTTGCGATGTCACCACAATATCGCTGGGTCATCGCAAAATTAGCGACGGAGGGCGACGAAATTGTACGTCACCAAATTAGCGACGTAGTACGACTACTTAGCGACGTTATTTCTTTTTATGTGATGACATGGCATGCCTGCCACATCATCAGTATAGCGACGTACAACGACCAAATTAGCGACATCAACTCTCTGCCACGTCAGCTACTGAGTGATGGATTGCGACAGATAGCGATGTAATGGCGCTAATTAGCGACGTCAGGATACGTCGCTATACGTCGCAGATCATCGCTATACGTCGCAGATATTAAAAAATTAAAAAAATAATGTGTTTTTTTGTTATGCTGTGTGTCTGTGTTTACAGTGTGTGTGAAGTGCAGTATTCGAACCATCGATAGTTTTGCTTACTGTTCTATGTTTTATCTTGGATAGAAAGAGCAACAGTTCAGGGTGCACTTATCAGATCTTCCTCTTCACGTCCTTCACCTTCTCGGGATCCTTTACGACGTCCCGAGAAAGTAAAGGAAGTGAAAATTAAGCTCTCAGAAGTACACCCTGAACTGTTGCTCTTTCTGTCTAAGATAAAGCATACAACAGTAATCGAAACTATCGATGGTTCTGAATATTGCATTTCACATACACTGTAAACGCAGACACACATCATCACAAAATACACATTATATTTTTTTAAAATTTGGGCAACACCTCCTTTGTATATCAGATCATCGCTTATAATCCAGCGTTGGAATATTTGTTATCCCTGTCGCAGATATCCATATTAATAGTCTTCCATCATAACAGTCTACAACTAATAGATGAATAACAGTCTCCCATCATAACGGTCTCCCATCAAAACAGTCTACAACTAAATATCATACATGTACTCAATAAAAATACCAACAAAGTAAATATCACAAACATACATGTACAACAAACATACATGTCCAACAAAGTCAAATAAGAATAAAATCAGTGTACCAATGATCAATGGGCCCATAGGGCCAATACATACAAAGATGATAAAAAATCTACTGGATCACTGAGGACCCCTGCTGCGCATTTGAGATAGCATGTACTCATACTGCTCTGTGTGAGCTGTACCATAGGGACAGTAGGAGGCAGTACAACGTCTGGAGTCGGTGCTGTCGATGGACCGGAAGGACGTATCTGCGCTAGCTCTCACAGTCGCTCAGCATGCGCAGCAAGGGTACTCACCATCCTATGAGAACTCTCCTCAATCGAAGTATGTATCTGAGTGAGTGAGGCATACATGGTCCTCTGCGATCCCTCCAGCTCGACCTGTCTACGCTCTGTGCGCTCCGTAGACTCGGTAAGTGTGTGCAAGCTGGTAGCTGTAGCCTGCTGCAGACTCATCAGCTCCTGTATACTGCGCTCGACCGCATCAAATCGTCCGTGATCATCGGATCGTCGTTCTACGGTATGGTGATCAAAATATGCTGCTGCAACTCGCGACGCAGCTCGTCGATCTGACGACCAATATCCTGAGCTCGTGATGACGCCTACGAAGTTGGAGACTGCGCACTAACAGAGGGGGCCCGGGATGACTCTGAAGCCAAATAGGTGCCGTAGGATCCCGTACCGTAGTACGTACCCTTCTGAAGACCACCAAAAGTGGTCATCCAGATGTCCCGGCGATGGAGCTGTAGGCGGCTGGAAGAAAGTACCAGCCCCTCCCTTTACTAAAGTCTAAGTGTTTGCTAAAGTCTATATTGATATCTATTTTCCTATTTTCTAAATTATAATAAATTAATATAAAGAATAGAATGTACATATGCCTGCATCGCCCTCTCGTCAATGAACTTCCCATCCCTCCGATGGGTGACCAGAAAGACGGTCACCATGTTAGGGTCCTCACCCTTTTTTACCTGTTAAAATATATTATCTATTATTAGTATTAAACATTCTATCCAACTATATATAAAATAATATCCGTCATAGGAAATGTACCAGACGACAAAAATGCTCCGTCATAGGAATGGAGCCACCACACCACTTACTGGCGCTCGACCGTGCCACCTTGGCCTTGTCAGACCGCACCTGGTACCTGGCCTCGCCGAATCTAGCCTTCATCGTAGTCCACTGCTCTGGCGTGATCCAACCATGGATCGGCTTTCCGGAGCGATCACGAGACTTATGGTCGCGGATTGCATCACGGATGAGCTTGCCTGCGACGACAGAAAATTGGGCCTCGATCTTCGCTGCCCGGTGTGGTGGATAGAAATAGGTCCTCTACAAGAAGTAAAATAGAAAGAGTTGTATAATATACACAAATGATTATTAAAATTTGAAAATAAACAAATTTTTTACCTTGAAGTGGGCCAACCAAAAGGCCTTCCTATCTGCTGGAGCATGAGTAGTTAATCCAAGCCCCACCATAGTTCTTCCTCAGAAATAACCCCAGCTGTCTCTGTACTATAGGAGGCCGATATCTATACAATAATAAATTTTATGAATATATGTACATATAATCATTTGAGAATATATATTAACTAATTAACTTACTTCGTAGGCCCGTTCGTCCAAATCTCCATATGCGTCTCGTCCGGGGGAGCGCATGGAGGGTCGCTCACACCTCCAACCTGACCAGGATCATTTTGATCGCCGTCCTCTATATGCTTGGCATCGGCTCTCCCATGGAGCCGTCGTTTGGAGGAATGCTGGCGGGGAGGAATACTGGACGACGAGGGAGGAGTCGCCAACCTGCTAGAACTATCCTGTCCCGGTAATGGACCGGGAACTGAATGGTACACTGGCATACTTGGAGATGAGGATGAAGGTACGGAATATACATCCCCAGCCTGACGCACACGGGACTGCCTAACATAATATCTTCCACGTCGTCCGGGTCTAGTCATACCTGATAATAACATATGATATTAAAATAAATATACATATTTATATGATAGACATCACAGATGTTTGAAAAATATCATAGTTACAAAAGTGTCACTAAAGTGTCAATATGATGATAAACAAACGTACATATTTAATCCTCTTCTGAAAATTCATCTAGTTCGTTTAGCTCATCATCATCTTCTTCTTCTTCTTCTTCTTCTTCTTCTTTTTCCTCCTCTACATCTTCACTTTCATCTGTATCTTCCTCTTCAGATAATTCTATTTCTTCTACACAATTAGATGTGTGATGAGGAACTTCCGTCGTGTCCACTTCTATAATATTGTTACAAGAGGTAGTTCATCCTCTTGATAAGCTATATCGTCAACCTCGAAGGTATTTCTAGCTTTGGTCTTGCATACTGTCCACCAGTTCGACCTTGTTGTTCCCCGTTTAGGATAACTTGTGAAGTACACGAGCTGAGCCTGACTTGATAGGATAAATGGTTCATAGGCTTGATATGGACGCCGATAGTTTATATCCATAAGACCGTACTTGTCAACTTTCCAACCTTGACCTTCAATCGGATCGAACCAATCACACCTGAATAACACAATCTTAGCAGGCTCTATTCCATAACTATATGTCAGCTCCATAATCTCCCGTAGGATGCCATAGAAATCGTTGCCCTCATCAACATCTTTGTAGTTCGAAGATCTGATACACAAACAGCTATTTTTGGTGGAATCGAGATCCACAAAGTTATCTCTGATCGGACAAGTTGTTGACTTTAACCTAAACCCGTTCATCTATCAAAGGCTGTAAGTACACATCAATGTTCCTCTTGGGATTGTTCGGACCAAGAATTATAACGGTTAGAAACATTTACTGAGTCTTCATCCACATCCAAGACGGTAGGTTATACGGAGTGACAATCACAGGCCAGCATGAATACTGGGATCCCAAAAGACCAAAAGGAGTAAAACCGTCAGAAGATAGCCCCAACTTGACATTACGCGGATCTGAAGCAAAATCAGGATACACTCGATCAAAATGCTTCCACGCTTCTCCATCGGATGTGTGATCCAACACTCCTTCAATCTGTTCTCACATGTGCCAACTCATATTTTTGGTCGTCTCTTTTACCATAAATAATCTTTGCAACCGCGGCGTTAAAGACAAGTAGTGCATTTAATCGGTCGGTCTTCTTGCACCGGTAGACCTTCCTATACTAGTTGTCATATAGCGATCAGCACCATAAAATCTGCACACATCTGCGTCCTTGTCATCTTTGTAGTACAGCATGCACCCATTGCGACAAGAATCGATTTTCTCGTATCCCATCCAGAGCGATCTCACCATCCTCTTAGACCGATAGAAGTCTTTAGGTAACTTAGCACCCGCCGGCAAGATCCTTATAATGAACTCCAACACTCGGTTGTAGCATTCTTACGACATATTAAAATCTGACTTAATGCTCAACAGTCATGTAACCACCTCCAACGGTGAATGATCCTCACAACCAGGATACAATAGAGTCCTTGCATTCTCCAGCAACTCCATGAACTTTGTAGTATCGACATTCGGTGCCTCCTCAGCTGCATCATGAACGAAACTAGGCCCCGCAGCGTCGAAAACCATGTTCACGCACCCGTCAATGTATGCATGATTATCTGAAACAAAATTAGGTCCCGCATGCATATACGGCTCAACATAAGGCTCCGGCTCTGATGCTAAAGACACAAGTTCTCCGTGTGCGGTCCACTGATAGTAATTAGGCGTAAAACCCCTCGAGTACGAATGATATGTCACTTCCACTTCTGGATAATATTTTACGTTATGACATTTCACACACGGACACTTAATTTTGGTGCCGTCCATGTACTGAGGGAATGCCTTAGCAAACTGCAGAAACTGCTCTACTCCCGCTATGTATTCATCCCGCACACCACACATATCATCAAGACGATGATTGTACATCCATGAACGATTCCGCAAGTAGTAATTCGTATCCATTTGGAAATAATTCTGCAAAGATGGACACACATGTTCAGCGCAGTAACTAGGCAAACTGGGTGAAGTTGAGTTGACTTAGTCAATATCTTGGACAAACTAGTCAAACTGGGTAAAGTTGACTAAGTCTAGGCAATTATCCTTCACTAGACATAGACATGGAACAAACACCGATATTTGCAGTGTCCGAACTTCCTAGTATAAATTACAGTAGAGAGACATGGTAACCGTGTGTAGGGGTTCAACTCGGGCGGGTTTGGTCGAGCTTGAGGTCAACCTGAGCCCAACCAGATGAATCATAAGCCTAACCCGAGCCCAAGCCCGGCCCGTCCTCAGGTTCAACATATGAAGCCCAAGACCAAGCCCAGAGGATCGGGTTAAACTCGGGTTGGGTCGGGTCCATCGGGTAATGTTGACCAACTGTTGACTTTCAATCAACTGGTCAACTTTGGTTTGATTTCGGGTCAATTCTACTCACTTTTAGGCTAAGTTTGACTTTCGTTGACTTTTGGTCAAAACGGTCAACCGAGGTCAAAACTAGTCTAAGAGCACCAATTCTAACCATTACCAGCCAAGACAATCAATTTCTAACCATATCCTAACACCTTAGACTCATACCTTAGCTTCTAGGCAATTACCTAAACTTACCCTATTACCTTACCAAGGTAAACTCACTATCAAGCCCCTACCTTAGTTTCTGTAGGACCGTTGAGCACCTCTAGAGGGGGGTGAATAGAGTGTGTGTGTGTGTGCAGCGGAAAATAATCACCAATTAAAAAATGAAGTTATAACTATGGCAGTAAATAAGAGACAGTAAATAAATACAACAAGAGATAGAGAGATCAAACTCAGTGACACAGCGATGTATACTGGTATCCCTCTGAGAAGGACCTCATTGTCATGGAAGCCCTTTCCTTACTCCTCAATATAGTCGATGAGAACATTTTTTTGACCAACTCTCATGGCTTTAGGAGGGGGCGGGCCCCTAAGCTAGCTCTCGCCTTCTTCAGGATTTGCTCCTAAATTCCAGCTATGATCGACCTTTCGAATGAATGAAGTTAGAAGCTAAGGGCTTTGGTCGAGTGCTTTGCCAATCATTCTTCTATGTACGATAGTCATAAGGCAGGAGAAAGAAAGGCAGCTAGGAAGACAAGCTACACCCCGCTTCCCCATAAAGGCAAAAAAGGGGGAATCCCGTCCGCGTACGTATTATTCAGACCAAGCATTTCCTATATGGTCAGATCCTTTTCTGAGACAAAATCTCCAGACTAGCTTTGCTGACGAGATTGATTAGTGCCGCACTTTGAGACCTTAACTGCTTCCCGGTACGGAAATGGCTGTCCCATAGAAGATAGGCTTTCTTTCACGTAGCTGACGGTAAAGTAAGCTCAATTGAAATAGTTTTTCGCTATGTTCGCAGGCAAGTGAGACGATCCATCAATGCCCTAATCTGCTTCGAAAGAACCGGTGTCATCCAAGCATGGTGAAGAGGTGGCTACTGGATCAATAACTGAAACTTCTACTGTACCGGGTTCGGCTTGCCCAACTGTCCAAGCTCAAGGGAGACTTTCACAAGTAATGAAAAGTGAATCAAAAAAAAGTACTCGACCAGTTTCAGCTCATGCGCAGCACAAATCTAAGTTCAAGCCCGAGTTCGCTCCAGAGCAGCTAGTGCCAGTATTGGAGTGCAGGATAGAAGCATTTCTAGAGGAGGGAAGGAGCAATTCTAAAGCGGAAGTAGATCCGACTAGACCTTTCCTACAAACAGTACGGTAATGGTACCTACCCTCTTGGTAAGTCGCGATACAAGTCTCTTTGGTAAAGCCAAAGTAGACAATCAAGGTCGCTTTTGACAGCAGGCCTATCACTGCCTTAGGACCTTCAAAAGTCCTACGCCATGTAGGTAGAGCAAGGCACAGTATAATGTTGAAAGGTTGTTTAGTCATTCTTCGATTTTCTCCTAGTCGTAGCTAATCCGCGATCATTGCGGAGGTGGAGGTCCATAGGACCTAGCCCCACCAAACTCGTCAACCTATACAGTTCAAAAACTCTTTTCATAAACTCTCCTAATTGAGGATACACCTGGTCTCCCCAAGGGGGCGTCTAGGTAGTTAACCAAGACAATGTATGGACTTGCATCCTTTCGGATGAGACCATCATTAGAGGGAATCAGACCTATATGTGTGTACACCCGGTCTGGTGCTGCCTCTAGACACGATCTAGAACACAGCCACACTCTCTGTGCTCAGGACCGCACGAAGGGGGACTTCCCTTCCACTCCCTCTGGTATGAACCAGAGTTGAGAGCTTGCAGTCTCTTAGAACAGCGTGCTTGGTGACAAGTGCGCGACCAACTTTACAACACCGTGCTTGATAACGAGCGCGCACGACCGGCTCCACAACAAAGATAGTTGTTGTACTTGGAACGACCTTTTTACAACTCTTGGACACCAAAAGACTCTAAATCAACGTAGATATTACTAGCTTTTGGCTAAGAGAAGTATAGGTGTGATTTGAAAGCTTTAGAATGTTTGAAAACACTTGTTGAAGAAGAGAAGAGAAGATGAAGAAATGAATGAGTGATTTGAAATGAAAAACTCTCTTCTATTTATAGGTGTTTTCTGGGACCGAACTCGGGCAGAGTTCTGGCAGAGTTCTGATGCAAATATTTTGCATATAGACGTTGCATGCAGATTTGGAGGCAACTGACATTTGAATTCAAAATGACCGAACTCGGGCATAGTTCGGACCGAACTCGGGCCGAACTCGGTTTTGAGTTCTATCATGGGAAATTTTAAAATATTTGTCGAAAACTGTTTGTAAAAATAATTTGGAATATTTGTAAAGATGAAATGGAAATAGGTAGGTTTTTTAG
This sequence comes from Iris pallida, assembly GCA_029216955.1. NCBI lineage: Eukaryota > Viridiplantae > Streptophyta > Magnoliopsida > Asparagales > Iridaceae > Iris > Iris pallida. The sequence continues at coordinate 13,460 of JANAVB010003455.1, forward strand.
AAATTTTGGTCTGGGATAAACCTAAGCCAGTATTACCTAGTAGATTTTACAATTTTAAGTCCTAGACTCAATAAAGTTAAAATACAGAATAAATTGTAAAATGACTCAAACTAAATTCCATTGAAATTCATCTTCAGATTGATGATATATATGCTTTGTTGATGCAGTACAACGTCCGTTGATATTGATTTCATATACCCTGAAATGATTAGCAGCAGTTTTGTATATTTTGTGTATTTACTTAAGTGCATATCGATTATCAAAATCGGGTGTGACCATGGAATGAGTCAACAATCTCCCCCATTTTGATAATTGACAAACTTGAGTCTATACCAAATATATCTTTAAAAAAATAGAACAAACAAAATACCTGAGATGGTTGGTTTTGTTTTGGATAGATTGATTTGAAAGTATGCTTGTGCTATTCTTGTGCTATTTGTTATGGCTCTTTCTCCCCCCTTGTCAATATAAAAATGGCTTTGGCTCCCCCGTAATGTGTGAAGCCAACAATTTAAACCAAAAAAGACAAAGTGAAGCAGAAGATATCTATAAACACAGCAAAAATAGAGAACTAGTATGGAAATAAAGTGTTGAAATAAAGTACTGAAATATCTCACTAAAAGTACAAAGATACAATCATGAAGTACTAAATATGTCTAACTAAGAAGTTTAAACATAACAAAATAAAAGGAACTACATCATAGCAAAAGATCATCTACTAACATCCTATCCACTAGCCATCAGCTGAGTCTGCATCACATAGTGGGGTCATCACCGCCAGGAGCATCAGGAGGAAAATAAGCTGCAGTAGGATCGAAGTAAGGAAAAGATGCCTCATCTTCGAACCTAGGACCTGTGAAGCCTGGGTGAGGAAGAATAGTGACTGGATGAACTGGATCCTGAGAAAGACTCCAGTAAAGATCCGTAATCCCGTTTCGCAACACCTGAGCCTGATAGATGTGGCAAAACTCCGAGTCAAGATAGCTTTGATGATGTTGCGCAGAAAGATCAACAAAGTCATCAAATCACTGATAGAATCCTGGATCGAATCCCGGAGCAGAGCTGGAGCAGGAGCAGCATCAGAAGCCTATGCACCGACATCTGGAGCAGGCTGAGCTCCAGGAGACAGAGGTGGAGCAGGATATCTACGTGATCTGGTGAGCTCGATGGGAGTGGAGAAGTAGGCACAGGTTTGAAGATCAATATCAAACCTGCGAAAGATAGAGGCCAGGTGCATAGGATACACCCGGTTGCATCCTGCATTTCTGCAGTTCAGCATCCAAGCCATCATACATCATAGTCTTGGAGATAAGAAAGGAATACCAAAATGAATATGGTACATAGCAGAGAGCTCTAAGAAAGTAATCTCCTCAGTAGATCCTTTCTTAGAAAGGAGCACAAAGAAAATGAAACGATAAAGTTCATAAATTTTTTGGTTTAGATGTTTTGAAAATACTCTTCGAGGAATGGGGTTTGGATGACAAATCAATTCCTTGAAGGAGGTAAGGGTGACATCCTCTGGAAATTGGACATGATGAATATCCACCAGAGCTTCACCAACATCAGGAACATGAAAGTATTCACTGATATCAGTGGCATTAAATTCCAATTCTTGCCCAGCAACGCAAGAATAGAAGTTGCCGTTAGGTTTTACTTGCAGGTTGCAGTAAAACATACGGACTGCATTGTCAAAGATGTTTTCAGCTACTTCGAAAAAATCTTGGTAGCCTAGATGGTCAAAGGTAGGAGCATACTCAGAAAAAATTGTAAAGTTAACAAAAGCTCCATAACAAATTTTTCGACTGGAGAAAGAATCAAACCATAGGTCAGAGAATTCTTTATCAGGAAACAAAGTGGAATCAAAATCCTCTGATCCTACTGGTCTGGCTGGACTAAACAGACTAGCTGGAGTATAGTCAGATGAGGAGGATCCAGCTTGGGAAGAATCAATTGATCCCCTCTGACGTTTAGGAGCCATGGAAGAAAAGAAAAAGGAAGTAAAGTACCTTAATAAAGGAGGAAGAGAACAAAATCGAGTAGCCCACAAGATCTCCTAGAAAACTTGCAAAGAAGGAGTAGGAAAGTGTTTTTGGGAGGAAGGAGATAATTTCTCGGTTTGGTGAGTGAAAAAGAAGAGGAGAAGTGGGGTTTAAATATGGGTTAGGGCCGGCTGTTCAGCTCTGGAAGTAAATACAGTGCCGACCGAACTCGGCCCGAATTTGGCCCGAACTCGGTCAGAGTTCGGTCCGAGTTCGGCTACTTGCATTTCCGAGACAATAAATGCAGTTTTGGTATTTGAATTTTAACTTTATGACTTTTTGACTCCTATGTTTAATAACGTGCATTATTTTGGGTTTAGCTGTAGGGGTATTGTCCCAGCTAACGTAGGTTCACCGGGGGAACTCTTAAATACCGCTTCGCTTCGATCGTAGTTGTGGTGACAGACAGACCCTTTTTAGGCTTGTACTCCAAATAATTTCCGTTAAATAAATTTCAAAGTTTCAAGTCATAAAATCAAATTTAATTGCCATACTACATCATGAATCTAAAAATTCAAGTATACCGAGCTCTCGCCTCATTATGTTAAACCGATCTTCAGCCAATAGTTTTATGAAAATGTTTGCTAGTTGATGATCTGTGTCAATGAACTCAAAGCAGATATCCCCATGTTGTTGATGATCACGTAAAAGGTGATGACATATCTCAATATGTTTTGTGCGTGAGTGATAAATATGGTTCTTAGTCAGATTAATGGTGCTAGTGTTGTCACAATAAATAGGAATCTTAGTGTAGTGCAGATTATAGTCTTCTAAGGTTTGCTTCATCCACAAAATCTGAGCACAGCAACAACCTACGGCGACATACTCAGCCTCAGTAGTTGATAATGCTACGGAATTTTACTTCTTGCTAAACCAAGAGACTAAGGCCTTTCCTAGGAAGTGACACGTACCGCTGGTACTTTTACGGTCCACTTTGCATCCAGCAAAATCTGCATCCGAGTAACCTATCAGGTCAAAGGATTGGTTTTAGGATTCCATAAGCCGACTGTAGAAGTTCCTTTAAGGTATCGGAAGATACGCTTAACGACACTTAAATGTAATTCCTTAGGATTTGCCTGATAACGTGCACATATGCAAACACTGAACATAATATCAGGATGACTAGCAGTTAAATATAATAAACTACCAATCATACCTCGATACTTACGCTGGTTGACAGGTTTGCCACTTTCATCAGAATCAAGCTTTGTGGATGTAGCCATTGGAGTCCCGATTAGCTTTACGTTTTCGAAGTCGTACTTTTTCAGTATGTCCTTCGTGTACTTAGCTTGGTTGATGAATGTTCCCTTTGAGTGTTGTTTGATCTAAAGTCCTAGGAAGAAGTTTAGCTCTCCCATCATACTCATCTCAAATTCACTCTGCATACACTTAGCAAAATCTTGACAAAGTTTTTTATTAGTAGAATCGAATATAATGTCATCTACATAATTTTGCACAAGGAGAATGTCATTATTTAAAGATTTGATAAACAAAGTAGTATCAACTTTTCCCTTTGAAAAACCATTATCAATTAAGAAGACACTTAGGCGTTCATACCAAGCACAAGGTGCTTGTTTGAGTCCATAGCGTGCTTTCTTAAGCTTGAAGACGTGATCAGGTTTTTGAAAATCTTCAAAACCAGGGGGTTGTTTCACAAAAACTTCCTCTTTTAAAAATTTGTTCAAAAATGCACTTTTCACGTCCATTTGAAATAATTTAAAATTATTAAAACATGTAAATGTACAAAACATGGGGATGGCTTCTAGTCTAGCAACAGGAGAATAAGTCTCGTCATAATCAATCCCTTCTTCTTGATTATAACCTTGTGCCACTAGATGTGCTTTGTTGTGTAGAACTTGTCCATCTTCACTGAGTTTATTTCGGAACACCCATTTGGTACCAATTATTGATTGACCAATAGGTTTAGGAACAAGTTCCCAAACTTGGTTTCTCTCAAATTGATTTAGTTCCTCTTGTATGGCATCAATCCAAAACTCATCAGAAAATGCATCATCTATATTCTTAGGTTCTATTTGAGAAATAAACGCTACATTTGCTGCTATTTCAGAATCCTTAAGAGAGGAGCGTGTACTTACACCTTTTGACACATCACCTATAATGAGTGCTCTAGATGATCTGGTAAGAACTTTAACGAATCAACCTTTTGAGTCAGATCTTCCACATGACTCTTCTCAGTTTTGAATGTGCATCTTTATCATCATGTCGCTAGATCTGTGACTATTTAGCTCATCAAAAGTAACATTAATTGATTCTTCAACAATCATAGATCTTTTATTAAAAATCCTATATCCCTTACTCTTAGCAGCATATCCGAGAAATATCCTTCATCTGCTTTAGAGTCGAACTTTCCCAAGTTATCCTTGGTGTTCAGGATAAAACACGACATCCAAAAACTTTAAAATAAGAAATGTTTGGAATCCTTCCAAACCAAAGTTCATATGGTGTTTTCTTCGAGATAGGTCGAATTAACACCCTATTCAAAATATGACAGGCTGTACTAACAGCTTCTGCCCAAAAATACTTAGGAAGATTATGCTGATTCAGCATGACTCTAGCCATTTGCTTAGAGTAGGTTCTTCCGCTCCACAACACCATTCTGTTGGAGAGTCTAGGACAAGAAAATTCGTGGTAATATCCACTATCATCACAAAACTTTTGAAATCAGAATTTACGAATTGCCACCATGATCATTTCGGATACGAGTAATCATGAAGCCTTTTTCGTTTTGTACCTTTTTGCAAAATATGAAATTCAAAAATAGCATCACTTTTGTTTGATAAAAAGTAAACCCAAGTAAAACGAGAAAATCATCAACAATAACAAAAGCGTAGAGCTTACCGCCAAGACTAGCGACTCACTAGGACCAAATAAATCCATATAAATAACTGCAAAGGTCTAGAAGTACTACAACGTTGATGGATTTAAATGTAGACCTATGTGCTTTGTTCTTTTCACAGTCAGCACATACCATCTCTCTTGAATGGAATCTCGGGGAGTCCTTTTACCAACTTCTTAGTACTGAGTCGTGAGATAGTGTCCATATTTGCATGTCCTAGTCTCATGTGCCATAGCCAGCTTTATCTAGATTAGCTACTAGGCATCTACCTGCATTATTAGTAATCTCAAAAAGAAAACATAAATATTGTCTTCTCTAATCCCTTTATATACGGGATCACCAGATGACATATATATAGTACATTTGTCTTTCACAAAATTGATACCATAACCATTATCAGCCAAATGACTATGCTTAGTAGGTTATGTTTCAATTCTGTTACTATACAAACATCCTTTATTACTGGATAAGAAATACCGACAGTACCATTACCAATAATATCACCTTTTAAAGAGTATCCTTCTTTCTTCATCGATAGCGTGCGAACAAAGATGCATCACCAGTCATGTGCCGCGAACATCCGCTATCGAGGATCCATTTACTTTTAGCATGAGAGGGTTGAGGGTCCACCTACAAAACAAGTAGATGAATCCTTTGGTACCCATTTACTGAAGGGTCCATTACAATTAGTTTTAGGTCTCCAGAATAAAGTATGATTGTCAACAAGTTTCCTTGCCAAGCAATGCTGTGATATGTGTCCGTGTGTACCACAATAAGTGCAAGTTAGTTTAGAACCAGTAGTGGTTAAAACTGTGTTCACATGCTTGTTTGGTTTCTTGGAGAACCTATAAGTGAAAGCATGATGATAGTCGTGTTTCTTCTGTACTTTTTTTTTTAGTCCTCTTAGGTGTATGCTTAGCATTAGGACTATACTTAGGCTGTCACAGGTATTGCCTGTTTGCCTAACTTGATTTCTAACTTTTTAGAAATTATAACAGACTCTTCATATCTAGCAGTCATATCTGAGAGTCTTTGTTCTGTGACTAAGTGCTTCTTCTTCTCTATGTCATATAATTCTTGCATCTTGACATAATCTCTTTCTTTCTTTTCAATCTTGAGGATAGCCTCATGATAGTCTACCTTGAGTTTGGCTATCTCTTCCGTGTTACCGGTAGTAGACGTCTCTTTAATATCTTCAATAAGATTGGACAGTCTAGCTATCTCGGTTGTGTATGCCTTAATCTCTTTTCGAGATTGCTTATACTTGTCAAGCACAGTTCTGTGATCTTCAAGTAATTCGCTAAAGGCATTTTCTAATTCATCGAAAGTAAAATCATCATATAGAGGGTTTGAGGATACCTTATCAAATGCCATAAGACAGACATTGGCATTTCCAGGGTCTGTCTTCTTCCTCTGTATTACTGGCATCACTTTCATGCCAGATGCTTGTGTTGGCATACTTTCGACTGGTTGTTGCTTTTCTGCTTGATCTTGATCTGTCATATGGACTGCTTTTCTTTGAAGTTGGGCAGTCCTTCTTCATGTGCCCTGTCTTCTTGCATCCAAAGCAAATGGTTTCATCTTATTGCTTTCTTGGATATCTCTCTTCCTTCTGTTTGATTTCTCAAACTTTAGGAATTTCCTGAAGTTCTTCACAAGTAGGGTTGGTTATCACCACTTGATGATTCTTCATCAGAATCATTGCATGTTGATTTTCTTGCTTGAGCTTTGAAGGCAATAGATTTTTTTTGGAGTTGCTTCTTCAAACTCTTGCAGATCAAGCTCATGGGTCATGAGCTTGCCCATCAGTATTTCCAAGGACATAGTGGTGAGATCGTTTCCTTCAATGATTGCTGTAGCTTTGGATTCCAGTTCTTGGTTAGAGCCGCAACACTTTTTGATCTTCTCATGATTGCTGTAATCCTTACCAAGAGATTGCAAAGGATTAGTTATATCAAGGAAACGTGTGAACATCTGTGTAATTGACTCACCGGGTTTCATCTTAAAGATTATATTCCTGTGTTAGTCACTAATTTTGGATTCCTTCACTTGGGAATACCTTCATGAGTTACCTCAAGAAGTTTCCAAATTTGTGAGACGTTTTACAGGTTGAAACTCTGTTGAACTCCATTTTGTCAATTGCACAGAATAGTGCATTGATGGCACGAGCATCTAGACTAGCCTTAGCTTTTTCAGCTTCTGTATTTGTCATGAGGCTTGTCTACAAGCTGGCCTTCAACCACTGGGGTGCTGGTTTCTTATAACCATCAATGACTATAGACCAAAGATCAAAGTCAAGAGATTAAAAGAAAGTCATTCGTGTTTTCCAATAGGTATAATTTGTACCATCAAATAGTGGGGGTCTATTTGTGGATTGCCCTTCACCGTTGAATATTGATTTCACGGCTGCCATATATACTCTCTGAGGTTTGTTATATTAGAATATAACCTGCTCTGATACCAATTGTAGGACCGTTGAGCACCTCTAGAGGGGGTGAATAAAGTGTGTGTGTGTGCAGCAAAAAATAATCACCAATTAGAAAATAAGTTATAACTATGGCAGTAAATAAGAGACATAAATAATTGCAGCAAGAGATAGAGAGATCAAACTCAGTACACAGCGATGTATACTGGTATCCCTCTGAGAGGACTAATCCAGTCTCGAGTACTCTTGCTCGATGTTAATCCACTATGGCACAAGCTAAATGAGAGCTTGCAGTCTCTTACAACACCGTGCTTGGTGACAAGTGCACGACCAACTTCACAACACCGTGCTTGATGACGAGCGCACGACCGGCTCCACAACAAAGATAGTTGTTGTACTTGGAACGACCTTTTACAACTCTTGGACACCAAAAGACTCTAAATCAACATAGATATTACTGGCTTTTGGCTAAGAGAAGTATATGAGTGATTTGAAAGCTTTAGAACATTTGAAAACACTTGTTGAAGAAGAGAAGAGAAGATGAAGAATGAATGAGTGATTTGAAATGAAAAACTCTCTTCTATTTATAGGTGTTTCCTGGGATCGAACTCGGACAGAGTTCTGGCAGAGTTCTGATGCAAATATTTCGCATATAGACGTTGCATGCAGATTTGGAGGCAACCGACATTTGAATTCAAACTGATCGAACTCGGGCAGAGTTCGGACCGAACTCGGGCCGAACTCGATTTTAAGTTTTGTCATGGAAATTTTGAAATATTTGTCAAAAATTGTTTGTAAAAATAATTTGGAATATTTGTAAAGATGAAATGGAAATAGGTAGGTTTTTAGAAATTTGGACTGGGATAAACCTAAGCCAGTATTACCTGTCGATTTTACAATTTTAAGTCCTAGACTCAATAAAATAAAATACAGAATAAATTGTAAAATGACTCAAACTAAATCCTATTGAAATTCATCTTCAGATTGATGATGTCTATGCTTTGTTGTTGCAGTACAACGCCCGTTGATATTGATTTCATATACCTTGAAATGATTAGCAGCAGTTTGTATATTTTGTGTATTGACTTAAGTGCATATCGATTATCAAAATCGGGTGTGACCATGGAATGGGCCAACAGTTTCTAGGCACTTTCTATCGCAACATGGTATCCTAATACCATGCCCTCGTATCTCGATACCATACCATGTTATCTTGATACTATAATTTCATGTCTTGAAGTATCTTAGAACTTTACCCTTTCATAGGGTAAATTCTAATATCTTGTGATACAATCTGGGTATCACAAGATACCTCTACCTGTCACGCTCACTCTAGCCCACATCTAACTGTAATACAAAACTTCTAATATAAAACCATACTAACATATCTTCCACAATTTCCTCACTCTCTAACACAAACCACATCCCATTACCAAACCTTTCCTTAACATATTATCTAACCTGTAAACTGATAGTGAGTTTAATATACATGTTAGGGTTCATGTATGCATAGGGATTTATGGGTTTTCGAATTGCATTTGGATTGTCAACCTGTAAACTGATTGTGTATATTGATTTCTCATGTATCACACACATGTTTACACTCACAAGCCTGTTACTGACCTGAGAATACATGTGCACTCGACTGAAAATTGATTTCCTGATATCTACACACAATTACACTAAAACCTGAGAACCTATACTACCTACTGCTGCACTGATTTCCCTATACACACACTCATACACATGTACCCAATGAACTGAGAACACATTTACACACACACACACATGTTCATGTACTATACACTCATGCACACATGACCTAAGAACCTAGGTACTGTTTACACACACTGGTAAACCTGGACTGAAACTAGCTTACTGATTTCCTATTCACACACACACGTGTAGACATTACTGCTAACACCCTGTCCACTCATACACATAAATTCCGGATATCTATACACACACATAGAGTCACTCACTCACACATGAACTCAAACATACATTCACACAAAGCTGAGAACACACACTATCTTTACTGCCATACACACACCACTGTATGCTGCCACACATACACACTATGGGCACACATACACACATATGTACATTAAACTTCAAATATTTTAGCCCAAATTCGAGCCCGAACCCGAGTATCTTCAACCCTAACCTGACCCATTAACGGGTTTATCCGATTGGGTTCGGGTTTAGCTCGCCCAAGTTGTACCCCTAACCATGTGTCCGTGTGTGTGTGTGTGTCCGTGTGTGTGTGTGTGTGTGCGTGTGTGTGTGTGTCCGTGGGAGAGGAGGAGGAGGAGGAAGAGGAGTTAGGTTAGGGTTTACCTGAGGAAGAGGAGGAGGAGCTCGGATTGGGGGAGGAGGAGCTCGAGGAGGAGGAGCTCGACGGGGGGGGGTAGGGGTCGCCGAGGGGGGGAAAGGGGTCGCCGGGGGGGAGGGAGTCGCCTGGGGGGTAGAGGGTCGTCGGGGGTCGAGGGGGTCGCTGGGGAGGGGGGAGAGAAAAATTTTAGAAATTTTAGAAATTTTCGAGTGATGGGAAAAAAATGAAACAACGTGCCCTAAGCAAAAAACTTTAGCGACGTCATGAGGAGACGTCGCTAAACGTCGCTATATTTAAATAATTAGCGACATGTAGCGACGATATTGCGACACAGATTCTCATTTAATAAATTACTGTCACTATTCGTCGCTAGTAGTCGCCACCTGCGACGAATAGCGACGTCAAATTGCCACGTCGCTAAATTTCCAAAAATTAGCGACGTCCTTTCATGGAGTCGCTAAATTCATCGCAATTTTGCCATATTTTAGTAGTAATGATAGACTATTTTTTGGGAATACAGATCTGCCAGAAGGGTTCGATAACGTGACACTGACCACCAATGCCACGAATTACGTTGATCGCAGAGGCTGCGAAGAAAGAGCCGTGGGTCGAAAGGGACCACCTCAAAGAATCAGGGGATGAGCCGATTTCTAAGCCAAAAGCAGCGAGACTCTCCGCATCGTCATCCCCGATCCAGGCCCGAGCCTTAGCCCAATCCCACCCACCCACGCTGGTGCAGACATCTCTGATAACGCTATTGGGGGGGTGCCGGACGTCGGAGGAGAAGGTGATCGTTGAGCCAATTCTCGTGGAATAGAGACGACTCTCCTGGCCCAAGCCAAAGATGAATAAAAGGCTCGTCGAGACGACGACCATTCAGCATACGTCTCTACGCGGCGGATGATTTGCTATTCGCGGTGGCGACAGCCAAGTCAGTGTGCTTGAAATATCTGGCTTTCATGAACCGCGTCCATAGAGATCGATTCACTCAGAGTTTCCACCACATCTTTATTGAGCAAGCGTCTACGATCTGAGCCAACCTTCAGAAACAGAGACCTTCTATATCCGTTGGCTTAGCCATAGTATCCCAGCTGGCCCAGTAATGTTTGCACTTTCCATCGCTGTGCCCCCAAAAGAAGTTGGCGAACATATTTTCAATGGTAGTGAGAACCTTCTTCGGAGGAGGCTGCAAGGGTGTAAATTGTCACGTCCCAGAACTAGAATATTGGCAAATGGGGACGGACATGGCCAGCTACGCAATACCAAAGTACACCAGTACTCTGGAATTACGTATAAGCTGTCAAGACATGGGGGTTACTTCTACAAGCCAACAGTCGATCCTAGGTTAAAACAATCCTAGGTATCTCAATCACAGGCAACTATGCAAGGTACAAGAAGTATGATCATCAGACATATAATAGTAAAGCGTCCCAAACCATATATACATGGATGATAATGAAGCTATTAATACAAAATGGAGAAACTAGCAAGAGTATTAGTCATACATGATAGCTCTAGCTGCAGTCTAGAATACACTCGTCATGTTTATGCCCGTAGGCTAAATGTCAAGGACCAAAACATGAGTTAAACACGTGCTCGGAGGCTAAACGCCACAAAAGAATAATGTACATAACCAGTGGGAGAATAAAATGAGAAACCCACTTGGGTACTCTGGCGCTCTGGATGGTCACCGTCGAATAGATGGTGCGGAAGATCCTCTAGGCTTCTCTATCAGATCTGGCAAAAAAACCAGTGGGGTCAGAACCCAATAGCAAGTACCACAAAGGATGCCAAACTATGAACTAAAACCACAATCACTAACATCAGCAATTAGAGATACAAATGAGTAAGGGCAGATCGAGACTCGTGCACTACCAATGTACTTATCACGAACATAGGAAGACAATAAGTAAGCATCTTGGAGCATATAAATTAATTATCATGCAACATAATGTAAAGTGTAGACATGTTACGTAAACAGAAGCTTGAGAATATGTAAAAGCAATTGAACTTGTGAACTTGTGAGATAGCCGGCACTACCAGAATAGGTCATATTAACGATGCCAGAAAATGTCGCTAAAATGACAAAAAGTATCACTAATCGTATTTACCGACGTTTTTAGCGACATTTTCCTGTAGTCGCGGAAAGCTATGTCGCTGGCAGGCAAAATGTCGATAATCGTCGCCATTACCGACGCTAAATAAACGTCACTAATCACCAACGTTCACCGACACCACGTCAGAAAAATGGCGATGTCTCTCTGATGTCGGTCAACGTCGGTGAATGTAGCAACGTATGCTACATTTTACCGATATTTACTGACTCTGTAGAAGAGGGAAACTGGGTCGGTAAATGTCGCTATACCTGGTAATTTAGCGACGTTTACTGACGTTTAGCGACGCATATAGACGTCGGTAAATGTCGGTAAACGTCGCTAAAATGCAAAAAAATAAAAATAAATTACAGAATGTCCACAGAATCATATTTTCTTCCTGCAGTTTAATAAATAACAATAAATACATAGAAGCACATTTTCATCCTGGGTTCGCCGACCCCTTCGGTGGAACACTCAACACCGGTACATCACAATATACATATGTATCAACATAAACAAGAGTAAAAGTCTAAAAGAGTAAAATATCCAAAGTCGGTAATCGTCGATCCAAAGTATACAACCAATATCCACATGAATCCACAACCAATAATGAAAGTCTACACAAACAAATAATCCACAACCAATACTGAAACAATATAAACAAATACTAAAAAAAATACTACAATCTCGTAAAACAGTCCTAACTCGGACTACTGCAGATCTGGAGGAGGGGCACCGCCGTGCCTCAAGGATAGGAACATCTCGTACTCCTCCCTTGAAATTGTCACCGATGCAGAATGTAGTGACGTCGGTGGAGTCGAAGGTAGTGACGCCGGCGGAGTCGACGACGATGAAGGCGTACCCGGAGGATAATAACGCTCCAACGCTGCTAGTCGCTGGTGGTAGAAATCTATGGTAGATAACAGCCTCGTACTGCTATCAGCCATCGAATCCTGCATCAACGTGAGCCTCTCGCCCATGGACAGCTGTGATGCCTGTAGATCCGTCACGCTGCGCTCTATCGACGCTCTAAGATCAGTGACGCCCCGCTCTGTCCTCTCTGTCACTTCCCTGAGCTCCATAAAGCTGTGGTCGAGCGTATCCAATCGTGCTATGAGCGCAGCATCGTCCATCTAGTGCTGCTCCTGGATCCATCATAGTAGCTCATCACGGACAGATTCCACCATCTGCTGGACTCGGGCAGACTCCTGGTAGGGCTGTTAGCCATGCACACTGGCATGGGAGGCCCTAGAGGACTGTGTCATACATAGGGCGCCATAGGATCTCGTACCGTAGTATGTACCCCTTTGGAGACCACCAGCGACGGTCACCCACAGCTCGTCTTCCGACAGAGTTGGAGCGGCCTGCAAGGAAGTGCCGGCCTCTCCCACAGTATGTGCTCTAGCAGCCGCCCGCTCCTTAAGCCGTTGAAACTCGACCTAGAAAGCATGGATACTCTATAACTTCTAATGTACTTATTACTAACAACATGAATATCTATTTGCATGCATATTTACTAAGTTATATCAAAACTAACACGAAGTATTAAAATTAATAAATAGAATTTTAATACTTACATAGACCTGCTCCGCCCTCTTGTCAATAAGCTTCCTGCCCTTCCGATGTGTGGCCAGGAAGACAGTCACCATATTGGCGTGATCACCCCTCCTTACCTGTAATTAAATACATCACCTTTTACTAATTTATCGGAGTTGCATTAAAATAATATTTCTAAAATAAAAAAACATACCAAATGATGGAAATGTTTCGTCATCGGAATCGACCTACCGCACCACTTTGACCCCTGCTTCCTAGCCGTCTTGGCCTTCTCAGACTTTTTTTTGTACCTTGGCTCGTCGAATCGAGCCTTCATCGCAGTCCACTGCTCAGGGGTGATCCAACCTTGGATCGGCTTTCCGACACGATCACGAGTCTTCTGATCATTAATAGCGTCGCAGATCAGCTTAGCAGCGACGACAGGAAACATCCCCTCGATCATCTCGGCCCGGTACGGTGGATAGAAAATATATCCTAGAAGAGTGCAAACCAAATATTTATCAGTTATATATAATATGCAAAAATTATATGATTCATGTTAAAAGAAAATATATTTAACCTTGAAGCGCGCAAACCAGTAGGCCTTCCTCTCGTCCGGAGCATCAGAGTAGTTTATCCAAGGACCACCAAAATTAGTCTTCAAGAAGTGGCCTAGGCGTCCCTGTACCGACGGGAGACGATATCTATACAGACATATTATATTCAAGCAAAAAGTTTATTTATGATAAACACAGGAAAAAAATGATAAACGAAAACACTTACTTTGTACCGTCGGCCCAGATCTCCGTCCTCGTCTCATCCGGAGGTGCGCATGCATCATCTTCCTGATACTGGTCGGTCGTCGACTCAGCCACCTCCATATGCTCATTTGTGTCCATCGTCGTATCAGCAGGAGGAACGCTAGACGATGGAGCAGTCTCAGGCCTGGAACAACTCGTCCAAGAAGATATGCCACGTAGCGTCGTGGCAGGTGGAGGTACTTTCCGATACACAGGAGTACTGGGCGACGAGGATCCAGAGCCGGTACCAGTAGGAGGTACCGAAGGAGTACCCTATCCTCTGCCAGTAGTACCCCATCCCCCATGTCGGGACATGCAAAACGATCCGCGATGACCTGTCATACCTGATAACAACATATGATGAGATACAACAAATAATAGTACATTAGAAATATGAAAGTACAACAACGACAAGATAATAACCAAGACAACATATGATGATACATTTTACAAGAAACATCAAAGTCCAGATAGTATATTCTACAAGAAACATCTAAGTTCAGATTGTACATTCTACAAGAAACATCTAAGTCCAGATAGTACATTCTAAAAGAAACATCTAAAAAATGAAAGTACATCTCTCCCAATCATCTTCAGAATATTCATCTTGTTCGTCTTCCTCGACCTCATCTTCCTCTTCCTCCCCCTCCTCATCTTCAGTTTCATCTTCGCCTTCGTTGGCTTCACCTTCCTCTTCGAATAATTCTACATCTTCTACATTAGTCGTGTAATGCGTAACTTTCGTGGAGTCCACTCTTTCACTTAACAAAATGCCTGGAAATCGGCTTTTGAAAATAAAACTTGAAAGAGTACAAAAGAGTACAAATATGATTTTGGGAAGTATTGCTATGGAAGTCTGATCTGAAGGCGATCACTTTGTTCCTTGGACCATACGATGATGATGAAGATCACTGCTAGAAGATGAACAGTTGGAAGAACTAAGTAACTAGAAAGGTATCGACGCACTTGGGCACTGATGGCGAGGCCGAATGCTTTCCTGCTTTGCTTCACTCCATTCTGGAAGAAAAGTTGAAGAAGAATGCTCCGAAAAATCAAAGTCTTTGGGCTCTGATCTCTATGTATTCTCTCCTGTCTCTCTGTGCTTGTTATATGAAAAAATAAGTCTATTTATAGACTTGGCTTCTTGTGCGTAAAAACTCAGCAAAAGTTTCGTCTTTACGCTAATAACTGCCACCCATGACCGAAGTCATCCTCTGCATATGTTGACACGTGCCCCATCATTTCAATAAAAATAGGATGCACGTACACACGTTCTTCGAGATGTGTGGCATGAAAGCTATGTAGGCAAACCACGTTCCAAATAGGGCGTAAAAATAACCCAAAATATACTCTGAGCGTAAAGTAGTAGACTAGGCATAAAATAGCCCTGACATGGACTTCCCACGTAAAGTGGTTGTTAAACAACCTTGAGCGTAAAAGTAGCCCAAATAAACTTTATGCACACGTCAACTTTTGAGCGTAAAAACTCATACAGTCTCCATGCGTAAAAGAAGCCATACTGTGAGCGTAAAATAGCTCAGTCCACATACTAAACGACAACATTGGTCTCTGTGTAAAACAAATCCCTTCGAATACTGTGATATATG
>JANAVB010003456.1:0-54382 GCA_029216955.1 Iris pallida
CGAGGCGGTAAGCTCCGTTGGAGATACAGCATCAATGATGAACGGGCCTTCCCACTTTGGCTGGAATTTACCGGCAGTTTTGTGAGTCCTAACCATCGGCCTCCGAACTGCCAGAACGAGGTCGCCACCTAGAATGTTCTGATTTTAATTCTTGTTGAGGCTCCGGATATACGTGCCTGGTACAGCTCGATTCGTTGTTGAGCTAATAGGCGCTTCTCATCTAGGGCCTCTAACTCTTGTAGTCGGCGATGGTGATTATCATCTGTCGTCAACCAATAGGTGAGAGAGCGACGCGAGTGAAGGGATTTGAGTCTCCAGTGGGAGAACTGCCTCACCGTATACCAAAGAAAAGGGTGTGTTCCGGTGGCAGTCCGTACTGTGGTACGGTACGCCCGTAAGCATTTGCGAGCTTTCATTCCAGTCGCATTTGTTTGATGACACGAATTTCTTGAGAAGCTTGATGATTGTTTTTGTTAAATGCTTCAGCCAAACCATTAGCCGCTGGCTTGTATGGCGTTGAAGCAATATTCTGGATGCGGTTTGTCGTAAAACCGATAGAGGCGTGACTTGCGAACTGCGGACCATTGTCGTGGATGATCCTTCGGGACAGTCCAAAGCGGTAGATAACGTGATTCTTGAGGAAGGATCACGTTTTAAGTCGTCACTTCTGCAAGCGGAATAGCCTCCGCCCATTAGAGAAGTAATCTTTGATTGCGAGTATGAAGCGATGTCCCCGGGACGAAGGCGGAGTGAACGGACCATGATATCCATTCCCCATGCTCGAATGGCCAGGATGCCACTGTCGGGGTGTAGAAACTCAGATGGCTGGTAGATGAAATCTGTATGGACTTGACAGGCTTTACATTTTCTTGCATAGTCTATCGCATCTGCGACCATCGTGGGCCGGTAGTAGCCCATTCGGCGAAGGCGATCTTGTAGTTTCGGGCCAGGCTGATGGGCCCCATAGACGCCATCGTGAGCTTTACGCACGGCTTCTTTGGCTTCTGTATTTGACAGACACCGAAG
The DNA here is from genome assembly GCA_029216955.1 of Iris pallida. Lineage (NCBI taxonomy): Eukaryota > Viridiplantae > Streptophyta > Magnoliopsida > Asparagales > Iridaceae > Iris > Iris pallida. The sequence continues at coordinate 1,027 of JANAVB010003456.1, forward strand.
TAGATTCCATCGTATGATCGTCGATACAACATTTTGTCTCTGTATCGTAAAAAGAATCTGAGGGAAAGTCTTCTAATAGAAGTGGCCTCCTTCGAATTCTCTGGCAGGATGCCGTAGACCACGAAGTCAATGAACGGTTGTCACCAGTCTGGTGCTCGTCGACCGTCAGAGCGAAGTAAATCTCCACACACTGGACATTATTCCTGGGACATACCAGCTCACGGCCTATGATGTCAACCAGATGATGAGCGTGATTGGGAATTGCTAAGGAAGCGGCGGCAAGACCTGCTAAGGCATCGGCTTCAATGTTTTGGAGCCTGGGGACGTGCTCTATGAAGAACCCCTCCAGGGACGAGATGATGTCGATTGCTATTTGGTGGTAGGGGATCATGTCCTCATGGCAAACTTCGTATGAGCCCCGGATCTGGTTGACGATTAACTGCGAATCGTCGTATGCTTCAAGGTGCTCTACCCCCAGCTCTTTTGCCCGTCGGAGGCCAATGAAAGTGTTGTACTCGGCCACATTGTTTGAACAGGGCTCTGTGAGGGAGTAAGCCCGATTGATCACCATCCCGTGGGGGAAGAAACCACTACTATTCTGACTCCAGTGACGATGTTGCCCTTGGGCCCGGTTCTAGAAGAGCCATCGAAGAACATTCGCCATATGGTATCCTGGGAGGCCATATTTGAATTAGCGACCTCGTCTGGAATTTCTTCGTCTATTTTGGTTGACTCCGAGCCCGGATGAGCTGCTAAAAAGTCTGCCAGAGCTTGACCTTTGACAGCCTTTTGCGGTACGAAGATCATGTGGTAGTGGGATAGTAATATCGCCCAAGTAGCGAGGCGAGAGCTGAGTGCACCAGGTTTGGTCATGAGGACCCTGAGGGGGTTGACATAAATGGTCTGTCCCGTGACGTAGTGTCGTGTCTTCTGAATGGCAAAAACTAAAGCAAGGTACTCTTTCTCTACGGCAGTATATCGGTGCTCCGGCCCCATCATCATTCGGCTGAGGTAATATATGGCTTGTTCGTGGCCTACCTCATTGTTTTATGCTAGCAGAGCACCGAGTGAATGTTCCATCGCTCGTACATAGAGCAAGAATGGTCTTCCAGCAATCGGGGCTACCAGGACTGGAGGGTTCGTCTGATATTTTTTGATGCTGTCGAAGGCGCGCTGGCATTCTTCATCCCATACGAATGAAACGCCTTTCTTCATGTGGTGGGTGAACGGCTGGCATCGTCCAGAGAGGTTAGAAATAAACCTCCTGATGTAGGCTAGTCTTCCTTGAAGGCCTCAGAGTTCACAGAGATTTCTCGGGGGACCCATCTCTATGATTGCCTTCATTTTCTCAGGATCTACGTGGATCCCCTGAGAGGTAATAATGAAGTCCAAGAACTTCCCGCTGGATACGCCTAAGAAGGATTTTGTGGGGTTCATTTTCAAATTGTGTGCTCGTATCAGGTCGAACACTATCCTCAGGTCATGTAGATGATCGTCCTTATTACGGCTTTTGACGGCGATGTCGTCGACGTAGCATTCTACTATCTTGCGCAAGTGGTCTCTAAAGATGATGCTCATAGCTCTTTGGTAGGTGGCGCCAGCGTTCTTTAAACCAAAGGGCATAACTGTGTAGCAGTAGGTGCCAATTGGTGTTCGGAATGATGTATGCTTTTCGTCGTCAGGGAACATCTTGATCTGGTTGTACCCCGAGAAACCATCCATGAATGACATACGCTCGAAGTCGTAGGTGTTATCGATCATGATGTCTGTGATAGGGAGAGGGAACTCGTCCTTCCGACATGCCTCATTCAGATTACGAAAGTCGATGTAGTTTCCAATCTTCTTGAGGACTGATACTATGTTGGCGACCCAGTCAGGATGCTGTTCCTCACGGATGAAGCCGCTGGCTATCAGTTTGTTTACCTCGGCTTCAATGGCATTCATGACGTCGGGACGGAATCGTCGTTGTTGTTGCTTGACCGGTTTTGCGTCTGAACGGATGTTGAGCTTGTGTAGTACAATCTCGGGGTCCAGTCATGGCATATCTTCGTAGCTCCAGGCGAACACGTCGATGTATTCTCTAACGAGTTGTAGTAGCGATTCCCGCTCTTCGTCGGTCAAGTTCTTGCTGACGAAGATGGGCTTTGGAGAGGATTCATCACCGAGGTCGACTTGTACAACCTCATCCTCGGTGGGAGGCTCTCTTTGTTCGAACCGCTTCTCCCACCGCGTATCTAGTTGTTGTGCCCACGGTTCTAACTCAAGAAGTTCAGGAATGTCTTCATCTTCCTCGTAGGCATCGACAAATGCCATATTGACGAACCATACTTGCCTGAGCATGTCCCCGATGCTGGTGTCTGAATCAGAAGTGGGTGATCCGGTTGAGTGTGAATGCCAGTCGCATTCCTCGTCTGAGCTTTCAGGTGTTGTCGTAGGTGTGACATAGCCTAGCCCACGTCTATTTTTGTAGTAATCCCGTGGTTTCCCAGCCAGGACCGACGATTGCAAGGGTAGTCGTTGTCCAGTGCCGAAGTTCAAGCCCGGGAAGGGAGAAGAAAAGTCGATCGGCTATGCGACACCTCTGTCTTATCTGGTCTATCTCCTGGACCTAGCATGTCAAAAAAAAGCTTTGCTGGCACAAACCGACTTTCTTTTCCTCTATCTGGCCGAAACTGATGCGAATGGACCTACTGGCTGAATGGTTGGTTTCCCCAGCCTATCTCGTTTTGTCTGCAACTTATGGTGTAGTTTCCAGATCATATCCCTATTTTTGCATAAGGGACTTGGATTGGGAACTGTACAGATAAAGGGGCAATCTCTCTGTGTCGGGTTCGAGCTCGAATTCTTCTATCTTGAAGGGTTGTGGACCATTCTTTCGGCCGAAGATGATCGAGTGATCCCCCTCCCTCGATTATGCGGTAAGCGTCTTCCACTGGAGTAGGTTGGTTGGTGGTGTAGACATTTGCCACTTGTGTGTGCAGATGAGTGCCTATACCTTGTTCCATAGCATACATTGTACAAAGCTTATAAGCTCGATGTAGTTCAAAGATAGCCCTTTATTGATGAAGTAAGGTATCTTTTCCAGTGGGATTACATCATCTGCGGATGGAACATCAGTGTAAGCAGCCACGCACTTGGCCAACTCTGATTCTTCTTCAGCCACCCCCTGTGTAAACGAAGACTGAGAAGATGACTTGGGCAACTTGATTATCAGGGGCTCCATGGGTGGAGCAGAACGTGGAGTCGTTGGCGCACTAGCCACCCCCAGTTTGGTGCTCGGTACTGGGCGGGGAGTTGTTGGCTGGCTAACAGTCCCTGGCTTAGTGCTCGGTTGCCGATTCATTCTGGAAAGACGAATTGTCATTGGCTTGACAGAGGGATTGAGCTCTCCTGTTTGTTGCTGGCTAGCTTTTGGCAGCCTGATTGTCAGTGGCTCTGTCATGGGTCTGGACGCTTGGCCAGATCTCGACAGTCGAATTATCAACTATTTTTCCTGTGCAGAGAGGCTAATCGCATCCTTACGCAGAGTGGCTGTAAGGGATACAGTTATGCCAGGCTTGCGGGCTTGGAGATGGATCGTCAGATGTTCTTCTGATCCGGTTGCTGCCTCAGTTTGAGCTTGTGTGTCTCCTTCGACAAGGTGCCTCTTTGACTTCTCGTACAAGCAGGAGTCCGAGTAGTATGACTTGACTCCTTTGAAAGGATCGATATCGGCAAATTCTGTCCTTACGAACTCGTGCTTGTCGACATACTTGAAGCACTGGTGCTGCGTGGAAGGCACGATCATGTAATCGTGTATCCAAGGACGCCCCAGGAGAATGTTGTAGGAAGTATCTGCATCTATGACATAACAGGTTACCTCTGACTGAAGGTCGCCGATTTGGCACTTTAGGCGAATCTTTCCGATCGGGTAGCTCCTGCCCGAATTGAAACCGCTGATAGCGGTTGCTTGTCTTCATCAGGTGGTGCATTGGGATGCGCAGATGATGTAGCAGGCTCTTCGGGATGATGCTTATGGAGGACCCGGGGTCAATATGCATCCGATCGACTTTGATATCGCCAATGTACCCAGTATAATACAGGGGGCGATCGTGCAGGTTGGTCTTAATAAGCAAATCCTGCGGAGTGAATACGATGTTGGGCATTGATCCCGTACAAGAGCTGTCCTGGAGATCTGTCGGTGAGTTCTCCCCAGTGAGATTGGACTGTGCCAGATAGGCATCGGCATTCTGGAGTGCCTCGTTTAGTACGACACGAACATCCTTGGAGAGTCTCAGGAGTTCGTACAGTAATAATTTGGCTGGTGTGTTGGCCAATTGCGCCAAGATGTCAAAGTTGTACGGCCTTTCCAGCCCCTGAGGGGTCTCTCTTCTGAGCGGTTTGTCGAAGCGAGCCTCCTTCGGCCTAGGCTTGTCGGTCGTCGAAGGCTATGGCGGTCCTGGAGCATCAGCAGCTGTCGTTTGAGGGTCTTCAGCCGAGTTACCCGGTGGAGGTTAGATTTGTGCGCCAGAGCGGGTAACGACGGCGGTAGCTTCTTCGACCTCTGTCGAGATCATGCGGCATGATTTGACTTTCCCATTCTTCTTCATACTGGTGGAGGGAGGTGTGGACAGAGTCACCTCAGGTACCAAGTCCGGATGGGCCCACATGATCTCTTTCCGTGACGTAGTAAGAGGCTCAAGACCAGCAGCTTGGTCTCGGGGAGGTGGAAGGTTAGAGACCTCCATCTTTGCCCTGGGGATGGGTACTACCCCATCTTGAGTCTTCGTCGGAGGAAAGCTGCCAAATTGTACTGACACCATGTTGGCTGCCACGGTCATCTCTTCGAAATCAATGGCCAGCATATTAGAATCGATGAGATGTTGGATGTATCGCTTCAGCTGATAGCAGTCATGTGTAGCATGGTGAACATAGCGATGGTAGTGGCAGTACTTGGGACTCTCCGTGTCTGCGGGACGGGGCTCATGCCTAGGAGGAGGGAGCTGAATTCGTCCTCCTTGGATGAGCATGTCTAAGATAGGCTTAACATGGCCGTCCTCGAAGGAATAGGTCATCTGAGGCTACTGCTTTTCTGCCGGCTTTGGTTCGGGCTTTGGGGCTGTGTCGGCCACCATAGCCTGCTTGCCCTTGTTGTCCCGGTTGTTGGAGGAATTACCACCGTTGTTGTTGTTGATGTTAGGGCGTTTGCCCTTGTCTTCCCCATCCGAGATGTGTAATCCCAGTTGGCAGGCTTTCTTCACCTTGTCTTCGGCACTGATGATGAATGTCTTCCAATCCCTGAATTGGCTCTCGCCCATCCAGAGGCTGATTGTAGGAAGTAGTCTCTTTTGGCAAATTTTGATCAAGGAGGAATCAGGGTTGCCGGAAGGCAGCTTCATCGCGGTTTGGCGGAACCGTTCGATATAGTTTCTTGTTAGCTACTTTTCTCCCTGAACAACGTCCATGAGAGTGGACATTATCACGTCTTGTCCTACTTCATAGAACCTCTCTAGGAACATACGTTTGAAGCCAGTGAAGGAGTGGATGCAATTGTCCGGCAGGTTGCGGTACCAGTCGAAAGCGACCCCTTCCAAGGCTCCGATGAACAATTGCGGAAGGATGGCATCGTCATGGGGCAGGTGGTCGGTTGTGACTTCGAAGTAGGTGATGTACCTGCTTGCAGATATCTTCCTATCATATGGATTGATGTGGAATGGTTTATACTTTGGTGGGAAGGGAACATCTCTCCACGCGACAGGATACGGTTGTCGTACCCTGAGGTCCTGGCAATTTTCTCGGGCTTGAAACATGGCTCGGAGCTCTTGGACCTCTCTTCTCGCCTCCCTGGCCTCGTCTGCAGTAATGGGGGCCTATATTTCAGAAGGATTATCACCCGGGTTTGGTGCAGCTGAGTTCGAGTCCGCATTTTACCGCGGGACCCAAGCTCGTTTGGCCAGGCATCCTTCCTTGTAGGGTGGGAATGGCTGTCTTGATCTCGTCTATGGACTTGACTAAAGTATGCAGTATGGCCTCCATAGTATCGATACGTTAGCGATCACTGGGACCCTCTTGGTTGCTGTCCATCATGAATACCGTCCTTATATGATGAGAGGTGGAAGGGGCGGTAGAGGAGGTGCCCTCTGAGTCGTACCCTTGCACGGAGAAGTCGTCAGGGTATGTGGGAAAGTTCTCTTCTGGTTCAGACTCAGAAAGGGTGGTACCCCCAGCTTCAGAGCTTGCCTCGTCTTGAGAGTTATGGACGTCCTCGGGGGCGTCGGGATTTGCTGCGTTCGGATTATCCTCTTGGAATACTGGATTGTCGTAGATATTTGGAGGAGTGCTACCTCCAGCTTCAGTGTCTCCAAGTGTGGACGACGAATCCCCAAGTGTGGCAGATTTCGTCTTTGAGCGGGTCCCTTGGTAAACTCCTCCTGCAGCGGTGGTAGACAATCGTTTAGAAGAAAGTCTCTTGGTCACGCCGGTTGAAATTTTTGGACTGGAGGCATTTGTTTTCTTTTCTCTCCCGCTGCCAGGAATCTTCAGGACAAAATTGTAGGAGGCGACGAGGAGCGCCTCATCTTCTGAGCTCGAGCGCCGCAACCGTTGGAAGACGGACCGTTGGTCTGCTTGTGCTACCGCCTTGTTGCAACAGCAGTTGACAATAACTTGGGTGCAGTGATGTCCGTGGGAGGATTCCTCGCGCACCGAGGCCTCTTTTCTTTCCTTGCGTTTGTGGTGGATGACCTCACGCAAGTCAGATGGGTCGGGAACGACTATGTTTGCTTCCTGGGTTTTGGGAGACTTTTGGGAACCACTCTGTCCGTTTGCCGCCGGGGGCTGGACTCGAGTGGTTCTGTACAACTTTCCATCTGAGGCTCGCATAATAGTATGTGGAGCGCTCAGATGGTCAGAGGTCAGGACAGCGGACTGAGCTTGCCAAGCTCGTGCTGTCCTTGACTTCTTCACTCTAGCGCCTGAAGGCGCATAGTAGGAAGAGTCAAAGTGATGCTGCAGAGAGTCAGACATATTCTCTTGGGCACATGAGAGATCAGGACCATAGGAGAGGCGATCGAAGACTGAGCCTGAGCTGTATGGAGCAGGCAGTATGCGGCTGAAGTCAACAGTCTTCATGCGGCTGGCAGTTGTGGCCGCATAGGCTTTCTTCATGCGGCTGGAAGTTCTAGCCGCATGGATATTCTTCATGCGGCTGGCAGTTGTGGCCGCATAGGCTTTCTTCATACGACTGGAAGTTCTAGCCGCATAGATATTATTCAAGCGGCTGGAAGTTTCAGTCGCATGAGCATCATGTATACAGCTGACAGTCTTGGCCGCATGAGCATCATGCATGCGGCTGGCAGTCTTGGCCGCATGAGTGTTCAGCTTCTTCCTGGAGCACATAGAATCACTCTTTGTCCCTGCAAGTCCAGCATCGTACTGCTTTTCTCTGCCGGACTTGGGGACAGCAGAGTCCTCTATGGCTTGAAGTGGGGCCGCATGAGAGTCGCCTTCGTCGTCTTGGGCAGCAGAGAGTACTTCTTCGGTAGCTTGGGGAGGAGCAAAATTTTTAGGTCTCCACTCATTGCGGGCCTTCTTTGTGCGGGCTCGCCCCTGGACCGGGCCAGCGCTCCCGTCGGAGAGCATTTCTTCAAATGCCTGCTGGTCGAACCGGGGTAACCAACATTTGTTGAGTGGAGCCAAGTTTGGCTACGTCTGATTGCGTCACTAACTCCTCAGCCGTGGAGAAGTTAGTCCCCAGCAGAGTCGCCATCGTGTTTGCCATTGATTATAAAAGAACAGAACAATTATATCGGAGGACTGGACTTTTACTTCACAATACAAACTTGTCACGACCCGCACCCTAGAGTTAGGGCACGAGAACGTAACAACGCCCAGTCTACACCGCAGTTTCGGCGGGTTAGAACGCTGTCCTAGGTCTCAATGCATCTAACAGTATAAGACTAAACAGTTTATACTCCCCGAATGGGGGTGACATAGCAGAATGTAAACTCAATCACATCTAAGGTAGAGCATAAAGAAAGATAGATAAATCATAAAATCCAAAAGAGATACAGGAGATAGAAGTCTAAGTGTCTAAGATACAAAAACCCAGAAATACATCTCAAAACCCATATACAGTAATCCACAAATCAAATACAACTCCAGACAAAAGAAATAACTATGTAAACATCCTCTAAAGTGTCTCCTCTAGGCTAGCAGGCACCTCCAGGCTTATCTGTAAAATTTATCAACAGGTCCAGTCAGGACTGGAGCGAGCACAGTACATCTCAACAATTCATAGCAGGTTAGAAAATATAAACATGCAGTAAAGTAAGATACAGGTACTGAAAGAAGTGCAGTATAAAAACAGAGAGAGAACTGTAATAGAAATATCTACTATACATAGAGAACTAGAAGTGACTAGTGAGTCAGAGTACAACATGAACATGTAAATGGCCTGGGATGATTCTGTGAAGACACTACGGAATGATTCAATAAAGATACTACTGGTGTATTATTCACATGTCCACTTCTACTCCCCCGTACCCCCAATCAATACACAAGGATCCAGCCAGGTTATGTTATGATTCCATGCAAGGCCCCGAAGGGTGATACATGGATGTCCCATAAATAGGGAATCTGGGGGTTACCCAACTGTGTAAGATTCAAGAGACTCTGTGATCATGAGGGTACATGTCACAAGTAATCAAATGAACCAAGAAGCATAGTGATACGCCATGTAAGTGAAACGCACAGAACACGTAGTACCCGATGCTCCCTAAGGATAACATCTCAAGAAAGGATCCATATAGTACCAATCCATGTGACCATCGTGACAGTACAAGTAAAGTAATCTACTGCAGGAAATAATTCTAAGCAGGATATGAAATGATCAGAGAATGTACTCGCCTCGATAACCTGAACAGCTGATAAGTAAAGAGGGTCCCACTGAAGCCACAGAGTCCTATTTAAAGCAACACCGGTTACAAGGTGTTCAAGTTGTAATAAATGAATCCACAAACAATCTATTCTATCCTAGGTTCTTCTAGTAAAATTAACTCTAGGTCAACTCCGGTCAATAATCTAGTCAAACTAGGTCAAGTGTTGACTTACAGTTGACTTTGGGTCAACTGGTCAACTCTGGTCAAACTGGGTCAATTCTAGTCTAATATAAAGTGTACTTCGTTATTTGTACGTCGAAACTTACGACACGCAAATCGAGATAAGAAGATTATCGGTAAGGTTGATAATCTTATTATAGTGATCCATGTGTCCAACTTGTCAATTTCAGCGATGTGAGATCACTGGAATTGGCTGATCTCAGTTTCGTTGTACTAATCCCAAAATACGAACATTATATGAATTAATTATTAATTAATTATAAAAAAAGGTTAAACTCAGAGAAATTATCAATAAACATTGTCGGACGATGAAATAAACATCGCCAACGTGTCCAGAATGGTCAAATTAGCTAGGATAGCCTACCCAACGGTCCAATTTGGACACAAGGGCAAAAAGGTAATTTCGGGTCAAAACGGTGTCCGTGTCGGAGCCGTTTTGCACCGAAAAACGTGCAAGAAAATAAGTCTATAAAATATAACAAATTATATGTCCACGAAACCAGAATGACGATACGAACCCAACGGTATTTCCAGAATTGGATTCCGTTGACCCGATCTCAATTTGGTCCGTTGACCAGAACTTAGAATTCCGGTTTGCACGAAAGTGCGTGCCGGAGCCAATGTTCTCAAAACTCAGCAAACTACATGTCAACGAGTCCAGAATGGCGATACGAACTCAACGGTATATCCGAAATTGGATTCCGATGAGCCGATCTCAAAATGACCCATTGACCCGGATATTGGTATCCGACTTGCACCGAAATGCGTGCCGGATCCAATGTCCACCAAAACCTAGCAAATTATGTGTCAACGAGTCCAGAATGACGGTATGAACTCAACGGTATATCCGGAATTGGATTCCGATGAGCCGGCGTCAAAAAGTCCCGTTGACCCAGAATGTGGGACCCACTTTGCACCGAAAACGTGCCAGGGCCCACGTTCTCCAAATCTAACAAATTTTATTTGAAAATATGCCAGAACGACGCCACGAGTCTTATGGTGGTGTCAGAAATGAAATCTGGAGTCCCGTGTTCAAAATAGAATTCTACAAGTTGGAAATTACGAATTCGGACGGCCAACTTTGGCGTCGAATTCAACCAATCAAACAAGCTCACAATGAAACGAAACTGGAAGGGTAGCAAGAGGGTTATACCAGCTTTGCACCGGAACTGGTAGTATGCCAAACGGAGCTGCTGTGGAGGAGATACAAGCTGACGAAGTTGGCCCCGCAAAACTGTCCAAATTTAATACAATTTAAACGGTCAACTTGGTGGCCGGTTTTGATGTATCAAACGATAAAATTAACGGACAAAAATTGACAGGGATGAAGGTGGATATACCGAGATTGCGATTTTTGAGCAAAGAAATCGCCGATCCAACGGTCGGATTCCCGGGTAAACGCGCGCGAAGTCGCTGCGACGGGGCGCCAAAACGAACTTGATTTTGCGCACGTCACGACGGGACGTCGTGCAAAACGCACGAATCGCCTCGACGGCACGTCCCGGAGGACGGTGGCCGTCAGGGAAGAGCTGCCTATGGTTCACCAGAGTGGGCCACCCACAGGGGGGGGTCGTCGGAGCACGACAGCGCGGCGACGGCGGCGGCCACGCCCGCACGCGCGCGCGGGTGCTGCTGCCGCGCTGTCCACTGTTGCGCGCGCGCGGCGACGCTCGCGGCGGCCCGGCAACGCATGGGGTGGCGGAGAAGGTGGTACGGCGAGGCTTGTGGTGGTTGCGCACAGCCACAACGGCTAAGGTGGTGGTGGCGTGCGGTCGGTTTTGGTCGGAGTTAGATGGATGGATGGATGGATCGGTTGGGAAGAAGAAGGAGGAGGAGGATGAGAGGAGAGGATGGCCGGGGTTAATGGGGGTGGCCGACGGCCAGGAGCTCGGGTTGCATGGTGAGGAGTTGGTCGGGTTTGCTTGGCCATGGGAGGTTGCAATAGTTGCTGTTGTTGATGTTGTATAGTTTTTGTGTTGGAAATAATTATTAGGAGAGAGAAAGAGAGGATAAGAGAGAGAGAGATGAAAAAGTGCCAACCTAGATTTTAGGGCCGGCCAACCAAACAATGTTGGCTGTGAGTGTGAAAGTGAGGGAATGGGTGGTGAGGATTACTTAGGATGATCAAATGGCTAGGAATAAATTAGAGGAAAATTGACATTTCTATGGGAATTAAATAAATAGAAATCTCCAATAAATATAGAAAATATGTAGGAGATTACTTGATATTTTTGGGCAAGAAAATATGAGGGTGTTATGATGGAGAGCAACATGGAGCTGGGCTGGACTCGGTGGAGCCGGATTGGGTCAAAACCGATCATTGTGCAAAAATTGAATTAAAATTAGACGTTGATGATCATGGGTAAATAAGTAGCACATGGGGATTCCAATAAATGGGACACAAGTGGCGGACGGGTAGTAGGCTCAATGTGGGCCATGTCCATAATTGGGGCGGACAGGTTTTGGTCGACAGGGGACCCACAAATCAAGTTGGAAAATGAATATGACGCCGTGGAGTGAAATAAAATTGGGTCACGTGTCAGGAAAGTTGTGCGAATCAAATGGAGCATAAAATGACGTGTCTGAGTGGGATACGAAGGTCAAGGGTGAAGAGCATCTCGAGTAGATCTTCAATGAGAAGTTGGTTTCAAGAAACTGACTGGTCTTGCGCTCCAAAATTAAAAGTCACGGTAACGTGCTAAAAAGGATCAAGGAAAAGAGTAGGAAAATCAATTAATGATCAAACAGTCTAATTCGACCAGAAGTTCAGCGAAGCAAAAAGAGCACAAGGGAACAAGTTTGGGTGGGACACCATATACCGTCATGAAGGTAATCCTGTCCACTCCAAAACTCGTGAAGAAGATTTCCAGAGTTGAATATCCCTGATACTCCAAATATCAATGGCACGGGAAAGTACACTTAGGAAAAATAACAGAATAAATTATTTATCAAAACCAATCAATCAGGAAATAAAATAAAATAAAAAAAATCAACCCGAAATTCAGGGTGCTCACATCCTACCCACCTTATAAAAATTTCGTCCTCGAAATTAAAATGTCCATACTCCTTCTAGGTCAAACCCCCACAATCAAAGTCCCAGATTAAAACAAAGCATACCATCAAAAGGACGACATACAGGGTCATGGCATACGTTGGTAGTGTAAGTCTCATCTAGGTATACTAGTCATACTAACTGAATCGGTCATAGAGTATCAAAACACACATGCAGTCTAGGGTGCTAAACAAAAGTTACAAAAACAACAAACCATCAAAACTGTAAGGCAGTCTACCATCCTATATGAAAACTGGTACTTATCATAAAAATAAAGAAAAGTAACTACCCATTATCTTTAAAGGGTTCAGAAAAAAAAGAAAATCAGAATCAAAGTTAAGGAATGAAAGCCAATTTCATGAAAATTTCCAATCACAATACGTATTAAGAATATTTAGTCTCGATACGATCTAAGTTGATCAAATTGGAGAAAATCAAGATTTAGGCAATATGGAGGACAGGTTCAACAAAGTCTGAGATCGAGCATACAAGGATAGAGATTCAGGTCACAATCAAATTTAATTCAATTAAGTACAAACCAAGATATAATTATGATAAGAAAATATAATCGAAGTCGATTTGGTCGTGATTAAGGAAACTAGGATTCAATGATATTGAAAAACCCCTTTTGGGAAAACAAGGAAAGATTTCATAAGGAGTCAAGTTAATCATTTCTCTCTAATACCATCAAGTCTGTCATTTGCCAAATCATATATATATATTTTTTTCATCCCAATATGAAAATCAACCTTCATATGACTATCATCGAAATTTTATAACCTTTAGTCATCTAAACCTGTACCATGATCACCATAGACAAAATTTCTAACTTCAAAAAAAATATTTTCTACGAAACATATCCATCTTATTTAGGAGTTAACACTTATTCATTTAATCAAAATTTTAAATTCCTTCACCTCGTTTTAATTTAGATCCAAAACCTCTAAATCCAGTTTATGAAATCCTCGTACTTGTTTAAATCAAGTCTCGTATTTATTCAACCCTAATACCACCATGTCATACAAAATTTATTCTTATTTATAAATCAACCTTCATATTTCTTCAACGTTCACCTTCAATTATTATCCTTTTGAATTCTACACATTTTTTTTTCATCCAAAAATAATTCCTATAACTTAAATCCTTGTGTTCTCTTTGTCTCTAGTCATTTCTTACAATACCTTATTCAATTTCGTATCATTATTGCATATAGTTAGAATCTCTTCCCTATTACCAAATCCTTAAATTTAACATCATAGCCTTAAAGTGTAACGTCTCAAGAATTAATAACCAAAATTTATTCAAGTTCTCAAAACTAAATTGACCCCGACTATCATTATCAAATTTTTTTTTGAACTACATCCGTGAATTACTCATAACCAAATTTTTTGCAATTGTTTCTAAGTTGATAACATTTATCACTCGATTCCATTCTAAACCTTTACCACATCTCTATTTCAAAAAATTTCATATTTGACATCCAACACTCTGATTCCTACAAATTATTTTATGATAACCAATTACATCATTTCCGAACTAGATGATTTACGTCACTTCCTCAACATTTCTCAGATAAAAAAAATGACATAAAGATTCAAGAGTTTCCAAGGTATAGCTGACAGAATTATATACGAGACAGGGAATTGATATAATCAGGACAGGTATATAAGACAAGAATGATGGTAATAAAATACTGGCAGGAAAACAATGATAAAAGAATCTGTTCTGCTTATCTGTTTTAAAAGAGGAAACCATTTTGAAATCCAGAACTAAAATATCAATCCCAAGATAAAGTCTAGCAAAATCATCGATTCATTAAGAAGAATTTCATGGTAAGAAGTTACACAAGGTTTATAAAAATAGCTAAAGCTACATCCCAAGTAAACACGGAGAAACAAAACAAAACAACAATAATTCCCTTTTTTTTTGGACTGAAACAAAAGTCGCAAACATGTTCGAAAACATTTAAGATACAATCTGATAATCATATGCATTTATCCAAAATTATGGTACTCTAAATCCTCGTCATACTAGTGAGCAAGGCTACGATAATCACAGAGCCCTTGACTTATGTACATATCTCTAGAATCATGGTATTTAACATTTTCGCGGTGCCGCTAGCTTGGCTGCGAAAACCTTAAATTCCCACACCCGAGAAATATATCCAGAGTCAGACTATATGTCCTCACCATGCTGGCTAATGTGACTATAGAAGACTAGATTCCATAACATAGATGACCTAGCCCATATAATTTCATCTTGCCAAAAATTAAATTAAATCAACAATGAATACCCAAAAATCAAATCAAATTTATCAACGAACATCAAACTCAAAATGAACAAAATCCTTCAATCATATAAATACAAAGTCGGATGCTACAGCTAATCGTCAAGATTCAAAATTCAACAATCTTCCATCAAAATCAATAAATACAAACCCAAATTCAACAATAATCCATCAAATTCAACAACAGAAAATAAAGATAAAACAATCAAGGAAAAAGAGAGTTTTCAAATCATAATTAAAATAAGATTCTCAAGGGTCGTCCCAGGAATCTTTCAAGGGTTCCTAACTGTGATTGAGTACCTTCAAAATATATCCTATTCCTACTGCAGGCTGAAGTGGTACTCTAGTTCGTATACCACTACATAAACTCGACCTGCATGGGCCACCACTAAAAACGTGTCACGACCAGCACCCTAGAGTTAGGGCACGAGAACGTAACAACGCCCAACCTACGCCGCAGTGTCGGCGGTAGAACGCTGTCCTAGGTCTCAATGCATCTAACAGTATAAGACTAAACATTTTATACTCCCCGAATGGGGGTGACATAGCAGAATGTAAACTCAATCACATCTAAGGTAGAGCATAAAGGAAGATAGATAAATCATAAAATCCAAAAGAGATACAGGAGATAGAAGTCTAAGTGTCTAAGATACAAAAACCCAGAAATACATCTCAAAACCCAAATACAGTAATCCACAAATCAAATACAACTCCAGACAAAAGAAATAACTATCTAAACATCCTCTAAAGTGTCTCCTCTAGGCTAGCAGGCACCTCCAGGCTTATCTGTAAAATTTATCAACAGGTCCAGTCAGGACTGGAGCGAGCACAGTACATCTCAACAATTCATAGCAGGTTAGAAAATATAAACATGCAGTAAAGTAAGATACAGGTACTGAAAGAAGTGCAGTATAAAAACAGAGAGAGAACTGTAATAGAAATATCTACTATACATAGAGAACTAGCAGTGACTAGCGAGTCAGAGTACAACATGAACATGTAAATGGTCTGGGATGATTCTGTGAAGACACTACGAAATAATTCAATGAAGATACTACTGGTGTATTATTCACATGTCCACTTCTACTCCCCCGTACCCCCAATCAATACACAAGGATCCAGCCAGGTTATGTTATGATTCCATGCAAGGCCCCGAAGGGTGATACATGGATGTCCCATAAATGGGGAGTCTGGGGGTTACCCAACTGTGTAAGATTCAAGAGACTCTGTGATCAGGAGGGTACATGTCACAAGTAATCAAATGAACCAAAAAGTATAGTGATACACCATATAAGTGAAATGCACAGAACACGTAGTACCCAATGCTCCCTAAGGATAACTTCTCAAGAAAGGATCTATATAGTACCAATCCGTGTGACCATCGTGACAGTACAAGTAAAGTAATCTACTGCAGAAAATAATTCTAAGCAGGATATGAAATGATCAGAGAATGTACTTGCCTCGATAACTTGAACAGCTGATAAGTAAAGAGGGTCCTACTGAAGCCACAGAGTCCTATTTAAAGCAACACAGGTTACAAGGTGTTCAAGTTGTAATAAATGAATCCACAAACAATCTATTCTATCTTAGGTTCTTCTAGTCAAATTAACTCTAGGTCAACTCCGGTCATTAATCTAGTCAAACTAGGTCAAGTGTTGACTTACAGTTGACTTTGGGTCAACTGGTCAACTAGGGTCAAACTGGGTCAATTCTAGTCTAATATAAAGTGTACTTCGTTATTTGTACGTCGAAACGTACGACATGCAAATCGAGATAAGAAGATTATCGGTAAGGTTGATAATCTTATTATAGTGATCCACGTGTCCAACTTGTCAATTTCAGCGATGTGAGATCACTGGAATTGGCTGATCTCAGTTTCGTTGTACTAATTCCGAAATACGAACATTATATGAATTAATTATTAATTAATTATAAAAAAGGTTAAACTCAGAGAAATTATCAATAAACATTGTCGGACGATGAAATAAACATCGCCAATGTGTCCAGAATGGTCAAATTAGCTAGGATAGCCTACCCAACGGTCCAATTTGGACACAAGGGCAAAAAGGTAATTTTTGGTCAAAACGGTGTCCGTGTCGGAGCCGTTTTGCACCGAAAAATATGAAAAATAAGTCTATAAAATATAAGAAATTATATGTCCAAGAAACCAGAATGACGATACGAACCCAACGGTATTTCCAAAATTGGATTACGTTGACCCGATCTCAATTTGGTCCGTTGACCAGAACTTGGAATTCCGGTTTCCACGGAAATGCGTGCCGAAGCCAATGTTCTCAAAACTCAGCAAACTACATATCAACGAGTCCAGAATGGCGATACGACCTCAACGGTATATCCGAAATTGGATTCCGATGAGCCGATCTCAAAATGACCCGTTGACCCGGATATTGGTATCCGACTTGCACCGAAATACGTGCCGGATCCAATGTCCACCAAACCTAGCAAATTATATGTCAACGAGTCTAGAATGACGGTACGAACTCAACGGTATATCCGGAATTGGATTCCGATGAGCTGGCGTCAAAAAGTCCCGTTGACCCAGAATGTGGGACCCATTTTGCACCGAAAAATGTGCCAGGGCCCACGTTCTCCAATCTAACAAATTTTATATGAAAACATGCCAGAACGACGCCACGAGTCTAATGGTGGTGTCAGAAATGAAATCTGGAGTCCCGTGTTCAAATATAGAATTCTACAAGTTGGAAATTACGAATTCGGACGGCCAACTTTGGCGTCGAATTCAACCAATCAAACAAGCTCACAATAAAACAAAACTGGAAGGGTAGCAAGAGGGTTATACCAGCTTCGCACCGGAACTAGTAGCATGCCAAACGGAGCTACGGTGGAGGAGATACAAGCTGACGAAGTTGGCCCCGCAAAACTATCCAAATTTAATACAATTTAAACGGTCAACTTGGTGGCCGGTTTTGATGTATCAAACGATAAAATTAACGGACGAAAATTGACAGGAATGAAGGTGGATATACCGAGATTGCGACGGAGGGAAGAAATCGCCGATCCAACGGTCGGATTCTCGAGAAAATGTGTACGAAGTCGCTGCGATGGGGCGCCAAAACGAACTTGATTTCGCGCGCGTCACGACGGGACGTCGTGCAAAACGCACGAATCGCCTTGACGGCACGTCCCGGAGGACGATGGCCGTCAGGGAAGAGCAGCCTATGGTTCGTCGAAGTGGGCCACCCACAGGGGGGTCGTCGGAGTACGACAGCGCGCGGGTGCTGCTATCGCGCTGTCCACTGTTGCGCCGCGCGCGGCGGCGCTCGCGGCGGCCCGACGACGCATGGGGCGGCGGAGAAGGTGGTACGGCAAGGCTTGGGGTGGTTGCGCACAGCCACGACGACTAAGGTGGTGGTGGCGCGCGGTCGGTTTTGGTCGGAGTTAGATGGATGGATGGATGGATGGATCGGTTGGAAAGAAGAATGAGGAGGAGGATGAGAGGAGAGGATGGCCGGGGTTGATGGGGGTGGCTGACGACCAGGAGCTCGGGTTGCATGGTGAGGAGTTGGTCGGGTTTGCTTGGCCATGGGAGGTTGCAATAGTTGTTGTTGTTGATGTTGTGTAGTTTTTGTGTTGGAAATAATTATTAGGAGAGAGAAAGAGAGGATAAAAGAGAGAGATGAAAAAGTGCCAACCTAGATTTTAGGGCCGGCCAACCAAACAATGTTGGCTGTGAGTGTGAAAATGAGGGAATGGATGGTGAGGATTACTTAGGATGATCAAATGGCTAGGAATAAATTAGAAGGAAATTAACATTTCTATGGGAATTAAATAAATAGAAATCTCCAATAAATATAGAAAATATGTAGGAGATTACTTGATATTTTTGGGCAAGAAAATATGAGGGTGTTATGATGGAGAGCAACATGGAGCTGGGCTGGACTCGGTGGAGCCGGATTGGGTCAAAACCGGTCATTATGCAAAAATCGAATAAAAATTAGATGTTGATGATCATGGGTAAATAAGTAGCACATGGGGATTCCAATAAATGGGACACAAGTGGCGGACGGGTAGTAGGCTCAATGTGGGCCATGTCCATAATTGGGGCGGACAGGTTTTGGTCGACAGGGGACCCACAAATCAAGTTGGAAAATGAATATGACGCCGTGGAGTGAAATAAAATCGGGTCACGTGTCAGAAAAGTTGTGCTAATCAAATGGAGCATAAAATGACGTGTCTGAGTGGGACACAAAGGTCAAGGATGAAGAGCGTCTCGAGTAGATCTTCAATGAGAAGTTGATTTCAAGAAACTGACTGGTCTTGCGCTCCAAAATTAAAAGTCACGGTAACGTGCTAAAAATGATCAAGGAAAAGAGTGGGAAAATCAATTAATGATCAAACGGTCTAATTCGACCAAAAGTTCAGCGAAGCAAAAAGAGCACAAGGGAACAAGTTTGGGTGGGACACCATATACCGTCATGAAGGTAATCATGTCCACTCCAAAACTCGTGAAGAAGATTTCCAGAGTTGAACATCCCTGATACTCCAAATATCAATGGCACAGAAAAGTACACTTAGGAAAAATAACAGAATAAATTATTTATCAAAACCAATCAATCAGGAAATAAAATAAAATGAAAAAAATCAACCCGAAATTCAGGGTGCTCACAAAACTCGCTCGTACAAAAAAAGCCTAGGGACAAAAACCTAGGTACAGCAGTCTAAGTACAATTGTTTAGTTTAGATTCTGGGGGGTGACGATAGAGGCTCGGGAAAGCGACGGCCGCTCTGTCTTACTTCTTGGACGATCAGACGTAGCCTTGGCTCCGGTGAAGAAATGCTCTTGGACGTATGGGGAGACTCCCTTGCACCCTCTGTTGATAGCTCTCTAGATTTCTCTGTAGTGCTCTCTCCTCTCTCTGTTTATCTCTCTGTTCTCTTCTGCTCTGTCTGCCTGCAAGGGAATGGCACCTTACTATTTATAAGAATGGGGTGTGCTCGTTAGGGTTTGCCAATGATTGCCTCCTTCAGAAGTCGGCGGCTAAGGATCACTTAATTTGGGCCCTTCATCTTGAATGTAATAAATTTGAGTAATTAATATGATTGCATCAAATCTCTGTGGCAATAAATGTTGATTGCCATGGATATTCTTGATTTGTGATAGCCTGCCACTTGTCCCATTTGCTTGATTTGATTTGATCTGGGCAATTATGACGATCGCAACAAATCTGATTTTGTTGGGATTTGTTAACACCCATAATTCCAGGGAAGATAAGACTGTCACGTATCTCCATTATCGTGAAGAGTGCCACGTGTCTCAACTAAATCATCCTGACAGAGCAGTATATGAGTGGTCCTCTCTGTCGCGTGAGGATTGGCAGCCGCATGAGGATGGGTAGCCGCATGAGGATAGGCAGCCGCATGAGGATGGGTAGCCGCATGATGATGGATATCCGCATGAGGATAAGCAACCGCATGAGGATGGGTAGCCGCATGAGGATAAGCAGCCGCATGAGGATGGCTAGCCGCATGGGGATAGGCAGCCGCATGCAGATGAGCGGTCGCATGGGGATGCAGATGGGCAGCCGCATAAATACAACGGCCGCATGGAGTGGCCTCGGGAGTTGGTAGATTTTGTCAGCTTTGTAAGGAGATTTTCAACTTTTTCCTAGGATCACGCCATTATGTCAGAGTCATTATTACGTCATTTTGTCAGAGATGTCATAGCTGTCAGCCGTCAGAGTATTAAATGCAGTCGACTGTGGAGAGGAACTGTTGAAGGCCACGTGGCTGTTTTTTCTGAGCCGTATGGAACTATCCGAGCCGCATGGACTTACGAGCCGCATGGGGATCTGAGTCGCATGGGCGTCTGAGCCGCATGGGGATCCTGAGCCGCATGGGGATCCTTCTGTTGGAGCCGTATAGGTCTTTCTTTATTCTTTTCCATGCTTCTACAACCACTTGGGACTATCTCAACGACATTTCAGCCCGTTCAGTCTAGGTTGTATGCCTGACTGACGGTCCCGTAATGCATTAGTACCGAAACACGATTATTCATTCCCCCTAGGTCGATTCGATACTGATGCCCCAAATACCGATTCGAAGAAAATCAAACTTGTGCACAAGTTGTCCATGACCATACCAATGCGTGAACAGTTTAATACATGCAAACAGATTTATATAGCGCGGACAGTATTGAACGAAAGTAGCCACAATCCGATCTAGCATCCCGTAGGCACAAAATTGCCCGAGGCATCATAAGCCACAATCGATGTTTCATATTATTTTACAGCACGTGAAATAGTCTATCTTTTACTAGAACCTTAAACTTTTCGATTTTGGTGCAAAACTTATATTTTCATAGTAGATTACTCTAAATCGATACATTTTTCCTGAGTTCTTCATCTTAGTGGATTGGCATGCATTTAACTTGGCATCGTTGATTTGAATAAGTTCGAGGCAAAAGAATTCCGTTTACGGGACAGAGTAGAAAAGAAGGGGTCAAACCACCCACCAAGTATTGATCGTGCCGAGGGTTAAAATACTTTGCAATGTTTAAGCTTCAATTACGCGAGCTCCTGCAATAGCACCAACACTTAGTCAGAATTCTTTCTTTAATCCTTCGTTTCAAAATTCGTAGAATACATTCAAAAAATGACGCAAAAACACATTCATCAAAACCAAGCGACAAAATCTCCAAAAAAACCATACAGCAGTCCGTTCCTATTGAAGGAACTCTTATATAGAGCTCACTCGCCGAGATTCCAATAGAAGCTGTTCCATTAATTGGATCAATTCTCGTAATATTAGTCCAAATCAATTTGATCAATGCCGCAAGTCGTTATCGTTTACGAAGCTCAGCGATAAGTCAGATGGACATCTAAGTTCCTGACCGATCTGACTCGGCACAAGCTTATTACGGAGTCTGTCGCCTATTGGAAGCGTGACACTACATAATATACCACTAAGAAAAAATTTCATCCCGAAACTTAAGAACGAGGGTCTGACCTTAAATTAGGCAAACAACGAAGGGTACTTCTCCTTCTTCTCCGTCTCCATTTCCTACGTCAAATCTTCAACTGAATGGCTCCGCCAAAGCACACGGACCAAGGACATCGATCGATTTCATAATACTTTCTCCTTACGGTCCAAAATTTGGATAGGCTCCTTCGAGTAAGACAAATCAGCACGTAGCTTCAACTGATCGAAGCTTACCTTGTGACTTGGATCGTGCACTTATTTCAAAGTTGTAAAATATGGAAAATATCATGCACTTTAGCTAAGGCAGGAGGTAGTGCAATCTAATAAGCAATAGTTGCAAGTCGCTCAAGAATCTAGAAAGGGCCTACAAATCTCAGGCTCAATTTGCCTTTAGCGTCGAACTGCATTACGCCACGTATGGGCGTTACTTTCAAAAACACATAGTCCTCGGCCAGATATTCTAGCGGTCGTCGACGAAAATCTGTGTAGCTTTTTTGTCGACTTTACGTGATACAGAGTTTATCTCGGATCAAGCGGACCTTTTCGACGGCCTTCTCCACCAGTTCCGGTACGAGCACTTGTCGCTCTCTGACTTCATCCTAGCATATCGGTAACCGACACTTCCTTCCGTAGAGTGCTTTATATGGAGCCATCTGAATGTTCAACTGATAACTGTTGTTATACGCAAACTTTACAAGTGGAAAATGCATATCCCAACTAGTCTTTAGATCGATCCCACACAGATATAACATATCCTCTAAGATTTGATTCACTCGCTCCGCCTGACCGTCTGTTTGGGTGTGGTATCAAGTACTAAAATTCAGTTTGGTCTACATCGCCGCTTGCAGGCTCGTCCATAAACGCGATAGGAATCGCCCACCTCTGTCCGAAATTATTGTGGTCGGTACCCCGTATAGTCGAACAATCTTTTCGATATAGATTTGCGCTAACCGATCGACACTCCATGCTACTTTAATTGCGATGAAGTAAGCTGACTCGGTCAATCTATCAACAATGACCAAATCGCATCATTCTCCTGCGGCATCTTCAGAAATTCTACAATAAAATCTATCAAGATATTGTCCCACTTCTACTCGGGAATGGCGAGGTTCTTTAACTCTCCGCCTGGCCTTTGGTGTTCTGCCTTCACTTGCTGACATGCCATGCACTGTGACACGAAAGTAGCCACGTCTTTCTTTATGTCATGCCACCAAACGTTTGTGCGCAAGTCCTTGTACATATTGGTGCTCCCAAGATGTAACAAGTATTTCGCATAATGTGCCTCCATTTTCTGATTTTGGCAGTTTCAGGAATACAGAACCTTCCTTTTAGTCACATTGTCCCGTCTCTGTCTTCCGTAAAGTCAGTTACCTTTTCTATTGAAATCAGCACGTGCATCTTCTTCAGGAATGAATCGTCTTTCTGTGTGATCTTTATTTTGCTAAGTAGGTTCGACCCAAGCTTCAACTGAGCTAGATGCATATGTCGATACTCAATTCTGAGTTCGATATCCATTACTTCAACGTCTCGCTGTATCTCATTATTTAGGGCCAGTGATCCCATAAACATCTGCTCAGCACGTCGGCTACGACATTTCCCTTATCCGGCGTGTACTTAATTGTTAGCTCGTAATCTTTTTATGAGTTCGAGCCAATGTCGCTGTCGTAAGTTGAGTTCTCGTTGCATAAATAAGTATTTGAGGCTTTTATGATCTGTATAGATTCTGCAAGCCACCCCATAGAGGTAGCGCCACAAAAGTTTCAATATAAACACGATCGCCGCCAATTCTAGGTCATGTGTCGTATAGTTTTTCTCGTGCTGCTTCAACTACCGTGAAGCATAGGAGACTTTGTCCTTCTGCATGGGTACGCACCCGAGGCCATTTCCTGATGCGTTGCTGAATATCTGAAAGCCTTCTGGACCATCTAGAAGTGCAAGGATTGGAGCTGAGATGAGCCATTGCTTCAACTCTTGAAAGCCAGATTCACAGTCATCACTCTATTCGAATACGACTCCCTTCTGGGTGATACGAGTCAGAGGTGACGCTAGTTTTGAAAAGCTACGCCTGAAACTTCGGTAGTAGCCTACTAATTCTAGGAAACTCCGAATGTCACTAGCCGAGGCTGTAACGCCCCAGTCCCAAAATACGTAGGACTAGGAACGTTGACATGCCAGCTGTATCCATATGAAGTATACTCCAATATATGGAAATCTCGTATGAATACATAAGCTGTAAAATACAGTAGAACCATAACTAATCTCATCCACACAAAATAAATGAATAAAAGATATCATATAATGATAATGAATTATCTTGATACAATATGTTGGACAGAGACAAATCCACTACAAACAAGTAAAGGAAAAATACATGAGAAAAGAAATAATTTTTGGCGAGCGAAGCGAAGACGATCCAAGCGCAATCATCCTCGAAGAAATAGAGATGGTCTCGGTTAGAGCTAGAGCACCTGCGAAAGACAAAATCACACACCTGGAGAGATAACCAGCCCTCAGAGGGACGTAACAAGACACATAATATCATGCCATATAAACTGAATAAATATTGCTTAAATAAATAATTTAATTGAATTATAACATGGTCCAATACACACCTATTGAACTAGCTTACCATCCACCCAACCAAACAAGGACATGAGATGGTAAACTAATTCACGGTGACGTATCTTTCCATGCTATGAATCCAATATGGTATCCGGACCCCAACAAGGTTCAATACCTTCTCATCGAAGTAGTAAGTCACACCTACAACCAAACAAGGATAAGATGTGATAAACTAATCTGCGATAAGTTATTGTTCCAAGCCACGGTCAGATATAAGTACCCAAACCAAAAGTACCGTACCTAACGGATAAAGGTGTCTAACCGTTCTAAGTGAAATGTAGTTAAGAACAATCCTTCTTACGCATGGACCCTGGCTAAATAGGATCGACATGGTCCCCCTTGGGGCACTAGAGGCCCAATCAGTAAGAGCATAACATTCCGCAGAACGCCAGTGGCCGTCAGTAATCATGGATAATCTGACCCGCATCTTCGACGGAGCTCACAGGTTACAAAAGAGAAAGTGCATCGAAGCCCATACGCTAAGGAATTTTCCTCCCCGTCCAATGCCTACTCTGTTGTATCCACAACAGTAAACCTCTATAACCGCTAAGTCAAACTAAGCATGCAACCTCTATTAGCGGTTATTCCTATCGCACGGCTTATACGTACCGGTGGCCAGCCAGTCACACATGTCCGTGTTCTATATGCGACACACAACTTCGTGGTACAACGTGTCAAGGCCAATGAATGCAACACACAAAGGTGGTCCCTTAAATCTAGGTTTAATGTATAAGAAAAATAATACATAGCAGAAAATATAAATGAACAGTAAGTTCTAACAGGTTATGCCATGTATCATAGTTTATTTTGCATAAAGAAAATAATGAGCAATACATGAAATATGAGCTAAATAAATAAACAGCAAATGGCAAGGTGCCTTTCCTGATAGGATGCCTGGTGTACTACAATGATCGAGGTGGCATGAACTGCGACTTCGGGGCAATAACTATGCAAGGTGACCTCGGATGGTGGCACGGACAGTTCTATTGGATCCAGAAGGGTCAAATTAGTTAGGATTGATATGAGGAAGTACAGATTTGGCAAAGGAATAGGAATAATAGGATTAGTTACGGACAGGAGAAAATCAAAGAATTAATGGATAATATATATATACGAACTTTAGAAAATATTTATAATTCCTAAAAACTAGTTTTCATGGGCCAAAATATTTATGGAAAAATACTTAAAGTCAATAAAATCGTTTTTCGGCAAAACTTTAAATTGTCAAAAATTTGATATTAGATAGGAGCTATATTTTTATTAGTAAAAATAATATTTGATAAACACATAAAAATATGGAAAACCGATTTAGGCTAAAATTATATGTTTTGTAATAATAAATATGATTGATCGCATACTGCTTATATTTAGTCAAAATATTTAATAACTATATTAGAAAATAACTTATAATATTCGAAAACTATAATTGGAATTATATTAAAATCTATGTTTTTATTTTATTCAGAATATTATAAATAAATAACTGCAAGTCATAAAAACTATTTTCTTATATCAAAGTTATAATTCAACAAGATAGAAATATTAGAATCATCCAAAAATAATACACTAATATAGTTCAAAATATCTCGATATATATTAATAATAATTAACAAATTAATATAAGTAAGCCAAACAAATATACTTAATTAATATTAAAATAACATTAACGATAATAGTAATATAGCAATTATAACCATACAACAGATTTTGTACATATAAAGAATAAATAAATAATATAATAATAATAATAATAATACTATAATAATAATAATAATAATCAATAATAATAATAATGATAATTATAGAGAGATTATAAAAATAAAAAAAAAAAAAAGTTGCACTGTGTAGCACTCTCGAAGGAGAGGGGGACACAGTTGTAAAAAAATAAAGGAAGAAAAAAATGAAAGAAAGAAAGGAAGAAGAGTTGGAGAGCGAGAATAGAGATCGGAAATCGGCGGAGAGAGCTCTGGAAAGTCGTCGGTGCCGGGCGGACCTGGGGTGCACGGCGGCGCTGAAGAGGAAGGGCGACGAGGCGGAGAGGACGCGTGCAGTGGCGCAGCGCCGGAAGAGGGCGGCGAGGGGCTGAGGAAGAAGGAGAGGGTTTCGAGAGAGGTCCTTACCGGCGGTCATCGACGGTCGACGGGAGCTCGGGATGCGACTCAGCGGGCACGGAGGAAGGGGAAGGCGCACAGGCGGCCAAGGCGGAGGAGGGTGCTTGAGCGTGCGGCCAGGCGAGGGTTTCCTCGGAGCTCGCCGTTCATGAAGGCGGAGGAAGGGCAGAAGAGACCGAAAAGGGGAGGAAAGGGGCGGCGATCTCGTGTTCGTGGTGGCGCCGGAATCACTGACGAGGATGCTGACACGGGCGGTCGGCTGGAGGTAAGTCGAGGTCGGATTTTGGTTATTAGTGGTGGTGTTACTTCGATTTTGGGGGTTTGTCGTTGTTGGGTTTCCGGTGGGGTTGACGGAGGTGTTGTGATTTTTCTGGCGGGGTTCCGGCAGGTGGCCGTGGCGGTGGTGCGTGTGTGGTGGTGGTTGGGGCGATGATGAGGGGCCGGCTGTGGCGGAGCCGGGTCTGCCGCAGTGGTGGCGGTGGTAATGGCTGGGACTCACGGGTGCCAGGATGGGTGTGGTGAAGGTGATGGTGTTTCTAGGGTTAGGGGTTCGGGTCTGCGGCCGTTGGCCAGGAGAGGGGGTTGGGCGTCGGGATAGGATGAATCTGTGTCGGAGAGTGTCCGACACAGTAGGGGTTAGGGTTGAGTTAGAATTAGGGTTAGGGGTCGATGTGTCATGTCCTGTATGTCACGAACACATGGAAAAGATAGGTTGGATCAGTGTCTGGCTTGTCGGGTACACAGGTGGAGAATTTGTACATGTAAAAAAAATTTTTATAGTGGATGGGAAGGGAAAACACAAGCACATACACGATACATGAATTTTAGTTATGGTAGTAGAGAAATTGTCGAGAATAGAAATTTTATGGAGGAATACCTGCCTATTTATAGGATGTGGGAATTCCCAGTTGGATAAGGATTAGGAGTAGTTTAAACCCAAATAGATAATTCGCAACTTAATTTAAAATCAATCAAATCCAAATCCAAATACAAATTCAATTTAAATCAAATTAAATTCTTTTAGTTTAAAACAAATAAGATAAATTAATTTTCAAACATAGATATTATTTTAGCTATTTAAATGAATCCATAAAATCAAATAAAGATTTAAATTTTCCAAAATATATTTTCTAAAATACTTACAATAATAATTTCAAAAATTATATTATTATTTAAAAATAAACTAATAAAATATTTATGAAATATATGTATGCATGCAAAATATTTTATTATTTATAACTGTATAAACCAAAGGCTTTTTATAAATAAAATTATAAGGTTAAAATTTTGGTACGATAGCTAAAAATAATTATTACATATATTATTTTAAAACTATAAAAATAGAAAAAATATTTTTCTAAAAATATGTACGCTCGCACATATTCGCACTCGTTGAGCAATTACGGAAAATAAATTTCGCGCGCGACGTACAATGCAACTACGCGACGTACAATATACAAAATAAAAAATCGGTATCAAATTTATAAAAAAATAGTAGAAATTTAGGGGTTTTACATCCTACCAAACTTAAAAGAATTTTGTCCTCGAAATTAAGAATTAGTAGGGGGTGAGAAGACACAAGGGGGTATCGGTGGGAAATATCAATTATTTAGCGAGACAAAGAGATGATGTTCGACATGCGATTAGCAAGCCGTGGCTTAAAAGATAACATTTAAAGTTAGTCATGATAACATGCAAAGGGGTAATATGGTATCAAGAGAATAATGAGTGGCCTAAAAGATATATTTTGAAAGAGGATTGAGGGCACGATTTAAGACGCAAATTAGGTTTACTTAAATTAAGCGATTAGAGGGTCATAGTAGGGCCGAGAAGAAGGACTTGTAGTTTAAGATGAAGATATAGCAATATCGAGTGATAATAATCTTAATCGATATGAAGGCTAGAGGAGGTTCTAGTATAACGCATTCATCCTTCTAAAATAGGTGAAGGCGAAAGCAATATAGAGTTCGAAGGAGATGTTATCGAATACGAAAACGTGGTTCAAAGGCGACCGAATCATTCAAAGGGAGTTGTCAAGACAGTCGCGGATGGGACTCCAAAGGACAAGTTTAGCTATGTCCCCATCCACGTAGAACGACAGATATAAGCGAACCAAAGTGCACTAGGTTGATTAGACCATCATGCACCCGTTCTGAGTAGACAATACATTAGTGGAGGCCTCCAATAACTTATGTCATGAACAAGTGTAACGCCCCAGTCCCAAAATACATAGGACTAGGACATAACCATGCCAGCTGTATACATACGAAGTATATGGACCTTCGTATATACATAAGCTGTAAAATGCAGTAACCAAGGTACTAAATCTCATCCACAAAGATAAATATGATATAAAAGCAACTTTGAATTTGTTATGTAAACAATCGTTGGGCGGAGACAAATCTACTACCAACAAGTAAGGAAAAGTACATAGAAAATAAAATAAGTTTGGCGGACGAAGCGAAGACGATCAAGTGCAATCATCCTCGAAGAGATAGTGACGATCATGGCCACAGCTAGAACACCTGCGAAGACAAGAACACACCTGGCGAGATAACCAGGTCCTCAGAGGGACGTAACAAGATACATCAATATGCCATATAATACTGAATATAAAATATGCCACAATCAAAGAAAGTGACAAGACACAAATAAGGTAACCTAACCGTACTAAAGTGAACATGCAGTGAGAACAAATCTTTCGTCGCATGAGCCCTGGCTGTAAATGGAATCTGATATAGTCCCCACTTGGGCACCAGTGACCGAGAGCATGACGTTCAAAAACGGCAGTGGCCAACCTAAGAGGCTCATACCCTATCTCCAGCGGAGCTTCCGGGTTACAAGGGAAGTGCAATAGAAGCCCATACGATAAGGAAATGTTCTCCCCACCCAATGTACCTATCATGTCGTATCCACGACCATGTAACACTACTAACCGTCAAGTCTTCTAACATACAACTATTGATAGTTAGACCTAACGCACGTCCTGCACGCATCAATGATCAGCCAACACGCAAGTCTGTAGGCTATATGTTGTTTGCCATTGATTGTAAAAGAACAGAACAATTATCGGAGGACTGAACTTAGACTCACAATACAAACTCGCTCGTACAAAGAAAGCCTAGGGACGAAAACCTAGGTACAGCAGACTAAGTACGATTGTTTATTTTTGATTCTGGGAGGTGACGATAGAGGCTCGGGAAAGCGACGGCCGCTCTGCCTTGCTCCTTGGACGATCGGTATGCAGCCTTGGCTCGGGGAAGATCTGCTCGGCGTTGACGAAGAAAGGCTCTTCTTACTCTCCTCGGGTTGCTCTCCTGGCTTCTCTCTCTCTGTAATTATCAAGAAAAGGGGGAGCTCTCTCTGTGTATATCTCTCTTCTTCTTTTTTTTTATTCTTTTTGTTGCCGACCTTTTTTACATGGAAATGATGCTGGCTATTTATAAGAGTGGGGTGGGATCATTAGGGTTTGCTGATGATTATCTGTTTGGAATGTCGGCGCTCCTTCATTCTATCTGGGCCCTTGATCCTGATCATAATGAATCTCGGCCACTAATACAGATAGCACCAAATCTTATGAGCAGTTAATGCTGACTGCTTTAAATCTTCGTGATTGATTATGCCAATATTTGATTGCTCGCCATGTGTCCTATTGGCTTGATGATGAATGATATGTCCTGATCTCGACATTATGATGATGATGTCGAATATTCTCGTTGAGATTCTGTTGCATCTTCAGTGCCATATTTTTTTTTAATTGAAGATCCTGCCAGGGCCGCATAGGATGACCAACACTTGAACCGCAGGGGGATACTCCTCGTGAGCCGCATGAGTCAATGCCTCATCGAGCCGCAGGGGACGAACTTTTCGTGAGCCGCATATACATAATCTTTGCGAGCCGCAGGGGACGATCTCTCCATGAGCCGCATGCATAGTTTCTGTGGGCCGCATGAATTAGCGTGGTGTTGAGCCGCATAGACCGGGCTATGGGTGGACCGCATATGGCGGATTTTTGTTAATCATATTAGAGTGACTCCTCAATGAGCTGCATGAAGCTGTTCTCTATCCGAGCCGCATGAGACTTTTGCCACGTGGCAATCTAGGATTTTTTGTCAAATTGGGTCAGAGATTTTCTTCTTTCCCGAAGAGTCTGTCATTATGGCAGAGCCATTATGATACTTTATGTCAGAGACAGCCGTCGAGTCGTGTTAGAGCATTAAATGAGGCTATTACTCCAGTGGCCAACTGTGGGGGGGTCACACGTGTCGTCAATTGAGCCGCATATTCCTGCTGAACCGCATTCATCCCCGAGTCGCATGAGTCTGAGGGTCTTCTTTTGGGCCGCATAGGGCAACTCCAGTATGAGCCGCATAGACTTGCTACCCAAAACCGCATGGGCCATTTATGCCTTTATTCTAATATTTTCCATGCTTCTACAGGACCGCCTTCAAAGTTTTCAATTTGTAAAATTGAAACACTTTGAATAAGAAGCATGGCCCCGTTCATGCCGCATAGGATGTTCTGTTTACCTGAGCTTCCTGGCCGCATTAGCATCTCGGCCGCATAGATTCTTCTGGCCGCATAGGCTCTTTGCCACGCGCCCTCCTTTCTTTGCTTGAATTCTCTGTTGCCAACTTCGCTCTTCGTTTTCCTTCTTCATCCATCGACCATGGCTCCCAAGAGATCTGCTGCATCGAAGGCCGCGAAGGGCAAGGCAGTTGCTGCTACGGTGACTGCGGCGACGAATGTAGTCGCTCCTCCGCCGGCTGCTGTAGGCGCTGTCCATCCTGATGTTCACCCGCCCATCGCTGGTAAGGGGGTCACTCCGAAAAACCCTAACTGCTGCCATGGCTCTGTTGCATACTTTATGCACAAGCCACATATACGAGACGTATCGATGTGACCGCATAAGCACTTCGTCCATTATGGCCGCATGAGCTTGTCATATTCGATCAGTACCGCATGTGTGTTTTCGACTTGGGCCGCATAAGCGTTGCTCACTTTTGAACCGCATGAACTTGATCGTTTGTAGCCGCAGCGGTTTGTATGAGTCGGGCTTAGCCGCATGAATCCATAAACCCTTTTGAATCTGAGTTGTACGGACTTGGTTAATTCAGAGCCGCATGGGGCTATGACGCGCGGAGCCGCATGAACCTATCTGCTGATGAGCCGCATGAGGCTGTGGCGACCCGAGCCGCATAGACTCCAATAATCTTTCAAATGCTTCTGTTTTTTGTCTATCTTCTGACCTTGTTTCTTTTATCTTTTTCTAGTGAATCTACCCATGAATTCTGCGGGAGAACTCCTGGTCGGTTCGAAGCAACTTGCCAAAAACGTGCCACTGGACAACTTAGTTCATCAAGTGTCAGAGCAGCTCCTCGTTGACGAGCCTTTAGAACGAGTGACTGTTATCAGGGTTCAATCCTTCCCATTCCTTCGTGATATGATGAGCTTAGGGAATCCTGAAGGGAAGCATCTGAGACCAGTCTTCCTCTTTGGGGATGCACTGATCGTTAAAAACTCCCGCGTTCTTGATATTTTTGAGAATTGGGATTTTGCTCTGGATGGGAGGCCGATTCATATTCCCATTATGAAGCATCATTTCCCCTTTGCGTGGTTCAACATGGTTGTCTTGGACAGGCAGATGACAGATCCTCTTACTCCCACCGGACCGGGGATGTTCGTGGGAGATCCGTTATAATAAAGCTACCGGGTCGGTGCGTGTGATCAAGAATCCAATCAGTCGGTCCGTGATGGGGTTAGTTCCGGGTTCTTTTATCAACACGCCCGGTCCTAACTTCTTATTTTCAGACTGATACCTTCTTGAGCCAGCTTGCACGAAAGGGGTCTTATCCTGTTGGCAGGTTGGCTCTGCAGGGCTGGTTGCACCCCACTCCCCCATGGGCTAACCTGACTTCATGGATTCTGCAGAAATGAGGCACCTTTGAGGGAATTCAATCTTTATGACGCTATCCGGGGTACCAGCCACGGACTGCCCATTAATAAGCCGTTATTCATGGCCCTTCTGGAGATGTATAACGATCGGACAGGGACGTTCTTCACCCCCGTAGGGGAGCTGGGGCTCGCTCTCCATGAGATGTATGACTCTCCAAGCTTCCCTGGGGAGATGAGCCTTTCGAGGCATACACTCCGACGAACAAGGAGTTCCGGGATCTAGATCATCGATTCCCAGGCTTCGTCGCGGTATACCAAGAACTGTTATGCCATCATAGTACCTGCCATCGAGTGGCTATCCAAAAAAATGATAGCTCGGAGGGGGATTCTCCTCACACCAAGTCCTGGGTCTCTTATCTTTTTAAATTCAGTGCTGCTGGCCGGTCACTTCCCGCGACCGTCAAACTCCTGGTGAAGTGGAAGATTTGATGTCGACCGCTAGGAGGTCGAAGTCTATGGGCGACAAATTTGAGAGTCGGATTGACTCCTTCAGCTATTTCTATTATGGCACTCGACGGTTATCAGATAAGGCCCTTCTGGCCGGATTTTTAATGGTGTGGCTACGCAATGTGTGGTTTCAGGCGGGACAGGTGCTATCGAGCGGATCAGCCGTCCTTTTATTCTTCCCGCCGTGAAATTGGCTTTTGGGGTCAGGTTGCCTCTTCTTCCTGCAATGGTATGCAGCATTCACCATGGTCTCCGCGCATTCTCGTCCGAGTCATCGCACATGACGTGGCGATGGACTTTGAACGTATAGAGCTGTCTTATCATTACCTGTTGGGGTGGTTGCTGCTGCATTATCAGTCTTTGATGAGGCCTGGGACGGGAGACAGCGTCACGGGCGATGATGCATTTCTTTTCAAATATCGTCATCAGCCTTGGAAATATAGCACTATGCCGGCGTGTCGGAGGTTTGGCAAGGACAGACGGGTATAGCTTCTTCGTATCTGTCCTCCGTTTTACTGACCAGGAGGTGAGGAATGTTCATGTTGATGGCGTGAGACCTCCTCATTTCTTGCCTGAGAAGATGCGTTATTGGTTGCGTAACATTCGCCCATCGTACTTAGTTTATCGCAACCGTAACACTGTATACCTGGAGCCCTATTTGCCCAGTAGATTTGCCCGCCAATTTGGGTATTGTCAACTATTCCTTGGGCGTCCCAGTCCTAGCCTGGGATTTGAGGGCAGTATACTTGACGGTATTAGGGCGTGGAGCTATTATGACACTTGTCATACTCGGACTAGTTTCTCCGTTCCTGTGGCCAACGTGCTAGAGGAGATCTTGCATATGGCTGCCTTCTACCATGTTACGGTGAACCAGGCTCCTGTAGATTTTGACCCGAGGACGAGCTTCATTCTGGGCACTCGCTTGGCGGAGAGGACCCCAGTGTTGAAAGCGAAGAAGAAAGGGGCGAATTGGATCCCTATGCCTGATTCTGAGTCCTCTGACACAGCTGAGAGAAACAACGAACCGGAGGAGCGGGATGACGAGGATTCTCCTTCCTCTAGTGGTGAAGTAACGGCGGATCAGCCGCCCCTTATGACAGAAGAGGGGATGCGAATCGACCGTCGACCGTTTTTGAGAGATAGAAGATCAGCTGCCACTTGTTCCTGAGGTGGTGAGGTCGAACCACCGTCTGCAATGCCTGTCTCTCGCGTAAGCGAGGCAGGGTGAGTTCGCCGATGAAGGAGTGACTTTTTTCGTAAAGAACTGTAGCCAGATCTCGTAGGCTGTTTATCACGGAGGGGGGTGAAGGTGCTGGCGATGCTCCGGAGGTAAAATCAAATAGGATTTATCTGTTTATTGTGATTTTTCTCTTCTTGGGATATGACTTGATCACTTTCCTTTGCAGGCGCCTGATGAACCGGACTCTTATGCACCGTCTTTCGCCCCGCAGTTGATCCGACCCTTGCTGCTTTAACTAGTGGCGTATGTACTGCGGTCCCCTCTACGGGGGTTTCTTTCAACGGATGCTGAGAACTCTCGAGTTATTGAGACCCCAATCCGGGATAACGAAGGTTCCTTTGGACCTGTATCCGAGATTGCTGGAGTTTCGGAAGGCGATACCGATCTCGGCGCATCTCCTTCCGAAGGTGCTGGGGCGGAGGAGCCTATCTCATTTAGTTCGGAGGCTGTCGGTGAAGGTGTTAGGGCGACTGCAAGCGAACCTCAGCCTCCATGCTCTTCGGTTGGTAAGATAGGTCAAATATTGACTCATGCGGAGGCTTATTTCTTTATCAGCATATCCTCCAGATCAAATCGATTCATGGTTATTTTGGCCCTATAGGTCCCGACCCTTTACTTCCCGCGTCGGATTTCTTAGGGAGAGCTCGACCTGTCCTGATCCGGGGGAAGGAAGCGCTTCCCTTCCTTTATCGACTCATACTGAGGTGTCTCCTGCCAGTCCTGGGCGGGTGGGGATGGAGCTTGTCTCGAGAACTGCGGTCTCTGCCTCATCCTCTGCTTCTTTTGCGGCTTCAGAGGCTGACATCTCGGTCCTACCGAGCATTCAAATTCTATGGACTGCTGAAGAGGAGTTGGCCGCTGTTCAAGCCTCCTTCCGTGCAGAGTTGGTTTCTCTCGTGGCAGGAGCGGCAGATTCTATCGCGTCTTCTTCTGCGCTGCCAGCCACACTCCCGTTAACACCGGCTTCCTCGGAGGCTTTGAACGAGGTGACGCAAGATGTAGTTGACAGCTTCTATCGCCACTTAGGGAGGGGTGTAGATGCTGCCGTGGAACGGGGAATCCCTTTCACTATGTCTCTGAAGGGTGCTCGCGGCCAGATTGATACTTTGAAGGACCTTCCTGGCGGGATGGGGTTAGCCGCGCTTCTGGAGCCCAAGTTGGTCGAGGCCGACCAGCTTGTGACTCAACTACTGGCAACACGGCAGGCTGGCTTGCCTGCCACGATTAAACGGGAGCGGGCTTCCTTGTTGCTGCTCGATAGGATCAGGCTTACTCGGGATGCTGCCAGACCAGCTGTGCGGAGGACCTTGACAAGTTCTCGCTTCGTATGCCAAGCTGGGTCATCGAAGTCAGGCTTGTAGGGCTCGTGAAGAGTCTGCTTCTCGTGGAGTAGCTGCCACACAGGAGCAGATTATCGTACTCCAGCAAGAGTTGGCCCTCTTCGAGTCAGAGCTGGAGGCTGCTCGTGGAGAGCAGGAGTCGATCGCTCGGGGGCCGAGCGGATTTCTCGAACTTCTGCCAACCTGGAGCGATCTTTTAAGAAGTTCGAGGACAACTGGCAGGCCCACGTTCATCTGGAGGACCCAGCGGTATTGAACCAGGAAGCTGAGCGTCGAGCCAAACAGAGGTTTGAGCGGTCGGTCGCCTTGATAAAGGACCGCCTCACGGTGTTATGTGCCCCGGAACAATGATCCGCCATCTGTCTTCTTCTGCTTCTCTTTTTTGTTTTTCTTCATATGTGTATATTTTTATTTGCAAGGGATGTGATCCCCACTGATGTAGCTCTTTTGAATTTTGAAATAAATGAGCATGTTTCAACTCATCTTCTCTTTCTTGTTCTTGTGTGTTCATGGAATTGGACTTGCTGGGGGATTATTTGTGGACTTGTTACCCTGGGTGTACCTTGGTTTTAAGTACGGATAACAAGTTTGATTAGGACGTTTTGGAGCAGCCATGGCAAAGTGGTCATGGATGTTCTTGGGGTTAGGAAAAGGAGTGCCATAGAGCAACTGGGCTCCTGGGGCACGGAAGAATGGCGGGTTTATGCTAAGGGGCTTAGCGAGGGATATTTGTGGACCTACTATCCTTGGCGTACCCTGGTTCAGGGTATGGATAATAAGGTGGAAGGAAGCCAGTCATTTTGCTCCGAGATTATGAGGACGTAGCAAACATGAGGGTTTTACCGTGGAATCTTCCTACTCAGAGGTAATAAGAACATGGTAGGGAGACTTCACAGAAGACTTTTCTATAATCAATAGTGGTCAACAGAGGACGTTTGTGGTCAACAGAAGACATTTGTGGTCAACAGAGGACATTTGGTCAACAGAGGACGTTTGTGGTCAACAGAGGACATTTGTGGTCAACAGGGGACATTTGTGGTCAACAGAGGACATTTGTGGACCTATTATCCTTGTCGCACTCCGGTTGTGGGTACAGATAATAGGTTGAAAGGGAACCAACATACTTGCTCAGAGGTAATGTGGACATGGCAAATATGGTGATTTCTTCGACGGAGCCTTCCCACTCAGAGGTAATGAGGACATGGCAGGAGTGGGCTCAATGAAGAAGGGGTGCATAGAACTACTCAGAGGTAGGAGGACATGGAAGTTCTATGCGAGGTGGCGGTTTATTTTTGGTGGAAGTGAAAACGACTCAGAGGTAATGAGGACATGGTCGTTTCGGAAATTAGTGGATCGATTACCCTTTTTGTGCACTGGGAGCACGGGTAGTGGATCATGAGGGAGGATCTCTTTCAGGAAGAAAGTTCAGAGGTATGATTATACGTGACTTACTATCTGGGAGAGTGACCGGAATGTAAGTACATAATTTGGATTTTCTAGAATATTGAGGAGATGAGAGTTTAGTGGCACCAGCGGGTGCATGGCTCGGTAATCTGAAATATTGTGGATGTGGGTTCAGTGGTATCAATGGATACATGACTCGATAATTTGGAAAATGGTGGGTGCGAGTTCAGGGGTACTAAGAGGGTACATGACTCGATAATTTGGAGAATGTTGTCTAAACTAGTATTTCTTCAGAAACTTGCCGTTGATGGGTAACATAAGCAAGTCCCCATTCTGCTTGGCGAGGCGGTAGGCGCCGTTGGAGAACACAGCCTCGATGACAAATGGACCTTCCCATTTTGGCTGGAACTTGTCTGCGTCTTGTGAGTCATGACCATGGTCTCCGGACTGCCAGAACGAGATCGCCCACTTGGAATGTTCTGATTTTGACCTTCTTGTTGAAGGCTCCTGAGATACGTGCTTGGTATAGCTCGATCCTTTGCTGGGCTAGGAGGCGCTTTTCGTCTAAGGCCTCCAACTCTTGTAATCGGCGTCGATAGTTATCATCCATTGTCAATTGATAAGTGAGGGCGACGCAGAGTGAGGGAATCTGAGTTTCCAGTGGGAGGACTGCCTCACTCCCGTATACTAAAGAGAATGGTGTATTCCCAGTAGCTGTTCGAACCGTGGTGCGATAAGCCCATAAGCATTCGCCGAGCTTCTCGTTCCAGTCGCGTTTGTTGGAGGAGACAAACTTCTTGAGGAGTTTGATGATTATTTTGTTGAATGCCTCTGCTAACCCGTTTGCTACCGGGTTGTATGGTGTCGAAGAGACATTCTGAATGCGGTGTTTATCGTAGAATCGGTAGAATACGTGGCTTATAAACTGTGGACCATTATCATGGATGATCCTTCGGGGCAGTCCAAAGCGGTAGATGACGTGATGCTTAAGGAAGCTGATCACGTTTGAAGTCTTAACTTCGGCGAGTGGGACGGCTTCCGCCCATTGGAGAAGTAGTCGGTGATCGCAAGTATGAAGCGATGTCCTCGGGAGGAAGGTGGGGTGATTGGACCAATGATATCCATTCCCCATGCTTCGAATGGCCAGGATGCCACCGTTGGATGTAGAAACTCGGATGGTTGGTGAATGAAGTACGCGTGGACTTGGCAAGCCTTACATTTTCTGGCATAGTCTATTGCATCTGCCACCATTGTGGGCCAGTAGTAGCCCATACGGCGAAGGCGGTCCTGTAGCTTAGGGCCAGGCTGATGGGCCCCACAGACACCGTCGTGAGCTTCTCGTACAGCTTCTTTGGTTTCTGCGTTTGACAAGCACCGGAGTAATAATCCGTCGTAGGATCGTCGGTACAGCATCTTTGTCTCTGTGTCGTAGAAGAATCTGAGAGAACGCCGTCTGATGGAGGTGGCTTTCCTTGGATTCTCCGGGAGGATATCGTATACGACGAAGTCAATGAACGGCTGTCTCCAGTCTGGTGTTTCGTCGACCGTCTGGGGAATAGCTCGCCACGAATTGAATATTGTTCTTAGGACAGACCAGTTCGTGGCCTATCACCTCAACCGAGTGATGCACTTGGTTCGGCACTGCTAAGGAAGCGGCAAGGCCTGCTAGGGCATCGACTTCGATATTTTGAAGTCTGGAGACGTGTTCGATGAAGAATCCTCGAATGAGGAGATAATGTTGATTGCTATTTGGTGGTAGGGGATCATGTCTTTATGGCGGACTTCGTACGACCCCCGAATCTGATTGACGATTAATTGTGAATCACCGTATGCTTCGAGATATTCTACTTCCAGCTCCTTTGCGAGTTGGTGGCCAATGACCAAAGCGTTGTACTCGGCCACATTGTTGGAACAGGGTTCCGTGAGAGAGTAGGCGCGATTGATCACTAGCCCGGTAGGAGAGATCAATACTACTCCGACCCCGACGACGATATTTCCCTTGGGTCCGGTTCTTGAAGCGCCATCGAAGAACATCCTCCATATGTTGTCGTGGGTGGTTGTATTAGAATCGGCGACCTCATCTGGGATTTCCTCGTATATTCTGGATGACCCCGATCCTGGATGGGCCGCCAAAAAGTCTGCCAGGGCTTGGCCTTTGACAGCCTTCTGTGGGACGAAGATCATATGATATGGGGATAGCAGTATTGCCCATGTAGCGAGGCGAGAGCTGAGCGCCCCTGGTTTAGTCATGAGGACCCTGAGGGGATTTACCCGTGAGATCACATGTATGGTTTATCCTGTAACATAATGCCGCGTCTTTTGAATGGCGAATACCAAGGCGAGGCATTCTTTCTCCACGGCAGTGTATCGGTGTTCGGGCCCGACCATCATTCGGCTGAGGTAGTATATGGCCTGTTCGTGTCCTGCGTCGTTATTTTGTGCCAGCAGGGCACCGAGGAAGTGTTCCATTGCTCGTACATAGAGCAAGAATGGTTTTCCAGGGACCGGGGCCACCAGGACTGGAGGATTTGACAAATATTCTTTGATGTCGTCGAAAGCGCGTTGGCATTCTTCGTCCCATACGAATGAGACTCCCTTCTTCATGAGGTGTGTGAACGGCCGGCATCGTCCGGAGAGATTGGAAATGAACCTTCTGATATAGGCTAGCCTCCCTTGGAGGCCTCTAAGTTCGCGGAGATTTTTTGGGGGACCCATCTCCATTATTGCCTTGGTTTTCTCAGGGTCTACATGGATACCCCGTGCAGTGATGATGAAACCTAAGAACTTCCTGCTGGATACGCCCAAGAACGACTTTGTAGGGTTCATCTTCAGGTTGTGGGCTCGTATCAGGTCGAATACCGTTCTCAGATCTTGCAGATGATCCTCCTTACGGCGACTCTTGACAGCGATGTCGTCGACGTAGCATTCCACTGTTTTGCGCAAATATTCTCTGAAAATGATACTCATAGCCCGCTGATATGTGGCACCAGCGTTCTTTAGACCGAATGGCATGACTGTGTAACAGTATGTGCCGATCGGTGTTCTAAATGATGTATGCTTCTCATCGTCGGGGGACATCTTGATTTGATTGTATCCCGAGAATCCATCCATGAATGACATACGTTCGAAGCCGCATGTGTTGTCAATCATGATGTCCGTGATCGGGAGGGGAAATTCGTCTTTCGGACATGCCTCATTTAGATTACGGAAGTCGATGCAGATTCGGATCTTCCCGTTCTTCTTAAGGACCGGGACTATATTGGCGACCCAGTCAGGGTGTTGCTCCTCACGGATGAAGCCGCTGGCTATCAGTTTGTTGACTTCGGC
The DNA here is from genome assembly GCA_029216955.1 of Iris pallida. NCBI lineage: Eukaryota > Viridiplantae > Streptophyta > Magnoliopsida > Asparagales > Iridaceae > Iris > Iris pallida. The sequence goes on from JANAVB010003456.1 coordinate 40,870, forward strand.
TTCGATCGCGTCCATGACGCCCGGGCGGAAGCGTCGTTGCTGCTGCTTGACTGGCTTTGCATCCGGCCGTATATTGAGTTTATGGAGAGCAATATCGGGATATATCCCGGCATGTCTTCGTAACTCCATGCAAATACGTCAATGTATTCTCTGATGAGTTCCAGCAGTGATTCTCGTTCCTCGTCTGTTAGGCTTTTACTGACGAAGATTGGCTTTGGAGAGGATTCGGTGCCGAGGTTGACCTGCATAACTTCATCCTCTGTAGGAGGTTCTCTTAGCTCGAACCGCTTTTCCTATTGTGCGTCTAACTGTTGGGCCCACGGCTCAAGCTCGAGGATTTCAGGAATGTCCTCGTCTTCTTCGTAAGCGTCGGCAAATGCCATGTTGACTGATAGGACTTGTCTGAATATGTCCCCAATGCTTGTGTCTGAGTCGGAAGTTGGTGACCCGGTTGAGTGTCACTGCCAATCACATTCTTCATCTGAACTCTCTGGAGTCGTTGTGGGAGTTACATACCCTAGTCCACATCGAGTTTTGCTATAGTAGTCCGTGGTTTACCAGACGGTACTGGGGGCTTCAAAGGTAGTCGCCGTCCGGTACCGTAATTCAAACCTGGTGTAGTTTCTAGATCATATCCTTGTTTCTGTATGAGGTATTTGGACTGGAGACTATAAAGGTATAGAGGCAATCTCCCGGCATCTGACCCAAGATCGACTTCTTTTATGGTGAAGGGGTACGGATCGTCTTTCTGGCCGAAGATAATCGGGTGGTCCCCTCCCTCGACTATTCGGTAAGCGTCTTCTGCCGGAGTAAGCTGGATTGTGGTATACACATTTGTCACTTGTGTGTGTAGGTGAGTGCCTATACCGTGGTCCATAGCATACATTGTACATAGCTTGTTGAGCTCGATGTAATTCAAAGATAGCCCTTTATTGATAAAATAAGGTATCTTCTCGAGAGGGATTACATCATCCGCGAAAGGGGTATCAGAGTGGGCAGCCACATACTTGGCTAATTTTGGTTCTTCTTCGGCCACCCCCTGTATAAATGAAGACTGAGAGAGTGACCTAGTCAGCTTGATCTTCAGAGGCTCGACCGGCGGAGCAGGTCGTGGAGTTGTTGGTAGACTAGCAACCCCCAGCTTGGCATCTGACATGGGGCGAGGAGTGGCTGGTTCACTGGAAGTGTCAGACCTCGCGTCGGGGTGACGGCCCTTTTTAGGAAGACGAATCGTGAGCGGTCTGTCGGAGGGATTGAGTTTCTCCGCTTGGAGCTGACCGACTCTCGGTAGTCTGATGGTAAAAGGCCCTGGTGTGGGTCTCGGCACTGGCCAGACCTCGGCAGCCGGATTCTCATCTGCTCTTCTTGCACCGATAGACTGATTGCGTCCTTACGCAGAGTAGCCATAAGGGGTGCAGAACTGCCCGGTTTGCGAGCCTGGAGGTGGATCGTCAGGGGTTCTTCTGATCTTGTAGTTGTCTTGGTGTGAGCTTGCACCTCCTCTTCGACCAGATGCTTCTTTGATTTTTCGTACAGACAGGAGTCTGAGTAATAAGATTCGACCCCCTTGAAGGGATCGATATCAGCAAACTCTGTCCTCACGAAGCCGTGCTTATCGACATATTTGAAGTACTGGTGTAGCGTGGAAGGCACGATCATGTAATCGTGTATCCAAGGCCGCCCCAGAAGGATATTGTAAGAAGTGTCGGCATCTATGACGTAGCAGGTGACTTCTGATTGGAGATCACCAATCTGACATTTCAAGCGAATCTTCCCTATTGGGTAGCTCCTGCCCGAATTGAAACCGCTAATGGCGGTGCTTGTAGGCGTCAGGCGATACATTGGAATGCGAAGATGATGTAGCAGACCCTTCGGAATGATGCTTATGGAGGGCCCAGGATCAATGTGCATTCGGTCCACTTTTACGTCGCCGATGTATCCAGTGTAGTACAATGGGCGATCGTGCAGGTTAGTTTTGATGAGCATATCCTGCGGAGAGAAGACGATATTGGGCATTGCACCTGTACACGCACTATCTTGGAGATCTGTAGGCTGATTATCTCCCGTGAGGTTGACCTGAGCCAAGTATGCGTCGGCATTTTGGAGCACCTCACTTAGAGCCGTGCGGACATCCTTCGAGAGCCTCAGGAGTTCATATAAAGATAATTTGGCCGGTGTATTGGCCAATTGAGCCAAGATGTCGAAGTTGTAGGGTCTTTCCAGCCCCTGAGGTGTCTCCTTTCGGAGGGATTTGTCGAAACGGGTCTCTTTCGGCCTGGGTTTGTCGGTCGTCGAAGGCTGAGCCGGTCCCGGAGTATCAGCGTTTGTGGGCTGCTGATCATTAGTCGGATCCTCGGCCACTGGTTGGGCTTGTGCTCCAGATCGAGTAGTGACGGCTGAGACTTCTTCCTCCTCTGCCGAGGCGGTGCGGCATGATCTGACCTTTCCACTTTTCTTTTTAGAAGGTAAAGTGGGCTGAGTCACCTCGTGGACTAGGTCCGGATGGACCCACATGATTTCTCCTCGTGATGTGGTGAGGGGTACTAGGCCGGGAGTTTGATCACGGGCAGGCGGAAGATTAGTGATTTCCATCGTTGCCAGAGGGATGGGTATGACACCGTCTTGAGTCTCTGTTGGAGGAAAATTGCCGAATTGTACGGACACCATGTTGGCTGCTACGGTTACCTCCTCGAAGTCGATAGCCAGAGCGTTCGAATCGATGAGGTTCTGGATATACCGTTTCAGTTGGTAGCAGTCGTGTGTAGCATGGTGGACGTGGCGGTGGTAATGGCAGAACTTCGGATTTTCCAAATCAGCCGGCCGAGGTTCCCGCCTTGGTGGAGGAAGCTGAATTCTATCTCCTTGTATAAGCATGTCCAAGATAGGCTTGACGTGGCCGTCTTCGAAAGAATAAGTGATTTGAGGCCATTGTTTGTCTGCTGGCTGGCTCGGGCTTCTGGGCTGTATCGGTCACCATGGCCTGCTTGCCTTTGTTGTCCCGGTTGTTGGAGGGGCTACCCCCATTGTCGTTGCTGGCGTTGGGACGCTTCCCCTTGTTCTCTCCCTCTGAGATATGCAACCCCAGTTGGCGAGCTTTCTTCAATCGTTCCTCGGCACTTGTAGCGCTGATGATAAAGGCCTTCCAGTCCTTGAATTGACTTTCGCCCATCCAGAGACTAATTGTTGGGAGTAGTCTCTTTTGACAAATTTCAATCAAGGAAGAGTCCGGGTTGCCAGATGGTAACTTCATTGCGGTTTGACGAAACCGCTAAATGTAATTCCTTGTCAGCTCTTTCTCTCCTTGGACGACGTCCATGAGGGTAGACATCGTGACGTCCTGCCCTACCTCATAGAACCTCTCGAAGAACAAGCGCTTGAAGCCAGCGAAGGAGTGGATGCAATTATCTGGCAGGTTGCGGTACCAATAGAAGGCGACTCCTTCCAGTGCCCTAATGAATAACCGTGTGAGGATGGCGTCATCATGGGGCAGATGGTCGGTAGTGACCTCAAAGTAAGTGATGTACCGGCTTGCTGAAGTCTTACCATCATATGGGTTGATATTGAACGGCTTACATCTTGGGGGAAAGGGCACATCCCTCCATTCAGCAGGGTATGGTTGCCGTATTCTGAGGTCTTGAGAATTTTCTCGGGCATGGAACATCGCTTGAAGCTCCTAAACCTCTCTCCTTACTTCTCGGGCCTCATCTGTTGCGGTAGGGGCCGTTATCTCGGGAGCATTATTGCCCGAGTTTGGTGCCGCTGAATTTGAATCTATGTTGTTCGCGGGACCCGTGCTTGTCTGACCAGGTGTCACTCCCTGCAGAGTAGGAAGCGCTACTTTGATCTCGTCTACAGACTTGACCAAGGCGTGCAGTATGGCCTCCAAAGTGTCGATATGTTGGCGATCGCCGGAACCACCTTGGCTGTTGTCCGTCATGAATACCGTCCTCACGTGAGGAGTGACAGAAGGAGAGGTGGCGGACATGCCCTCCGAGTCATACTCATGCATCAAAAAATCATCAGGATATGTGGGGATGTTCTCTTCAGGTTCGGACTCGAAAGGAACAGTACCCCCAGCTTCAGAGGTTGCTTCGTTTAGGACGTCCTCGGGGACGTCGGTATCTGTTGTATCCGTCGGAGGATTTGCTTCCTCCAGTCCATCTTCTTGGAATGTCGGGTTGTCGTGGAGGTTTGGAGGAGTGCTACCCCAGTTCCGATGACCCCCAATGACGTAGACGGCGAACTTCCTACTGCAGCAGTTTTCGTCTTTGAATGGGTGTGTTGGAATACTCCAGTAGAGGAAAATCCTTTAGACGACGGCTTCTTAGCTGCAATAGTTGACACCTTTGGGCTGGAGATGCTTGTCTTCTTCCCTCTCCCCTCAACGGGGACTTTCTGCACGGAATTGCAGGAGGCAACGGGAGGTGCCTCGTCTTCCGAGCTCGGATGTTGTAATCTTTGGAAGACGGATGGCCGGTCTTCCGTTACTGCCGTGTTGTTGCAACAGCAGTTGACGATAATCTGGGTACAGTGACGTCCCTGTGAGGACTCTCTGCACGCTGAGGCTCCTTCTCTTTCCTTGCATTTGTGGAGGATAGCTTCACGCAGGTCAGAGGAACCACTTTGTCCGTTTGCCGCCGGGGGCTGGACTCGAGTGGTTTTATACAACTTTCCGTCAGAGGCCCGCATGATACTCAGCGGGACGCCCCGATAGTCAGAGGTTGGGGCAGCTGTCTGGACTTGATGAGCCCGCGCTGCCCTAGACTTTTTCTTTTTAGCACTTGTGGGTGCGTAATAGGAAGAGTCCACATTAGGTATCACAGAGTCTGGATTTTCATCCAGAAAGTGATCAGAGTTAGGACCGCATGAGAGTCGGTCGAAAACTGATCGAGAGAAGTGTGGTAGAGACGCTATGCGGCTAGCGTTGGGTGCCGTGCAGGCTATCTGCATGCGACTGTCTTCTGTTGTGGGACGAGTTCTTATGCGGTTAGGAGTCACGGCCGTGCAGGCTATCCGCATGCGGTTGGCATCTATGGCCGCATGGGTTTTCTGCAAGCGGTTGACTTTACTAGCCGCATGAATCTCATCCATGCGGTTGGGAACTGTAGCTGCATAAGTTATACGGCTGACAGAAGTGGCCGCATGAGTTTTCTTCATGTGGTTGACGGTTGTGGCCGCATGGGTTTTCAGTGCCACGTTTTTTTTTAATTCAAGATCCTGCCAGGGCCGCATAGGGTGACCAACACTTGAACCGCAGGGGGATACTCCTCGTGAGCCGCATGAGTCAATGCCTCATCGAGCCGCAGGGGACGAACTTTCCGTGAGCCGCATATGCATAATCTTTGCGAGCCGCAGGGGACGATCTCTCCATGAGCCGCATATGCATAGTTTCTGTGGGCCGCATGAATTAGCGTGGTATTGAGCCGCATAGACCGGGCTATGGGTGGACCGCATATGGCGGATTTTTGTTAATCATATTAGAGTGACTCCTCAATGAGCCGCATGAAGCTGTTCTCTATCCGAGCCGCATGAGACTTTTGCCACGTGGCAATCTAGGATTTTTTGTCAGATCGGGTCAGAGATTTTCTTCTTTTCCCGAAGAGTCTGTCATTATGGCAGAGCCATTATGATACTTTATGTCAGAGACAGCCGTCGAGTCGTGTCAGAGCATTAAATGAGGCCATTACTCTAGTGGCCAACTGTTGGGGGGGGGTCACACGTGTCGTCAATTGAGCCGCATATTCCTGCTGAACCGCATTCATCCCCGAGCCGCATGAGTCTGAGGGTCTTCTTTTGGGCCGCATAGGGCAACTCCAGTATGAGCCGCATAGACTTACTACCCAAAACCGCATGGGCCATTTATGCCTTTATTCTAATATTTTCCATGCTTCTACATATGCTACTCATATCTCACACATCTCGTGGCAGAACAGTGTCAAAGTGTTATGCAATGCACTAAGCTAGTGGTAGTCCCTTAACTCTAAGTCCATATGCAATCAAAGGATAAATAACAAGGTACGACTAATATCACTGAGCAGGCAGTAATCAAGAACTAGAAATAATTGAACAGTGATATGTAATAAAACGGCTAAAAATAAATAGTATAATGGCAAGGTATCTTGCCTGATATGTCGCCTGATGTGGTGCGTGATCTGCCAGGTCTCGGTTGTCCAATTGCCATGTTCGATGAGCAAGGGTACGAATCCACAAGAAAATAGGAAGCATGATTTAGTCACGACTAATGGTGGTAGTCGAGAAGAATTTGTGTAGAGAGTTATGTACCATATTTTTAGAAAGTATTTATAATACCAGAAACTAACCTCATTAGTAAAAATAGATTTTTAGACTAATACTTAGAAAATAAAAACTCGTTTTTAAGCAAATATTATAGTTTTGTAAAAATTAACTTATAGATAGAAAACTAGTTGTTAAAAGAAATAAATATTTGTACTATTTGGAAATCTCAGGGTAAATTTTTACCAATATTGTAGAAAGCCAACCTTTCATTAGTCAAATATTTTAATAAAATTTAGAAAAATATCATCTATTGTTCAATAAAAATAGATTAATATAATGATAATATTAATAATAATAATAAAAATACAAAATAATAATACAAATAATAATAATGGTTATAATAAAAAGCAATACACTTATCCCCTTTTTTAAAAATAATAATAATAATAATAATAATAATTATTAATAACAAATAAAAATCCTAAAAAAGAAAACACTACTGCTCATTCAGTTTTTAAGATTAATAAATAATAATAATATAATAACAAAAGTATATATAATAATAATATTAATAATAAAATTCTTAATCCTTTTCCTTTCCTATTTCGTTTCAGGGAGAGAGAGAGAGAGAGAAAGGAGGGAAAGCGGGAGGAGATGTACCGGAGTTCGACGAGAGGGCGCCGGAGCTTCGCGGTGGAGGGCTGCACACGTGACGTTCCAGGATGGGGATCTCGCCGCAGCATTGCCGGTATAGGGCGGACGCTAGGCGACTACCGGGTCCCGATCTAGGGCGGCGCCCTGGCGGTGCTGCCGTCGACTTAGGAAGTGGTCGGTCGGAGGAACCGACGAGGACGTGCACAGAGGCGGAGCCCGGGGAGCGGCGAGAGGGACGTGCGCACGGCGGCACGTCGGAGGCCATTTGGTTTTTGGGCGGCGGCGGCCAGATGGAGGAGAGAGTTTCGGCATGGTCGGGGCGGAGAGGAGGGCGACGAATCTGCGACCGGAGGAGTGAGGGTTATGCGCGGAGGGGCAAGATCTGGGGCGGCACGGTACTCCGGGAAGTCGGCGGCGCGACGGAGGAGAAGGAGTTCCATCGGCAGCTGAGGGTTTTCCAACGACGGTGGGCGGTGTTCGTCGAGATGTGGTAGCACGCGGTGTGGGGAGCTCGTCCGGGCGGAGAAGTCCCGGTCTGTACGGAGCGGTGGCGCGCCGACTCAGGTGAGGTGTCTCCCCCTTCTTTTTCTATGTGTGGTTGTGGTGATGACGATGGTCGGTTTGATGTGTCGCCGGCGAGTGAGTGCCGGTGACGATGGTGGTGGTGTATCCTGAGGATGGGGAGGACGGTCAAGGTGGTTGTGTGGGGGTGGTTGTTACTGGCGGTGGTGGTTGTGTGATGATGGTGATGACAATGGTGAAGGTAGATTGCCGACCGGAGTGGCTGGACGGGTTGATGGATGGCAGTGGTGATGATGTGGTCGAGGAGGGGCTTGATCGGAGATGGGAAGTCAGGGTCGGGTGATGTCGGTTAGGTTTAGGGATTTGCAATGTATCGTGTCGGGGTTGTTGATACGGAGAAGGAATATTGTACTTGAAAAGGGAAAAAATATGGAGAAGATGAGGCACAGACACGAAGCACTTGTGATGAAAATTTGCTGGAGGAGTACCTCTCCTTTTATAGGAGGTGGGGATACCCAGTTGGATAGGGATTGGGATTTATTTAAATCCCAATAGAAAATATCATAATATAATTTAAATTCGCTTTAAACTTTAAATCATTCAAATCCAAATCCAATACAAACCTCCACTGATTTAATTCAAATTCCAATGAAATCTTTTCTAACTTAAATTAGCATATTTAACCAAATATTAAAATCAACAAAATCTCAAGTATCATTTCCATGTTTAATAAATATAAAAATAAATAATTTCAAAAATTAAGGATATTAGTTAATATTAAATTATAAAAAATAGCTTTTGTAAATGACAAAATAGATTAATAACCAATTTCAAATTTCGCAAGTATCTAGAATATCTCTTAATAAACAAAAATTTCCAAATCAATATTTATTTTTAAATAACGAATAAAATAACTCTTTTTAAAATTAAAATATTTATCATATGTACTTTTCCTATAAAATAAAATTTATAAAAAAATGTTTTTCTAAATATGTACCTCGACGCATATTTGCACTCGTCGAGCAAATACGAAATGCAATCTCGCTTGCCACGCAAAAAAAATGCGAACTTGTATGCGACGTACGAAGTACAAAATAAATACAAACATATATTTTAAATAAATAAAAAACGTAGTAGAAAATTAGGGGGCTTACAAAATGCCAAGTTGAAACTTCACAAATCACATCAAATTGAGACACAATATAGGAAGATAAAAATATACTTTTTCATTCATAGCTTGTAACGAAGTGTAAGTTGTAATTACATTGGATGCCGTTGCGGCTACATTGACTAAAGACAAAAGAAAATATACTCGACAAGTTGCCTGAACTAACCCGTCGTTCTATACATTCACCCCTTTATACGTAAGCCTTCGATTGAATTTGCTTCAAAATACTTCAGCTTAGGAAGAGCTTTAAAATGCCTCTCCGTACTTCAGCTTCAGTTTAGAGCGCCCGTCGCACCTGGGGAATTTGGATGAGGGGATTAGCACACTTGCTAAGTGGACGAGACGAACCCACTCGTCTAAACCGACTCTGATTGTTAAGGTAGGCATGATTTAGAGTTGTCTTTCTATTAGAACTAAGTGAATTCAGTTCATATCGATAGCCATCTTTGAAGTAATAAAGCATACAGTAAAAATATAGCGATTTATCCTATTTTTTACCACGGCCGTGCTCGTCCCTACATAAAACACAGATAATTTACGACCTGTATAAGACAATAGGTGAGCATGCTCTATCTTATATGCGGTCATTGATGCTATGCATCACGAGAGACTTTTATATGGCATTGTGACATGTCTGTCAGCTTGGGTTGCAAGCCCTGCTGCAGGTCTCGCAATGCCTCGCGCCGAAGCACGAATTTGATTATTTCCCTAGGTCAATTCGGGTCCGATGCCCCGGATACCGCATCAAGGAAAGTTTGTGAACAAGCTCTCCATGACCATGCCAATGCGAGAACTTTTTAATATATGCAGAAAGATTTGTATAGCGCAGACAGTATTAAGTGACATTATCATTTCTTCCAACTCCTGAAACGATTTATTTTACCCAAAGTTGTACTACCGATTTAGCGTCCCGTAGGCACCAAATTGTCCGAGGCATCATAACCCATGATCGATATTTCATATTATTTTACAGCACATGAAATAGTCTATCTTTTTACTAGAACCTTAAACTTTCTCGTTTATGTGATAAACTTGTATTATTTAGAGTAGATTACTCTAAATCGATACGTTCTTCCCGAGTTCTTGACCTTAGTGGATTGGCTTGCATTTAACTTGGCATCGTCGATTTGAATGAATTCGAGGCAAAAGAAATTTGTTTACGAGACAGAGTAGAAAAGAAGAGGCCGAATCATCCACCGAGTTCTTCGAATCGTGCCGACCGTCGAAGCGCTTCGCAATGTTCAAGCTTTAGTTACGCGAGCTCCTGCAATGGCACCAACACTTAGTTAGGGTTCCTTCTTTATTCTCTCGCTTCGAAATTAGTAAATTGCATCCAAAAAAATGACGCAAAAGTACTTTATCAAAACCCAGCGGCAAAAGCTCAAATAAACCCATACAGCGGTCTGATCCCGTCGAAAGGACTCTTATATAGAGTTCACTCGCCGAGACGCAGCCCTGCATCTAGGACTTATTCCAACATAAGTCGTTCCATTAGTTGGATCGATTCTCGTAACGTCCGTCTAAATCGATTTAATCGATGTCGCAAGGTGTTATCGTTTACCAAGCTCAGCGATCGAGTCAGATGGCCATCTAAGTTCCCGATCGATCTGACTCGGTGCAACCATATTATGAAGTCTGTCACCTATCGAAATCGAGGCGCTATATAATATACCACTTAAAAAAAGGTTCGTCCCGAAACTTAAAAACAAGGGCCTGACCTTAAATTAGACAAACAACGCAGGGTACTTCTCTTTCATCTCCACCTCCATCTCTCACGTCGACTCTTCAACTGAATGGTTCCGCCAAAGCGCAGACCAAGGACATCGATTGGTTTCGTAATGCCTTCTCCTTACGGTCCAAAATTTGAATAGGCTCCTCCGAGTAAGACAAGTCAGTACGTAGCTCCAACTGATCGAAGCTAACCACGTGACTTGGATCGTGCACGTATTTTTGAAGTTGTGAGACATAGAAAACATCGTACACATCAGCCAAGGCAGGAGGTAGTGCGATCCGAAAAGCAATCGTTGTCACTCGCTCGATGATCTCGGAGGGGCCTACAAATCTCAGGCTCAACTTGCCTTTAACGCCGAACCGCATCACACCATGCATGGGCGTTACTTTCAGAAACACATGGTCCCCGACTAGAAGCTCTAGCGGTCGTCGGCGAAGATCTGCGTAGCTCTTTTATCGACTTTGCACGATACAGAGTCTATCTCGAATCAAGCGGTCCTTTTCGTTGGCCTGCTACACCAGTTTCGGTCCAAGCATTTGTCGCTTTCCGACTTCATCCCAGCCTATTAGTGAACGACACTTCCTCCAGTAGAGCGCTTCATATGGAGCCATCTGAATGCTCGACTGATAACTGTTGTTATACGTAAACTCCACAAGCGGCAAATACGTATCCCAACTAGTCTTTAAATCGATCACACACAGACGCAACATATCTCTAAGATTTGATTTACCCTATCCGTCTGACCATCTGTTTGGGGGTGGTACGCCGAACTAAAATTTAGCTTGGTCCCTATCGCCACTTGTATGCTCGTCCAAAAATGCGATAGGAATCGCCCATCTCTGTCCGAAATTATTGAGGCCGGTACCCCGTGCAGTCGAACAATCTCGTCGATATAGATTTGTGCTAACTGATCGATGCTCCATCCTACTTTAATTGCGATAAAGTGAGCCGACTTGGTCAATCTATCAACAATGACCCAAATCGCATCATTCCCCTGCGGCGTCTTCGGAAATCCTACAATGAAATCCATCGAGATATTATTCCACTTCCACTCGGGAAAGGCGAGGTTCTACAGCTCTCCGCCTGGCCTTTGGTGTTTCGCCTTCACTTGCTGACATGCCATGCACTGCGACACGAAAGTAGCCACATCTTTCTTCATGTCGTGCTACCAAATATTTGTGCGCAAGTCCTTGTACATCTTGGTGCTTCCAGGATGTAACGAGTACTTCGCATAATGTGCCTCCGTCAGAATTTCTTTTCGAAGTTCAATATTTTCAGGAATGCAGAGCTTCCCTTTTAGTCGTATTGTCCCGTCTTCGTCTTCCGCAAAGTCAGTCGCCCTTCATGTTGAAATCAGCTCGCGTATCTTCTTCAGGAATGAATTGTCCTTCTGTGCGGTCTTTATTTTGCTAAGCAGGCTCGATCCTAACTTCAACTGAGCGAGGTGCAGGTGTCGATACGCAATTTCGAGTTCGATACCCATCGCTTCAAGGTCTCACCGTATCTCATTATTCATGGCCGGTGATCCCATAAACATTCTGCTAAGCGCGTCGGCTACAACGTTTTCCTTGCCCGGCGTATACTCGATCGTTAGCTCATAATCTTTTATGAGTTCAAGCCAACGTCGCTGTCGTCGGTTGAGTTCTCGTTGCGTAAACAAGTATTTCAGGCTTTTATGATCGGTGTATATTCTGCAAGCCACACCATAGTGATAGTGCCACCAGAGTTTCACCGCAAATACGATCGCCGCCAATTCTAGGTCGTACATCGGATAGTTTTTCTCGTACTGCTTCAACTGTCGTGAAGCGTAGGAGATGACTTTACTCTCTTCATGAGTATACCCCGAAGCCAGTTCCCGATGCGTCGTTGAATATCTGAAAGCCTTCTGGACCATCTGAAAGTGCAAGGATTGGAGCTGAGACGAGCCGTTGCTTCAACTCTTGAAAGCTGGATTCACAGTCGTCACTCCATTCAAATACTACTACCTTCTGGGTGAGGCGAGTCAGAGGCGACTCTAGTTTTGAAAAGCTTAGCACGAATCTTCGGTAGTAGCCCGCTAAGCCCAGGAAACTCCGAATATCGCTAGCCGAGGTAGGTCATTTCCAATCTACCACCACTTCAATCTTCTTTGGGTCTACCGCAACACCTTCGGTAGAGATTACGTGTCCAAGGAATGTCACACTACTCATCCAGAACTCACATTTACTCCACTTGGCATATAATTTGTTTTCACGCATAGTCTGCAATACCGTCTTTAAGTGTTCTACATGCTCTTCTCGATTCTTTGAGTAGATAACGATATCGTCGATGAACACAACTAAAAATTTATCGATTTGGGGTCGAAAGACTTGGTCATCAGATCCATGAGAGCGGCTGGGGCATTCGTCAAACCGAACGGCATGACTAGGAATTCATAATGACCATATCGAGTACGGAAGGTAGACTTCGATACGTCGTCGGACTTAATCTTCAACTGATGATAGCCTGATCGAAGATCAATTTTTAAAAATATTTACGCACCTTGCAGTTGGTCAAACAAGTCATCGATTCATGGCAAAGGATAGTTGTTCCGCACAGTCGCCTTATTGAGTTTCCGATAGTCGATGCATAGCCGCATCGATCCATCCTTCTTCTTCACAAACAGTACGGGAGCTCCCCACGGAGAGATGCTAGGGCAAATAAATCTGCGGTCTAGCAACTCTTGTAATTGCACCTTCAGCTCCTTCAGTTCTGCTGGAGCCATTCGGTAAGGCAACTTGGATATCGGCCGTGTATTCGGAAAGGTGTCGATGCTGCATTCTATTTCTCGATCCGGCGGTATCCCGGGCATCTCGTCAGAGAAAACTTCAGGAAAATATGCCACAACATTAGTCTGTATTGTGTTTGTATTATCCTTTCGCGTGTCTCGAACTGATGCCAAGTACCCCGTGCAGCCGAAATATACATATGTCTCGTCGAGATTGCCGATACCATCATTGCCGTCTTCGAGACCGTACCGCACGAATATGAGAACTCGGTCTCGCCAGCAAGACGAAACACCACTCTCTTCTCCGCGCACTTAGTCGTAGCATGACAAGCGTCCAACCAATCTATGCCCAGTATTATGTCGTACTCTTTGATGTCTAGTACGACGGCATCCAAGGATAGATTTTTTCCTTCGATACAAATGTAGCCATCCCTACAAATAAAGTTGCAGGCAT
>JANAVB010003457.1:0-32560 GCA_029216955.1 Iris pallida
ATATCAAACATAAACCAACCTAAATCTCACATCAACTAGTTAACATATGATATAAAGCATTACAAATCCAAAATCCAAAATCCAGAATCAGGTATTAACTCAAACCCGAACTTTCAGGTTCAAGTATCTGTTTATGTTTGAATTTATCAAATCGAACACAAAACTCAAATATAACCCCAAATCAGGGTGATCAGAGTATGTCCCATATGTACACGTGTCATAGGGGTCTATTTGTGTCCAAGAAACTGGACACGAAGTGTCCCAAGTTCCCAAAACCTGAAACAATGCACCCGGTGTCACAGTTCTCATGCGGTGTATTCAAGGGTTCGTGGACACGACACAAGACACGGGTCACTTGTGCTCGTATCCACACCTAGCTGGGATAATGGCCTATCAGATCGACACATCATCTACTGTCCACGTGGTGTCAGTGAGCGACACGAGACGCGTGTCAGTGGGCGATTTTGTGACTGCACAGTGCAGTACAAAACGTGTGCGTGCGTGAGAACGTGTCTCATATGATACGTGGCCAAGCGTGGCTTGGAGGGTGACCCGTCAATGCCCGACCTACTGGCCAAGTGTCAGGCCAGTACATGGCGTGTCATGTCCAAAAGCTGTATCGGGTAGCAGGGCATAGTCCGTGGTCATCGTGCACAGGTTCGTGTCCAGTTTTGGACACGAAATGGACACGAAATTATGCTCAGTCTCTGGGGGATTCAAAACAACCTATAGGGCTACACAAAATGAAATTGTTTTTGAAACATAATAACAAAAAGTTCACTTAGGTTTTATCGAACACAATATAAAGGACTGATACGTGTCCGATACGTATACCAAATGGATACGAATTCTACCAAACTTGGGCTACACATAGGGGAACCCTAAATGAATGCATCTATGAAGAGAAATCAGGATTTTAATTGTTGAAAAGAGGTTACCAATTAAGAGTTGGAATCTCAATAAAGAGCCTAGAATTGATGTCTTCTTCAATTTGTTATGGTCTTAATGCCTTCAAACCTTGATAGCTACCCACCAATGGTATCCTCTACTGTAGGGGAATCCAACGCAATTGATTTGGTCTAATTTAGGAGAAATAAAGAATTGGTGAAGGTTTGGGGAAGAACTGATTAGGGTTTCTTGTAGGTATTTAAAAAGAGGCAAGAATAATATAGGTTGATACTTATAGGAGGGGGGACTATGTGGCTGGCCAACTATAGGATTATTAGGGTTTTGGCAATGATAGATGTTTGGCTAAGGCTTCTCCACATAAATTCAAGTCCAATCAATGGTTCAATTTAATCTTAAGGCTGTCTTTCTACAAATATCATAAGGGAAATATCCTACTACTATAATATCTAAATATTTCTAATCTTGTCATGATGGAAGCTTCTACTCTAATATCTAGGCTCATGACTAATATGTAGGTTAGGACAACTTCTAGGTTAAGTATTAGCAAATAGATTAGTACATAATTAATTAATCAAAATTTATTTTCACTAAAAGTCAAAAATGACCAAAATACCCTTAGGCCAAAAACTGGTAATTTGTTATTCTAATCACATGACTAGGCTCCCATGGTCATGGTTAGTCTCTAGGCTTAGCAATTTAGGGTTACACTAGTTAAACGTCAAAATCACAATTCAACATTTTAAATATTATTAAATTAATTAAAATTCACCAAAAATCACTATCATGAATTAAATCCTATTATTGAATAATCAAAATTATAAAAGTTCAAAATTACCCTCATTTTAGAAAAGTGGGTGTTACAAGTCTACCCCCTTAGAAGAATTTTGTACTCGAGATTTAGGTTGGTCGTACTCCTTTATGTCAAACACCCAATCAATTAAAGTCTCTAAATCATACAATCTTATAATCATATGCGTCTGTCCAAAATCATGATACTCAAAATCTTTGTCAAACTAGTAAGCAAGGTACGATAAATCATAAAGTCCCCAACTAAGGTATATACCTCTAGAATCATGGTATTTAAAATTTTTGCATTGCCGCATGCTTGGCTGCGAAAACCTTAAATTCCAACACCCGAGAAATACATCCAAAATCAGACTATATGTCCTCACCATGTCAGCTGATATGACTGTAGAAGATTCTAGATCCCATAAATGAGGCGACCTAGCCCATACGACTTATCTCGGTAGAAATCAAATCACCATTAAATACTAAGCATTCGATTTATCAACAAGCAGAAGAAGGTAGACAGTAACTGTCGAAATCGAATTTCGAGATAGTTATAATGAGATTCTTAAGGGTCATCCCAGGAATCTTCTCAAGTAGTCCTAACTGTGATTGAGTAACCTCTCATGCTAAAGCCTATTCCTTATCTCTTGTCGCAGGCGCAGTAGTACAACTAATCATCGCACTACCACGACTTCGCACTAATGTGAATCTCAACCTGCATGGGCCACCACTAAAAATATGTCACGACCCGCACCCAGGGTAGGGATACGAGAAGTGGGTATGCCCAGCCTATGCCGTAGTGTCGGCGGTAGAACGTTGTCCTAGGTCACTGTCACAAACTAAATACAATATAATATACTCTCCGAACGGAGGATAAATCACATAAGGTACAACCCAATCACAAATCTAGAGATGGAAATAGCACGATAGATATATATGAAATCTCAAAAGTGAACATACAACAGAAGTCTAAGTGTCTAAACGACACAACATCACAAACATCCAGAAATAATACAACTCTAAAGTCAATACAAATAATGATGAAAATAAGATAAAGCCTAGCTAATCTAGTCTAACAGTAGGGATGACGTCCTCAGCTAGAGTTGGATCCTCCTGTGGGTCCAACTCACAGGTGTCGTCTAGATGGGCTCCATAATAGGTTGGGTAGAAGTCCTCAGTATCATCTGTAATATTTTCAACAGGTCCAGTCAGGACATGAACGAGCACAATACATCTCACGCAGTTCATATCATAGCAGAAAATATAAAGCATACAAAGAGTAAGATGAATGAACTGTAAGAAAATATACATGAAAACGAGATATTTGTAAAATAAAAATATACATGATAAGTAAGAACTCTAAGTGACTAGTATTTAGAGCACAATATGATTATGCAAACAGGTTATGTTATACAATAAAATGGGACTCTATTATCCACCAGGGCACAATGGACATATACAATATTTTCTACAATAGGGGATTTGATCGCATAACCATTTTTTACTCACCCTCCCAATCAATTCACAAGGATCCAAAGTTACGTTACCTGTACAATAGTTTATCAATGGGCTCATGTGATCATGAGAGTACAAGATTGCACAAGAGTATACATGAATAGGGGTATACAATAAATATAATATGTTCGTGAAAAGCATATGACAATATGTATTTGATATACCCGAGGGGGATAACATCGCAAAAGAAGATCCATATAGTACCAATCCGTGATAACATTCGTGACAGCATCAAGTTAAGTGATCAAGAGCAAGAATATAAGTCTTGACAAGTATGAAACGATCAGAGAATGTACTCGTCTGATCTGAATGTCTGTTAGAATATATTGTCCAAACGAGTATCTGAGTCCTATTTAGAGCAACACAAGTCATGATGTATATAAAGGTATTATAAATAAAGTATACAATGCATCTACATTATTCTAAGTCAATCTAGGCCAAAGTCAACAATTGGTCAACTCCGGTCAACTCTAAAGTCAAACTAGGAACTATAGTCAACTTTAGTCAAACTAACTAGGGTTAGTTCAAACATGGTCAAACTAATCTAGGTTGGTCTATTCTAGGTCTAACGAGCAAGTCTAAGTCAAAAACCAACTACAACTCATAGCCTAGTCAAACTAGGTATACCAAGCACACAAAGGTAAACCATAGCTAACACTAGTCTAAAACTAGGCACACATACATTAAGTTATATACATTGTATCACATATATATTTAAGTCAAATTCACATTGCATTTACATATACAAATATATATAGGGTAGTTATATATAGGTACTCATATATACATATATAGAGAAGGAATAAATTATATATGTTTGTGTGTGTGAAGAGTGAAAGAGTGATAGAGGTGTGACAGTGAAGGGAATGTGAGTGAGGAACTGTGAAGTGAAGGGAAAAAATTGGACAGTGGCTTAAAGTTCAGAAAATATTTAAGGGACAGTAAAGGGATGTGTGCTCAAGTGTAGAGTGTTAGTAAACTAGCATATTAATATCCATATATATAGGTATATATAACATATATATAGAGAGAGATATATATTAGAGGGGAAAAAAATATAGGTATATATAACATATATATAGAGAGAGAGATATATATTAGAGGGGTAATGATAGGATAGTTAAAGTATGTAGAGGGTAGGTTTCAGGAATTCAGATTTAAGGTTAACATTATCTATTTACATCCTAGTTCATGTATCAGTACATTATATAAACTAAGTATCAATCTATATAATGTATCAGTGATTCAAGTATCATAGGTGGAATTCGAAAACCAAATCAACTTTCAGTTTATATTGCAACACAAAATCAGTTTTATCATAACACATCCAGCTTGAATTCAAATCAAATGGAAACCAAAATCTCAGTTCAATCATTCAAACTCCAATCTATTCTCAGGTCACAGTATCATGTTTAATTGAAATCTCAGTTGCATATTAAAGAACTAAAACTCAGGAAAATCCTAACAGGGAATAACATAGCTGATGTATGAAACTAAATTCGAAAACTCATGCATCAAATGGAAACCCAATTTTGTTTTTCAAATGTATCAGTAATAATTCGAATAGCAAAACATGAACCTACATTCTCATAACAAACCTAGTTTCGAACATTGAAACCCAGTTTTTATTCTCTACTTTCGTTTAACATATCAAATTCAAATCAAAATCAAGTATATGAATCAAAAATTTAGAGCAAACACAAACGATCTCATGTTTGCATTTGAACAACAAACTCAGTTTTCATTACTAATTTCCAATCTCAGGTTTTATGCTTCGAGTATCAGTAGGTTATATTCCAGGAGTTTGAACCTAAATAGTGAGCAATTACATGTATCAAACATAAACCAATCAAAATCTCACATCAACTAGTTAACTTATGATATAAAGCATTACAAATCAAAAATCCAAAATCAGGTATAAACTCAAACTCGAACTTTCAGGTTCAAGTATTATCTCTGTCCGAATTTATCAAATCGAACACAAAACTCAAATATAATCCCAAATCGGGGTGATCAGAGTATGTCCCACATGTATACGTGTCATAGGGGTCTATTCGTGTCCAGAAAACTGGACATGAAGTGTCCCAATTTCCCAAAACCTGAAACAATGAACACGGTGTCACAGTTTTCGTACGGTGTGTTCAAGGCTTCGTGGATACGACACAAGACACGGGTAACCTTGTGCTCGTATCCATACCTAGCTGGGATAATGGCCTATCAGATTGACACATCATCTACTGTCCACATGGTGTCAGTGAGCGACACGAGACGCGTGTCAGTGTGCATTTTGCGACTGTATAGTGCAGTACAAAACGTGTGCGTGCATGAGAACGTGTCTCATACGACACGTAGCCAAGCGTGGCTTGGGGGTGACCTGTCAGTCACTACCCCGACCTACTGGCCAAGTGTCAGGCTACCACGTGGCGTGTCGGTCCAAAAACTGTGTCGGGTAGCAGGGCACAGTGCATGGTCATCGTGCACAGATTCGTGTCCAATTTTGGACACAAATGGACACAAAATTGTGCTCACTCCCTGGGGGATTCAAAACACACCTATAAGGCTACACAAAATGAAATTTTTTGGAAAACAATAACAAAAAGTTCACTTAGGCATTTATCGAACACAATAGAAAGGACTCCGATACGTGTCCGATACCCATACCAAATGGACACGAATTTCTACCAACATGGGCTACACATAGATAAACCCTAAATGAATGCATCTATGAAGAGAAATTATGATTTTAATGGTTGAAAAAGGTTTACCAATTGAGAGTTGGAATCAATGTAAAGAGCCTAGAGTTGATGTCTTCCTCAATTTGCTATGGTCCCAATGCCTTCAAACCTTGCTAGCTACCCACCAATGGTATCCTCTAGTATAGGGGAGTCCAATGCAATTATTTTGGTCCAATTTGGAGGAGAAATGAAAATTGGTGAAAGTTTGGGGAAGAACAAATTAGGGTTTCTTGTAGGTATTTAAAAAGAGGCAAGAACAATATAGGTTGATACTTATAGGAGGGGGACTATATGGTTGGCCAACTATAGGATTATTAGGGTTTTGGCAATGATAGATGTGTGTCTAAGGCTTCTCCACTTAAATTCAAGTCTAATCAATGGTTCAATTTAATCCTAAGGTTTCTTTCTACATATATCTTAAGGGAAATATCCTACTACATTAATATCTAGATATTTCTATTCTTTTCATGACGGAAGCTTCTAATCTAATATCTAGGCTCATGACTAATATCTAGGTTAGGGCAACTTCTAGGTTAAGTCTTAACAAATAGATTAGCACAAAATTAATTAATAAAAATTCATTTTCACTAAAAAGTCAAAAATAACCAAAATACCCTTAGGCTAAAAAGTGGTAATTTGTAATTCTAATCACATGACTAGGCTCCTATGGTCATGGTTAGTCTCTAGGCTTAGCAATTCTAGGTTTACACTAGTTAAACGTCAAAATCACAATTCAATATTTTAAATAGTATTAAATTAATTAAAATTTACCAAAAATCACTATCATGAATTAAATCCTATTATTGAATAATCAAAATTATACAAGTTCAAAATTACCCTCATTTTAGAAAAGTGGCTATTACAATTATGCACCTTGCTAGTCCTCTGAGAACCTGGCTATTTCCCAGGCTTAGACGAAGTTGAAGACTACCCGGAGGTTTACAGTTCAAGAGCTGAGACCGGAGGCATACCGGCACAGGAGAACGAGATAGTGCCAGAGGACTTCTCGTGATCATGTTACATTCATATTTAGTCTTGCTATATTATTTTTTTTTCTTTTCATCAGACTTGTAGTTGATTTGTACTTTGTTTCTATTTATATGGTTTCGGGATGTTTTACCCGCACAGACTTCATTACTTTTATTGCTGGATATTTGAGACATTTCCTCATTTATTCTTGATCTCTTTGTGGACTCTTTGGATGTGATTAGATGTATATACCTGTGGACTGTGTTGTATTTTTTGGTGTTATCAATTTACAGCTTAAATATTTTGCTAATGGATGTTGTATAGCTTGGCCTATTGGTGAAGTGCTGCTGGCTTGTATTCGTATACCTGGTCCCATATTTTGGGACATGAGCGTTACACTAGGATTGCCCAGAAGAAGCTGGCTATACCCAAACTGTCGTGCAAAATGACTTGGCAGATAAGGTTCCAGGAAAGTGTGGTTCCTATCCCTGAGCACCAGATGAGAAGGCCAGATAGACTGGAGCCAATGGAGTGCTCCAGGAGTCAAGCTCGTAGATAGTGCTCCCTCATCTACTAAAGTATTGCCTACGCATCCACTATCAGATGGAGGGGACACTGTGAAGTACTTATAATTCTGTAGGAAGCTCAAAGCCTTCCTACAAGCAGGCACCCGTGATGGCCCAATCTGCGTCATTGAACCTCCGAAGAAAGACATCTCATGCCAAGGAATCTGCCATCAGCCAGCATTCATTAATCTGGGACAGTGCAGCACCAGCCATCCCATTAAGTAATAAAAAGGAAATTCAATGCTTGCAAAGTCCCTTCTACCATCAGGCGTCACCGCGCATGCAGTAAAGTCTCGTAAACCTCGTTGGATGGCATAAACCAATGCAGAAAGCAGGACGAGCCAGTATCCGAACACCAACCTTACAGCCTGAAGAATCATACCCCGGCTCAACCTCGATAGACCTTAAACTACCATGGACTACACAGTCGCGGAGCCACGTCATCAGAAAAGCGGCCAGCACAGCCTTCTCCTACAACTTGAACTTAGCTTGCCGGAAAAGTGATAAATCGGGGACTTTCCCTCAGGATCATTGTTGTCGTCGGTGTCTGCTGTCCTGTGATCTGTCATCAGTTGCTCTATCTCAGATTTTATTGAGGGCTTGCAAGTTGAGAAGAAGACCAGGCCGTCATCTTTTTTTTAATGAAGACGTAGTTAGTCCAAGACCTCGTATGGGGAATTGCACCCTCAATCTTGCCCTTCTTTGTGATCCTGTGCCAGATGAGGAAGTCACAGAGTAACTCTTTGTACACTCCCACCATCTCGAGGTTTTCTTTTTTCAGGTCCAAAAGCTCTTCATCACAAGGAACGTATTCCTCGTACGGTTCCGTTCTCCAGGGCAGCTTTGATATTGCCCGCATCTCATGTAGAGCCAAACCCATCTTCCCGCCCGGAGTGAAGAAATTATAGGTGTAATGATTGTAAAACTCCACCAACGCGATAAACATAGGCCAATTTACTTTTATGCCATATTGGGTGGCTCTAACGGCATAAAATAGGCCTACAGCTTTTAGGATGTCCTCGTAAGTCAAGAGCACCTATCCCGTGAGGTCACTGCAGAATGAGATGGGGTATCTCCAACCTTCCATCTGTAGCTTCCCTCCCGGATACGACTCCTTCTTTGACATCATCATATTGTAGAGGGTCTCGGCAGCATAAGGATGAAGATCAGTCGGAACGTCATTATTATGGCCCCAGGGTACAGCCCCCTCATAGAATAAGATGTTGAGCCCCTGACGCACTTGAAGGTATTTTTTTTCCGGTCACCGGAGTTAAATAGGATCTTGCCAAAGATGACTCCATGAATTTCAGGGGTAAGATCCTATTTCATCTGTCTTCGGACAGCTAAATCGGTAAACACCGACAGAGGGTATTGGATCCATAGTCGGCAACCATATCCTCACCCAGAGGGTCCCTTAGACGTATCGGCTCATCCCAAAACCCCAGGCTATCACCGAACAGAAAGTATGGTCTCTTGAAGCTCTGTGCCCCTCCGAGCATGAACTTCTCATTATTACATCTGCTTCAGGAATGTCTTGTCATGTTCAAGCATAGTGATCATCCCCCGAAGGCTGGTTTTGGCTGATCTTAGCTTGAACGTTCCTGATCATGACGGTGACGAGACTTGAATCCAAAGCCTAGCGGGCAGAGCTGAGAGGAATCCCACAAAGAGGAGGGACAACCATGTCAACTGCAAAAACAAAACAAAAATCAAAAAAATGACAAGTCCTGGAAAAACTTAATATGTGCCTATGAGCTATGTGCCCACAGTAGCTTTGGGCGGATAGAATTCCTTCTTGAACACAGAAAGTCTCTGTATGGGCGCATAATATGTTGTAGTCAAAAGCAACAAGTATGTGTGCGCATGACTCTGTGGGCGCATAAAAATGCTAGACAGAGCAAGGTTGCTTTGGGCATATATCAATAGCTATGCGCCCAAGCAGAGATCAGTCCGAGTGTTGCAAATTAACGCTCTGGACTTTGTTTTAAGGATATTGCCTCACCCAGAATGGGATCTGGACCAGTGAAGACGTTGCCGGAGGAGGAGAACTATTGTTGTAGCCTCTTACCCTTCGTGGACCTCTTGGGAGTCGAAGCAGCCTTGGGAGACGTGTCACGACCCGCACCCTAGAGTAAGGGCACGAGACGTGGGTACGTCCAGCCTACGCCGCAATGTCGGCGGTAGAACGCTGTCCTAGGTCAAACATCTAACAATATGAAGGTACCTGTACAGTATATACTCTCCGAATGGAGGTGACATAGCAGATACAGTCTCAATCACAACTAAGGTAGAGCGAGATAAAAGATAGGTAAAACATGAAATCCAAAAGAGATACAGATAGAAGTCTAAGTGTCTAAGATACACAAACCCAGAAAATATCTCAAAGCTCAGTGCAGTAATCCATAGAATAAATACAACTCAATACAGCTGAAATAACTAACTATACAACCTCTAATGTGTCTCTTCTAGGCTAGCAGGCAACCTCCAGGCTATAATAAAATTTATCAACAGGTCCAGTCAGGACAGGAACGAGACATCTCATCTAGAAAATCCAAGTAAATGATAGAGAACTATAAAGCAGTTATAGACAGTTGTATTGATGAAAATGGCAGTTTATATTCAGGTGATGGTAAGAAAGACAGATAAAGTGCAAGAAAAGTAAATAACTAAACAAGAGAAGAATCATAGCAATGAAGACTGTAAAAAATAGAACTAACTGAACCAGGGTAACATGATATAATTCCAGACAGTAAATGTAAACAAGTGTAAGACCAACGTAAATCCAGACAACATGAATCTGATACCAGGTGATTCCACTACAAGATGAGTCCGGTATGAGATGATTCCAGTCAGTGATCAAAGATTCTAGGGTGAGTCCAGCCTATACTCTAGTAATATATTTAAAAATACCGAGTTTGACATGTAAACGGCTGTAGGTAATACGGCACATCACACACCTGGCCGGTGTGAGATGGCTATCATTCCAGTAGATTTCAGTTGGAGATTCCAGATTGGGGTATGTCTACATGTCTTACTCTAGTATTTCCTCTTCCAACAAGTGAATCCAGAATTCTGACACAATGATTCAAGATGAGTCCAGCCAAATATAATGATACCAGTAAATGATTCCAGTAAATGATTCCAGTAGGTGATTCGGTAATAGAAGCCAGGAATGATGATACCAGTAATAGAGGCTAGAAAATAAAAGTGTGTCGTATACATAAATCCAGAATATCCATACGTGTTGTAACAGAGAATCACATACAACTAACTAGAACTGAAGTACAGTAATTACAAATAAATGAGAGAACTATCAGAGAATGTACTCGCCTGATGTTTGAATATCCAAAGTAAATATACTATCCGATGAGAGGTGTCTGGCTCCTAATCAGAATAGCACAAGTCACAACAAGTCCAAAATGACAATATGAAGTTCTACTACATTCTACATGATTCTAATCAATCTAGACCAAAGTCAACTCTTGGTCAACTTGGTCAACCCTGAAAGTCAAACCTAGGTCAACTATGGTCAAACTAGGTCTAACGAGTCTAAATTAGGTCAAAAAGTTATTCTAGGTCTAAACAAACTAAGTATATGCAAATCAAGTATCCAAGATAGCTACTAACTCATAGCCTAAGTCACTTGCTAAACCAAGCACAAAACTAAACCATAAGCTAACAAGGCACACAAACTTAGTCATATAATGTATATATTATTCACATTCACATATTTATATACATAGATATATAGGAAAGCTATATATATAGGCACATACATATATATATATAGAGAGAAAGAGAGGCAAAAGAGTAAGTGAGTATGTGTGTTTGGCATATGTGTGAAAGGATATGTGTTAATGTTCTAAAATTTAATGATAGGTAGGTGTATGTGATATGGGATACATGATGTCAAAGGGTGTATGAATGCATGTGTGTAAAGGTTGTAGGTTAACTCAGTTTATAGAAATACACATACATACATACTTACCTTGTATACATCATACATACATATCATGTATATTATATTTACATGATACATACATGTATACTTGTATTATATTATACTTACATTCATGCATATTAGATACTTGTATTTATATTAACATATTGCAAACATTCATTTCATTCATGCATCTATGCATTACCTACATGTTTTATACATATGCATACATTGTATATTCATATCATTTCATACATTAACATAGAGACATACAAACATACACACATCATATTTTATACCTTGCATTACCTACATATCATGTTATATTTATCATTCATTCCTTTCATATATTACATTCTATATACCTATATACATGTATTTCCTCCATTCATTCATACTTGCATCATATACTCTACATTACCATACATGTTATCATTATATATTGTATTAAAATATTTATACATTATGCATTCATATCTATCATTAAATATATATCTTGTATTCATATCTAGCATTCATTATATACTTTCATGCATATATTGTATCATTCTTTCATTCATGCATTGTTATATGCATTATATTAATAGCATTCCACATGCTTGCATTCGACCATATATATAGATTAATGTAAAGAGAATATATATCATTTTATTCATCTAACATATCATGCATTACATACTTTATATTCATTTAATATCCATACTATAGGCTCATAGGTTACACAAAATGCATATATCGTATAGTCACTCTTCTACTTAAAACCAATACTGTACCAATTGGGCATTCATTAAATTCTAGGATTAAGTATGTTGTAGCTCTTCGTGTTAGCTTTCCGAAACTTTAAACGGATCGCATTTTCATGTCCGGAAGCTCCGAAATTGCGAAAATACCGAAACACGTTCGTCTTTCGTACAGCTGACACTCAAATAATTCTACAAAAAGTTAGAAAAAGAATTTGACTTAATAAGATATATATATTTGGAAAGCTAACTTCGATACGGTTCTTTTAAAAAAAACGGAAGATAAATCGAAGTTCTAAGCTAAAAGTTATGACATTCTAAGTTGCTTTGGTTAATAAAAACGTGGATAAAAATTATGACGGATTTGACAAAATAACACATATAGGCCAAGATACTTGAATACAAACATAGGTATCCAAATGAAACTCATTCTAACCATCCTAACTAAGATCAATCCACTCTCTAACCATCTAACCACACACACAAATAATTATATATATATATATATATATATATATATATATATATATATATATATATATATATATATATATATATATATATATATGCACACAAGTGTCCAAAATAGGGGTTTTTTCCACTAGGACACAATCACAACACAAAGGACACTCCTATGACCTCCAAATGGACACGAAATGGACACGAAATAGAGATACAACCATGGGGGTCATTCCTAGGTTCAATATAGACCTATATGATGAGGAAATAAAAAGGAGAAGGGATTTATACCTTCCGGTAGATCGAATCGAAGAAAAGCCTTCCCAAAGCAACACCAACACGTAGAGATTCCAAAAGGACACGAACGAGCTCCGAATCCTCCCAAACTTGGGTAGCTTTCTCTTGGCTAGAATGGAGAAGGAAAGAAGAAGATTTGGTGGCAAAATGGAAGGATTGTGGAGAAATTGCTAGGGATTGCTCTCTAGAAATTTGGGGAAGACAAGAGAGAGAGTGTGGATGAGAATAATAAAATGAACTTGAGCCTATCCTCTCCCAAAGTGGCTGGCCATATGGGGCTATTTGTCCTATTATGGTAAGGTCTAAAATGTCCCACTAACCTATTCTATTAGTATTAGGAAAGGGCTAATTGGTTAGGGGTAAATTAGTCATTCTAAAGTCTCTAATCACACTAACCTTATCCATAATAATTAGTCTAACCTCTAACTAAAATATTTCTATCATGTGGGCCATGGATAACTAATGTGTGGGTCCACTAAAGTCAACATACCCCCGGGTCCCCGTTTCAAGTCATCGAACCCGACTAAATAATCCCAAAACAATATCATAAATAATAAAATAAATTTCAAAAATATTTCAAAAATACAAAATGACAAAAATACCCATGTTCCTGAAAATCGTGGGTGACAAATTCCTCGAAATTAAAACCAAACAATAGTAAAATGTCAAAATCACAAGTCATAATTTTAAATAGTTTAAAAAATTAAAAATCACCAAAAAATCATAATATGAAATAATAATCAATAAATAATAATTATAATTACAAAATTTAAAATTACCCTCATCTGAAAAACTGGGTGTTACAATCCTACCCACCTTATAAAAATTTCGTCCTCGAAATTAAGATGATCGCACCCCCTTCTATGTCAAACATAGTCAAGGGTCAATCACTAGTCAATTTCTCAACATCCAAGTACTTGGTCATCAACTGTTCAACTTCTTAGGGTTTTCCTATGCTAGCTATCTAGGTGTTGGCAACTAGAATTTGCAAAAGAGAAACTCTATAATAGACTAGCTCGTAACATCCCAATCCTATCAAGTCACCTATAACTAAATACCTACAAGCTAAGCACATGAATACCAAATACCATATAAATATATATGCTCAAGAACAACAACCCATCACATATATCCTAAGTATATCATCTATATATATACATGAGTGATCAACCAAGGGTTAAGGCAGACTAAACTTATAAGGGTCTGAAACAATGCTTAGAACTAGGCTTAGGATGAATGGTCTGAATCAAGGGGACATGGTATCTAGTGAAGGGTCTGCACACTGCCTAAAGGTGATCAACACAAAGGAACTCAACGCGAAGAGAACTTAACCAAAATGGAAAACTGAACCAAGTATAGGCTAAACAACATGTTTATAACCCTATAAACAATGGCCTATAGATACCAACTAACCTATATCCCATATGCCAATATCATCTGCAATCTATCTATGCAAATAGACCTCTCGGTCTTAGGTGAAACTACAACTATACTCAAAGGCAGGCTCTGGTCATGGGTGCCTCACTGGAAAAGTAAGGGAAGGTAGTAATAATCATCAAGGCTGTAAGGCATACTAACATCCTATGTGTAACTGGTTGGTATTATAGATAACAGGAGAATTATCTGCAATGGGTTACTATTCTAACACTAATGCTAACTATCACCTCTAGGGTACAAACACTCTACAAGTCATCATACCATTATACTATGAAGGAACTACCTATGAATAAGCTCTACAAAACTAAATATCCCTACTCCTAAGTCATTTATAACAATCAAAAGGGTATGATGTTTAAACCTTCTCAAGATACAATCTGTTAATCATATGCGTCTGTCCAAAATCATGTTGTCCAGAGTCTTCATCATGCTAGTGAGCAAGGCTACGATAATCACAGAGTCCTTGACTAAGGTACGTACCTCTAGGTTCATGGTATTTAAAATTTTTGTACTGCCACATGCGACGCAAAAACCTTAAATTCCCATACCCGAGAATACATCCAAAATCTGACTATATGTCCTCACTATGCCAACTAACACGACTATCAAGGATTCTAGATCCCATAATTTAGGCGACCTAGCCCATATGATTTTCTCAGAAGAAAACAACACAACAAAAGAGTAACATAACAAAATTAATCAATCAACAAGGAACAGATGGAATCGGATTTCAAGGTAATTATAAAAGACAATTGCGGGAATAGAATTAAGAAGAACAGAACTTGCAGCAAGATCTCCAACGGTCTGTGCATCCTCGACTGTCTTGATGATAGCTTGCCCTACTGGTTTCCTCCAGCCTGATGCTGATACTGCACAAATCTCTACTGCTGATGCTGCATGAATCGCTGCTGTTGAGAGAAACCGGAAACGAAGGGAAAAGTCTATGTACAGACGGAGGTGCACCCCAATGTAGCAGAGAAATGCCAACCTGACTCGGCACAACAGAAGCTACGTCTCGAGGACCTGATGAACAGGACGAGAGGTGGCCAGCCTCTCGATAGTATCCCCCGAACCGAAGCGATGAGATCGTGTCTTCATAACCATCATGAAGGCAGATCAAAACAAGAAGCAATTTCTGAGAATGAAGTAAAAATTCAAAAGAGAACAGTTATATTCAAGGAAGTCAATAAGCAACAATTTTAGATAAAAGGAATCGGATTAAGAGTTTTTTCCTAATGTGATTGAATACCTGCAAAAATATCCTAATCCTACTGCAGGCTATAGTGATACTCTAGTTCGAATACCACTACATAAACTTGACCTGCATGGGCCACCACTAAAAATGTGTCACGATCCGCATCCTAGAGTAAGGGCACGAGACGTAGGTACGTCCAGCCTACGCCGCAGTGTCGGCGTAATATGCTGTCCTAGGTCAAACATCTAACAATATAAAGGTACCTGTACAGTATATACTCTCCGAATGGAGGGTGACATAGCAGATACAGTCTCAATCACAAAGGTAGAGCGAGATAAAAGATAGGTAAAACATGAAATCCAAAAGAGATACAGAGAGAAGTCTAAGTGTCTAAGATACACAAACCCAGAAAATATCTCAAAACTCGGTACAGTAATCCATAGAATAAATACAACTCAATACAACTGAAATAACTAACTATACAACCTCTACTGTGTCTCCTCTAGGCTAGCAGGCAACCTCCAAGCTATCTGTAAAATTTATCAACAGGTCCAGTCAGGACAGGAACGAGCACATCTTATCTAGAAAACCAAGTAAATGACAGAGAACATAAATCAGTTATAGACAGTTATATTAATAAAATGGCAGTTTATATTTAGGTGATGGTAAGAAAGACAGATAAAGTGCAAAAAAGTAAATAACTAAACAAGAGAAGAATCATAGTAATGAAGACTGTAAAAAATAGAACTAGCTGAACCCAGGGAACATGATATAAGTCCAGACAGTAAATGTAAACAAGTGTAAGACCAACGTAAATCCAGACAACATGAATCTGATACCAGGTGATTCCAGTACAAGATGAGTCCGGTATGAGATAATTCCAGTCAGTGATCAAAATTCCAGGTGTGAGTCCAGCCTATACTCTAGCAGTGTGTTTTAAAATACGAGTTTGACATATAAAGGCTGTAGGTAATACGGCACATCACACCTGGCCGAGTGTGAGATGGCTTCATTCTAGTAGATTCCAGTTGGAAGATTCCAGATTGGGGTATGTCTACATGTCTACTCTAGTTTTCCCTCCCAGCAATTGAATCCAGAATTCTGACACAATGATTCAAGATGAGTCCAGCCAAAATATAATGATACCAGTAAATGATTTAGTAAATGATTCCAGTAGGTGATTCTAGTAATATAAGCCAGGAATGATGATACCAGTAATAGAGGCCAGAAAATAAATGGTATCGTATACATGAATCCAGAATATCCATACGGGTTGTAACAGAGAATCACATACAACTAACTAGAACTGAAGTACAATAATTAACAAATAAATGAGAGAACTATCAGAGAATGTACTCGCTGATGTCTTGAATGTCCAAGTAAATATACTGTCGATGAGGGTGTCTGGCTCCTAATCAGAACAGCACAAGTCACAACAAGTCAAAAATGACAATATGAAGTTCTACTAAGCATTCTACATGATTCTAGATCAATCTAGACCAAGTCAACTCTTGGTCAACTGGTCAACCCTGAAAGTCAAACCTAGGTCAACTATCGTCAAAACTAGGTCTAACAAGTCTAAATTAGGTCAAACAAGTTATTCTAGGTCTAAACAAACTAAGTATATGCAAATCAAGTATCCAAGATAGCTACTAACTCATAGCCTAAGTCACTTGCTAAACCAAGCACAAAACAAACCATAAGCTAACAAGGCACACAAACTTAGTCAATAATGTATATATATTCACATCACAAATTCATATACATAGATATATAGGAAATCTATATATATAGGCACATACATACATATATATATATATATATATCTAATATTTATATATATAATTATATAAAGAGAGGTAAAATTATATAGAAAGAGAGGTAAAAGAGTAAGTGAGTATGTGTGTGTTTGGCATGTGTGTGAAAGGATATGTGTAATGTTCAAATTTAGTGATAGGTAGGTGTATGTGACATGGGATACATGATGTCAAAGGGGTGTATGAATGCATGTGTGTAAAAAGGTTATAGGTTAACTCAGTTTATAGAAATATATACATACATACTTACCTTGTATACATGCATAAATACATATCAAGTATATTACATTTACATGATACATACATGTATACTTGTATTATATTATACTTACATTCATGCATATTAGATACTTGTATTTATATTAACATATTGCAAACATTCATTTCATTCATGCATCTATGCATTACCTACATGTTTTATACATATGCATACATTGTATATTCATATCATTTCATACATTAACATAGAGACATACAAACATACACACATCTATATTTTATACCTTGCATTACCTACATATCATGTTATATATTATATCATTCCTTTCATATATTACATTCTATATTACCTATATACATGTATTTCCTCCATTCCTTCATGCTTGCATATACTCTACATTACCATACATGTTATCATTATTTATTGCATTACAATATTTATATATTATGCATTCATATCTATCATTACATATATATCTTGCATTCATATCTAGCATTCATTATATACTTTCATGCATACATTGTATATCATTCTTTCATTCATGCATTGCTTACATGCATTATATTAATAGCATTCATACATGCTTGCATTCAACCATATATATAAATTAATATAAAGAGAATATATATCATATATATATCATTTTATTCATCTAACATATCATGTATTACATACTCTATATTTATTTAATATCCATACTATATAGGCTCATAGGTTACACAAAATGCATATATCGTATAGTCACTCTTCTACTTAAAACCAATACTGTACCAATTGGGCATTCATTAAATTCTA
Organism: Iris pallida; assembly: GCA_029216955.1. Taxonomy (NCBI): domain Eukaryota; kingdom Viridiplantae; phylum Streptophyta; class Magnoliopsida; order Asparagales; family Iridaceae; genus Iris; species Iris pallida. Next base: position 18,384 of record JANAVB010003457.1, read on the forward strand.
GGATTAATGTATGTTGTAGCTCTTCGTGTTAGATTTCCGAAACAATAAACGGATCGTATTTTCGTGTCCGGAAGCTCCCAGAATCGCGAAAATACCGAAACACGTTCGTCTTTCGTACAGCTGACACTCAAATAATTCTATAGAAAGTTAAGTAAAGAATTTAGCTTATTAAAATATATATTTGGAAAGCTAACTTCGATACGGTTCTTTTAAAAAAACGAGAGATAAATCGGAGTTCTAAGATAAAAGTTATGACATTTCTAAGTTGCTTTGGTTAATAAAAATGTGGATAAAAATTATGACGGATTTGACAAAAGAATACATATAGGCCAAGATATTTGGATACAAACATAGGTATCCAAATGAAACTCATTCTAACCATCCTAACTAAGATCAATCCACTCTCTAACCATCTAACCACATACACAAATATATATATATATATATATATATATATATATATATATATATATATATATATATATATGCACACAAGTGTCCAAAATAGGGTTTTTTTTCCACTAGGACACAATCACAACACAAAGGACACTCCTATGACCTCCAAATGGAAACGAAATGGACACGAAATAGAGATACAACCATGGGGGTCATTCCTATGGGTTCAAAATAGACCTATATGCATGAGAAAATGAAAAGGAGAAGGGATTTATACCTCCCGGTAGATCGAATCGAAAAAAAGCCTTCCCGGAGCGACACTGACACGTAGAGATTCCAAAAGGACACGAACGAGCTCCGAATCCTCCCAAACTTGGGTAGCTTCCTCCTTGGCTAGAATAGAGAAGGAAAGAAGAAGATTTGGTGGCGAAATGGAAGAATTTGGTGGAGAAATTGCTAGGGATTGCTCTCTAGAAATTTGAGAAAGAACAAGAGAGAGAGTGTGGATGAGAATAATGAAATGAACTTGAGCCTATCCTCTCCCAAAGTGGCTGGCTATATTGGACTATTTGTCCTATTATGGTAAGGTCCAAAATGCCCCCACTAACCTATTCTATTAGTATTAGGAAAGGGCTAATTGGTTGGGGCTAAATTAGTCATTATAAAGTCTCTAATCACACTAACCTTATCCATAATAATTAGTCTAACCTTTAACTAAAATATTTCTATCATGTGGGCCATGGCTAACTAATGTGTGGGTCTACTAAAGTCAACACTACCCCCGAGTCCCCGTTTCAAGTCGGATTGAGCTGAAATTCGAACCCGACTCAAATAATCCCAAAACAATATCAAAAATAATAAAATAAATTTTAAAAATATTTTAAAAATATAAAATGACAAAAATACCCCTGTTCTTGAAAACCGGGGGTGACAAATTCCTCGAAATTAAAACCAAATAATAGTAAAATATCAAAATCACAAGTCATAATTTTAAATAGTTTAAAATGATTAAAAATCACCAAAAAATCATAATATGAAATAATAATCAATAAATAATAATTATAATTATAAAATTTCAAAATTATCTTCATCTGGAAAACTGGGTGTTACAAGACATGATTTCACGAGAAAAAGAAAAAGAAAAACTCTTAAAAATTTCTGAAAAGAGGAAAAAATAAATTTTCTCTCTCCTCAGGCCTATTTATAGGCAAAATAGGGTACTATGTGCCCACAGGGCTATGTGCCCACGCAAGATCCAACGTTTGCGTGTTATGCGCCTACATTTTGCTGACGTGGGCTACGAATAGACATCACATAGAGAGTGGACCACTTCAAATTCTGTTCCAACGAATCTGTCGATTCAGATTTTTTCTCAAATATTTGACAGCCTAGCAACATTTATGCACCCAAGAAGATGATCTATCATATGCCTATAGAGCTATTGAAGACAGTCTCATATGCTTCTTTTAAAGTATTTTGAACTCGTTCGAGTATCAAAAGCTTTGAAGGGGGTCTTGTAGAAGCATAAAAATATAGGACTATGCATCCACATGAAGAATATGTTATGCACCTACATGATAAAGGGGCTATGTGCCCACATGGCCAAAGGGGCTATGCGCCCACAGCATTTTCTCCATGCAGTAAATCATGCGCCCAAGTGTGGGCGCATAGTTTGCTTCCAGTACTATGCACCCAAGACAGAAACGACCATACGACCCAGTCAACATCCACGATCAATCATGGGCCAAGGCATACGACCACGTCAGTCTCTACGAGTAGTCGTGCATCAAAGCTTGCGCCATGATCTACCCACGATTATGCAGTATGTATGTGCCTAGACCCTATGTGCCCAAAGGGACACTATGTTCCCATAATAAAATCAGTATATTTTTCCACCTGTGTGCGCATAACAGTCGTTTCAATGTAAAATGACTATAAATAGAGGACATATGCCTCTTCAAAAGAACAGACAGAACAGAGATCATTTCAGAACCAAATTGTTGCCCTTCTTGCCAGTGAGCCAAGAGTTAGCAATTTTCTTAGGTTTTCTTCCACTTTTGTAAATCGAAGTGTCAACGGAGTAAAGGAGCAATTGCCGCTCGACCTCCATTGTCCTATTTCCCAGAATTTTTTTATACTCGGGGATTCTCAGTGTAGGTTCTCTCAGGTGTTCTCGATTTGTAGTGCTTTGTACTAATAAGAAAAGGCAGTAATTCTTCTCTTTTTTGTAAGTGTCTACAATAGTCACGTATAGTATCGCACTTCTAGTGTGACATGCCACTGCCTTAGGTACCTTATCTCTTAGTCCCCTTGTGTCTTAGTTTTCTTGTGTCTTAGTTGATTCTTCTACGACTATTTCTTATTTTTTCTGCATATTTTATACTGTTACATTCGACATGTTTCATGTATCTTGCTATATCCCCCGAGGACCTGGTGATCTCTCCAGGTAGTTTGTATGCAGAGCCAGTCCGCTCATCATTGAGCTATTGCTATATTATTCAGGTATCTTATTGTGCTTTCATATTGTATCTATTATTTATACTCTGCTCTTAGCTTAGTTTTATAGACCCATGTCGTCCTTCGGGTCTAATTGAACATGTATGTTACAGACCATAACGTATATTGTCCATTCCTGATTTACTTATTCTGTGGATTGAGATAGTTATATTTATAGTTGATTGATAGATAGAATTAGAACACCAAGACAACTTATATGTATTCGAGCCAGATTGGAGTCCGCTTGATACGTAGCTGACATGTATACGTATTTCTAGTCCTACGTATTTTAGGCTGGGGCATTACAATATGTGTCATGGTCTACAACCCCAAAACATATATATTCGATTAGACCTGAAGAAGAATATGGGTCTATAAAATTAGGCTTAAGAGCAAAATGCAAGTAATGGATAAAATATAAAATCATGATAAATACCTGAATCAAAAATAGCAAAACTACTATGTCGCCGAACTACTTCTGCATGAACGACTACCTGGAGAGATCACCAGGTCCTCACAGGATATAGCAAAGTACATAAAACATGCCAATATAACAGTAAAAGAAATATATACTTTAAAGGGTAACTACCGTATCCAGTTTAAGTGATGCACGTGAGAATACGTTCATAATATCAGGTTCAGGCTACTAAAGCTCACAAGCACCTCAGCAAACAAATACCCAAGGCACCTTATCGTGGTACCTTACGCAAGCAGTAAAAATAACACTAGAGATCTACTACAGTGACAATGGCAAGCAGTAGTAAACAACCAAGTCCCAGTATGGTGATGAGGTCAAACAGTAAATATAACCTGGTATGTCGGTAATATTCTCCCCACCCTAGTCTTGATCTAGCAAGTCGAGTCAAGTCCAGTATAGCAAGTCATAAGTGCAATCAATAATCTAGTATCCTATTACGAAGTCCATAACCACGAATACTCATATAAACTCTATACATGAATCGTGTCGGTGTTCTATGGTCTATCGTGTCAATGAACACAAATAAAGTGTATGCAATGCCTAGTGTCGATACTCGATGACTACTAGATATCACCAGTATTCGAATACAATATGAACGCAAAGTACCGACTAGTCCTACGTCCTCAATGAGATGAACAAAAATACAACAAATAGAAGAAAGGACGATAAACAAAAACGTTGGCAATGTACATTGCCTGTATCCCCCAAGTGTGTATACAACGGTCCAAATTCGATATCCTCGGTCACACCATCGCGTACTCCTAGAATAAATATGCAACTACCAATCAATAACATATCTATGTCATACACACACTATAAATACAATCACACTATATATAGCCTCCATTCGGCATATTCTAACTATACTAGTATCATACTATATATAGCAACATCTAATACACTTAGTATCAAGTCACCACGATAAAAATAATATTTTTATAAAATAAAAATATGGCATTTAATTCTGGAATATTTACTAAAAAATATTTATAAACAAGCTTTAACTATAATATATTCAAGAAAACAAGTCTCTAATTATTATATCAAACTAATAGCACATTATCATCAATTTGTTGATCCGATTGGACACAAAAATAAATAAGAAAATATAGGTTTTTAATTCTGAAATAAATCATAATATGTTGAAAAAAATGATTTTATATCAAAAAGTGCATGACTTGTGTTATAAAAAAAACTACGAAATTTAGAGCACAAAACAATACTATTTATTTATTCACAACTCTATAGATAATATGCTACTCCAATAAAATATTTTTTTATATAATATAAATATATTTATTAATTCTGGAAATATATTGAAAAATAATTTAAAATATAATTTATATCTAATATACAATAAAATACCATACCTAGTTGTCAAGTACAACTAGCCGCATAAAGTCGCAATTTCTCGAGTTATTCAGAAAGATATATTTATACAAAAATATTAATTTAATATTATAAAATAATAATTTCTAGAAATTAAATCATGAGTGTTCATGATTTTAAACAACAAAATTGGTTGCACAGCAACGAACACAACAAACTACGGAGATCAATGGATTTCTAAGTTCAGAATTTCGCACGATGAATATGGTTGAACAAATATATAAAAAACTCACAAACATTAATAAAGAGCATTATGGAATGATATAGGGGTATGTTAAGATTATTGGTTTTGTTTGAGGTCGAAGGGCTTCGTAAGTCGCTAGAAACAATCGCGCACCGAAATTGGTTCAGCCTTGACCAACATTCGTGCAACCAACGCCACGGAGAAACGGTGAGAAACCACATGAATTAGCAATTGGAGATGAAAGTAGACACATAGGGACAAATATTAGAGTTGGTTTTATGGGAAATGGATAAAAAAAAGTAGATGAAATACATCAAGGAAGATGACCAATATGCTGGTTCGCACAGATTGTGCTGTTGGAATTGGCTAACTTGTAGGGTTATTTTGGTGTACTAGAAGGGGTTGTGAATGTGTAGGGGTTAATAGGATGATAGAGGATCATGTTAGCTTCACAACGAACCCTCGTGGAGCATCACGGAAGGTCGAGAATGGGTGCAAAACTTCTGTACACAGCAAGGTGCTGTCGGCGGCCTAAGCTGAGAGCAGTTTCGATTTTGGCTTAATGGAGGGGGTGGCCGACACTACTTAGGTGAATAATATATAAGAAAAGGTGGGAGGAAGAGTTAGGGTTTCATATAAATTGGTTTGAAGAGATTTTGTTTAGTTTTGGTAATCCAATCAGAAGATATGGTGAGATGCATCCCAAAGATTTACTTGGGTTTCCTAATACGGAAAGGAAAATATTGAGTGGTGTATAATGGATCCAATCAAATATGGATGCTATTTAGTTGATAAAAATCAATCAAATATAGGTCTATTAGGTTATGGCAATCTATCCCTCTACTAAGCTAATTGGACTAGGTTTGAGTCAAAACAATTTACCAAGTCGAAGTAGATTCCGAAAGTCTACTAACTGGGTCTTGTGTGCCATTTGAAAATAAATAGCACATGGGAACTCAATTGAGTGGAATACCATTGGCATATATGTAGTAGGCTCAAAATAGGTCAAAACCAAATATTGGATCGAAAGATTTGCATTAAGATTGGGTCCCGAATTTAAATTAGTAAGTACTATAAGATTACGGTAGGTAGTAAACTTGACATTTTGACCTAAAAGTTGTACAATGAAAATATAGTGCAAAGAAATGAGTTTAGGTGGGACATGAAATATCAAAATAAAGGTGGACTCGTCTAGATCAAACATAAGAAACTTGTTTCGAGAGAATGGCATCCAAAAATTAAAGCTACGAAAAGGAGTATTTAATGACTAAAATAATAGTAAAAATATATCTATTACTAAATAAATTAAATAAAAATACAAACTAAATCCTTGAAAATTCAGGAGGCTTACAACCTACCACCTTAGAAAATTTTGTCCTCGAAATTAGATATATAATAATATAACAACCCATAATAATACTAAAATAATCAATGACAATGATAGTTCCGACAGTGCTGGCCTCGAAACTTTCTGCTGAGCTTCGTCTTGACACTTTGAGCACCGCATAACGTGATGCTGATTTGGTCCACACTTCAAGCATGGTCGTAACTTCTTCCTATATTCTTTCTGAGCATGTCTCTACTTGCCACAAGAGTGACAATTTGGGAGCTCCTTTGTCTGGTACATGACGGCCCTCTACTGAAGATGTACTCTTGGATGGCTGGTCGATCATGTTGACTTCAAAAATACATTAAAACATGGTATAAAACTAGTCTAACATAATTTTTAGAGGACGTTGATACCAATAGGATTTCAAGTTTACATAACCTACCCAAAACTAAGGTACACCCTATTCTAGATACACCCTAACTTATATGATGACAACACAAAATCAAGGTCTGGATCCTACTAATGAGATTTGGGAACGATACAACTCCCTAGAATAAATACAAAACTTAGGTATTGCATTCTGAAATCAAGGGCTTTCAAAGGAGTCCTAAGTATTATCATGGTGCTATTGGTCGATGACTCTATAAGAAAAAGTATTACTAATTCAACACTATTTCTTTATAGGTCAGGTCTTCAACAAGATGGAAGAAAATTAATGCTCTACTCCTTCAAACTAACAACAAGCTATACAATTCTTATGAATACACCTAACCATGTTACACCTATCTGTTAGGTAAAGGTCAAGGCTGGGTTAAACAGATGCATAAGCCTATTGTTCAGTCTTCTAGTCTTAGCCTTCTATTGGTCATTTCAAGGCTAGTCTTCGAATCTAGAGATGAATGTCTAGTCTGACATAGACCTTTCTACTCTATCTAATGCTCCTAGGTCATATATAATTATGATCACTCGATAATAATCCCTCTAGTGCTTCTATTCAAGGTTCTATTTTAGGCAAGGGTAGCATGGATTTGTCTAATGATCTTAGGGTCTCTCGTTAGGGTTAAATCCTACACTGTACTCTATTCTAACTTCCATCTTAGGAAATATCTATAAAACTTCTATCCACCTTAGTTATTTACCTAGTCCTATCAAGCACGGATTCCTATATCCTCCAAGTAAAAAAAAATTTACTAGCAGAAGAATACCACTCCTACCTACTCGATCCATCTAGTATATGTGTTTATATCTCAACCCTTCTTATCTTTAAACAATCACTCTCCTAAAATTTTATATCCCTCTTACTTCTATCACACAATATAATTGTAATAGTTCATCCAGCACAGATGTTCGTCTTTCTAAAACAGAAAAAGAAAAATTTGATACAAAAAATATAAGAGAAGTATGTTTGATTACAAATATAAGATTCAAGGGCGATAGTAGAAATCAAAGAAAATTCAATAGCAGTTGTGGATTGAGATTCTAATATGCATTGCTATCACAGGCTCGTTCGGTACAGTAACTTAACCGAAATGATTTAATCAGGACCTACATGGGACCCCAAAAAAGTACCAGACGTAGGACTGGGAATATGTATACATGCCAACTACGTATTAAGTGGACTCCAGCCCAACTCGAATATGTATAAGCTGTATTAGTTTTCTAAATATATCTATCAATTAAACTAACATATATCTATCTCAATCCACAGAATAAGAAATAATAATAATAATCAATATGTGTCATGGTCTGCAGCCCAATAAAATATATGTTCGATTAGACCCGAAGAATAATAGGTCTATAAAACAAGGCTAAAGAGTATAATACAATTAATGGATAACATATAAAATCATGATAAATATTTGATTCAGAAATAGCAAAACCACCAATGTCGTCGAACTACTCCTGCATGAACGACTACTTGGAGAGATCACCAGGTCCTCAGGGGACATAGCAAGGTACATACAACATGCCAATATAATAGTAAAAAAATATATATGCTCTAAAGGATAACTACTGTAACGCCCCAGTCCTAAAATATGTGGGACTAGAAGAATCGTATACATGCCAGCTACGTATCGAGTGGAATCCAGTCTCGCTCGAATACGTATAAGTTGTCTTGGTGTTCTAATTCTATCTATCAATTAACTATAAATATATATATATATCTTAATCCACATGATAAGTAACATCAAGAATGAATAGTATATGTTATGTTCTGCAGCCCAATAACATATATGTTCGATTAGACCCAAAGAAATATATGGATCTACAAAACAAGACTAAATATCAGAATGGAAATAATAAATAAAAGTAAAAGCTCGATAAAATACCTGAGACAGATATAGAAATACCTTAATGATCAACAAACTATCTCTATATGACCAACTACTTGGAGAGATCACTAGGTCCACAGGGGACATAGCAAGGTATAGAAAATATGATAATATAATAGTAAAAAGAGTATCTATGTAATGAAGGGTAACTACCATAACCATCTAAGTAGAAAATGCAGTTGAGGGCAATACTAATACCAGGCCCAGCCGTACAGGCAATCACCATGGCACCGTGCTGTGATACCAATGGGCGAACAATCAAACCATACCATAGCTCTGCTATAAAAACCATTTCAATACGTAAGCAAACATGTTCCACACAATGAAGCATGACCACGAGTCTAGACGATCGGTTATTTCGGTAGAGTCCTCCCCGCCCAATGCTCTAGAACTATCCAGTCAAGTCAAATATAAATTATGTACCTGTAACAAGTCAAGCAAGCTATTACTACATGCTATCACAGAGTCCATAGCCACGAATAACTTATGTCAGACTCTGTATCATATCATCATCATCTATCGAGTCCATGTCCTATGGTCCATCGTGTCAATGAACAAAACATAATGCATGCAATGCCTAATGTCGATACCCAATGTCAGTAAATGACATCGACACCATAATACGATACGCTAATGTCGACCAATCCTATGTCATGACATTATTGAATAAGAATAATGCAATAATAAAAAAGAAAAAATAGTAAACTGTAACATTGGTAAGGTACCCTTGTCTATAACCTATGTTTGAGTATATGTTTGACCAACTCTAACGTCCTTGCTACTCCTGCCAAGTCCACCTATAGTAAATATTCTATTACTCATAACTCTCCAATGACTTACCATATATGAACTTTCTATATATGAACCATAATAATATCTATACACCAAAGATAGTCATAATGTCTACACTACACAATATAACTTATAAACTACCAAATCTTCCTATAAAAGTATTTTATTACTAATATAAAATAGTAATATAATTATGGAAAATATTATAAATATTTTTACATCACTATTAATATATTTTATTGGTGGAAACTCAAGCGCAATAGCCCTATGTTGATACTACATCATTAATTCCATGCTTATCCTACTAATTGAGTCCCAAAATAATGAATATTTAAAAATAGTCAGGAAAAATCATAGAAAATAGTTAAAATAATATTTTTTTATCATCAAACCTTGCACAACAAGTATTTTAGTAAAGGTGTATTAAGTATCAAATCTTTTGGATACGAGGAACACATTGCTTTCGATGTTTCGGTGTTACGGCAAATGTCAAGATTTTTAATGAATACTAAACCAAACCAAAATTCAGTAAAAGATATACGTTAGAATGATCTGGAAGCCTAGTTTCTTACTAAAAATATACGAAATATCTAATCGGCACGAAAGTAGGTGAAAATCAACTCGCAACTAATCTAGTCTGTTCTGGACACTCTGTTGTCGAATGGACGCCCTGACCAAACCATTTGGGACTGTGTGGATGGACAATTGGACATGAAGATAGACACATAGATATTTATATTATTTTTGGTTTCACAAAAATATGAGCTCGAGAAGTACATGAAACCGTATTTACAAAACATCATACCTGCTTAGACGAATTCAGCACAAGTTCGGTCGACTTCGAGTGCCTTCCCGGCATTGTACTAACACACCGGGGCTATGTGGTAACTTGGGAAGGTACTGGGGTGTTAGGGAGTGTCCTAATGTCGAGATAAAGGTGGTAGACGGGAAGAAGGAGGCTGGGACAGAAGGTTTCAGTCGGGTAGAAAGTAATGTGCAAAAATCAAAAAATGAGAGGAATAGCTCACAGTTGTTAGAGGTAATAGGGGGTGGGGCTGGCCAATCTAATTTAATATATAAATATTTAATTTAATATGTTAGGGTTTATGTAGGAAAGTTTTATGGCAAGTTTGGTGGAGTTTTGATAAAGATTTCACAAGATATGCAAGATTTGCTCAATCAAAGATTTAAATGGTTTTCCAAAAATGCAATGTAAATATTTGATTGGGTTTAAACCATTATTACTGTAAAAAAATCAACAAAAATGAAACTACATTAATTCTAATATGTCATGGAAAACTAACATAAGACCTAGCAGAGCTCGTTGACCTTGTTTTCGGCCGGTACGATTTATCGAACCGAAATAGGCTTTGAAAGTCTAATTAATGGGTCTTGTGTGCCATTTAAAAATAAATAACACATAAAAACTTGATTGAGTGGCACATTATTTGCATGCGTGTAGTAGGCTCAAAATAGGCTAAGACTATACATTGGGTCTAAAAGTTTGGATCAGGTTTGGGCCTCAAATCGGAATTGAAAAAATACATCCAAATTATGATGAATGGTAAAATGATCATTTTGACCCGAAAGTTGTGTAAGAAAATGTAGTGTAAGGGAACATGTTTGAGTGAGACATGATATATTAAAATGAAGGTGGACTAGTCAAGAACATGAATATGGAACTTGTTTCGAGAAATTGGTCAATGTTGTGCTTCAAAAATCAAAGCTACGACAAAGTGCCTATATAGCTATAATTAAAAGTAAAATATGGTTTAACATATAAAAATCATATAAAAAATAAAAAATTCCCAAAAATCAGGGTGCCTACAATCTACCCACCTTAAAAAAATTTGTCCTCGAAATTAAAATAACATTAATATGGAAAAATCTATAACGCAAGATTAAATAAGCTAAAACTTACCAGAATTCGCAAATATATAGGGATATCGCTCTCGCATGGAATCTTCTCGCTCTCAAGTAGATTCTTATGGAGAATGGTGCTTCCATACAACCCGAACCAATCTAATCATCTGCCCTCTAAGCGTTTTCTTGCTAGTATCCAGGATACCAACTGGATGCTCCTCATATGATAAACTGGATCCCACGGTAATCTCTGAGTGATCGACCATATGACTGGGATCAGTCACATACCTCATCAACGGTGAAACAAGGAACACATGCACTCCCTCTAATGATTGGGGCAATGCAAAATGATATGCCCCTTCTCCAACACGCTTTATATTACTAAAGAGTTACAAATCTAGAAGTACATTTTCTAACTTGGCTCTTGAGTCTTCTTCTATAAGTAACCATAGGATTAGAAAAATTTAAAACTACTCCATAAACCTTATCAATGCTTAAACTTTATAATATATTCCTATAAGTAATATCACCAACTTTTATAGTAGTTTAATTAGAGATCCACTCCTTCTACTTATAAGCAATCAATATCCTTATGAGTAAGCCTAACCATTGATACCTACTTGTGGGGTAAAGTTCGAGGCTGAACTAGATGGCTACCTAAACCTATTGGTCATCCTTCTATTCCTTGCCTGCTATAGGTTTTTCATGGCTAGTAGCATCATGTATAGATATGAGTTTATTCTACTTAGATCTTCTAACTATAATACCCTTGCAATCAGCCTGACATTATCATTAGACAATAATTTCTCTAGCACCTTTAATCTATGTCCCATCTTAGGCAAAAGATAGCATGATTTAGTCTAATACTTCTATGGTTGATTGTTGAGGTTAGGCTTTATACTGTACTATATTCTAACTTATTCCTTGAGAAAGTATCTATGAAATTCTACCCACCTTAGCTATTCACCTAGTCTTGTAAAGCATGGATTTTTATCTTTTTCAAATAAAAATTCAGACAATAATGGTTTTATAGTCTTATGTCCAGCCTTAAATACATGGCTTTCCAAGCCATTCTATTCATAAAAAACTTCCTAAAATCTACCACAAGGAGATCCTATTTCTTAAGGCGCTATAACTAATACCAAGTTTAACAGCCTGATCTCCAAAATCGTATATCAAGTATTCATGATAAATTCTATTCTTATTATCTAAATATTTAGAGATGTAAACTTCTAATCTATCATATTTGGTTGGGCAGGTGTAGGAATGCCTATCAATCGACAAAAAGTGATTTTCTACCAAACTAAAAATCCTATAAAATAGAATTGTACTATGTTCTAGTTGGCCTTTCTAGTATAGTTATTCTACCCTATTCGTACGTACCTTAGATAATCACCCTCCTACGAGATATTTTACCAACATAGCTTCTATCATACGATAAATTATAATCAAAACTATCACAACTATTATGGGCATTTATGGAACACCTTGTTCATCAAATTCATAGATATAACAAGCGCATCCTTCAACTCAAATGGCATCAACAGTCTTATATTGGCCATTGAAAACTTCGAATGATGTGTCCTTGTAATATCCTCTTTCCGTATCGTCACCTGATAGTATCCCGATCTTAAGTCAATAAAATATACCTTTGCTTCTGCCAGCTAGTTGAACCAGTCGATGATGAACTATACTTCGAGCTACCAGAACGATCTTGGGCTTCAAATGATCAATCAGTCTGAAGATGACGATCACTGCCTCATTCCAAAGTATAAACTATCTATCAAAATTTTCTAAGAATGAGACTAGCTATTCTTTAAAGTCATGATGTAACTTATAATACCTTAGAGGTCATATATCTCGATTTCAACCAGTTCACTCACTTCTAGGCTTGAATTTTCTTCAATCGTCTCTCCTAGCAATATGATATTTTAAATATGTCTGTTATATCCTAACCCTTCTATGCTTGTCTACAGGTAATGGGCATGCTAATGCTAGACGATGCTTATATATTATACCTTGACAACCACTTACTTATCGACTGATCTTCTAGTCGTGGTTGTTAATAGGTCCTTTCAAGCTATTCCTCATATGTATAGTAGTATATCGAGTCTAATACCACCCTTTCCATTCTTCAAATAATATTCGTAGATTGACACCACAGCACAATCTATCATCACGCATCATTTTGATTCATTCCCTTGACAAGAATCTCCCTAGTAAAGATCCTTCAGGTCACTGTTCGAGGTAACTTTATATGCATACCATCATGTTTTTTTATATCCTTCAATAAACATTTTGTAAACCTTATTGCAACCTAAAAATGTCTTTAAGGATTCTACAGTACCTTATCGAATCATTCTATCCATAACAAGACTTTCGAATACTTTCAACTACAATCTTTCTTTAGGGTGATCGTATTCTATTTGGAAACCGTATCTAACTCTACAGTTCTACATATATTCTACCTAGATCTTCGTTCATTGTGATTGAAAAATATCATACCTTCCTTTCTAAACCAAATAAAATTATATTATTTCTCTATCCCATCTTTCTCTATTACCTCTATATCATAGGTTAATGGTAGCATGGGTGTAGTCCAATGATATTAGAATCTCTCATTAGGGTTAAGTCTCCTATAAGAATTCTATTTTACTAGTCCGATCTACTCGGTCTATCTAATTGATGCGTCAATCCAAACCCTTACTATATAGATAACTAATTCACTTTTAAACACACTTCTATCAACTACGTTCTATCAAATGATGGAATATAATCCATAATGTTCGTCAAACACGAGTATTCGTACTTCCAAAATAGGAAAAGATAAGAGTTCGAGACAAGGAGGTTCAAGAAGGATGATCGACTTTAACTATGAGTTACAAAGGCGATGGATAAAACAAGAGGATTTTTAAA
>JANAVB010003458.1:0-64936 GCA_029216955.1 Iris pallida
CAACCCTAAAAGTAGGTACTGTGCGACAAGGCTATAAGGTTTGAATTTGTGGCATACGAAATAGTGCATCAGTTGCCATAAATTTCAATCTTTGGCTGCATTCAAATAGTGCAGAAGTTGTCATCTACCGTAGTTTCTTTCTACTAATATGGCTGGAAGTGAGACGTAATGAAAAGGAAATATAATAATTGGCTTAATTTCACTATAAGTTAGTTTTTTTAAGAAAAAGTGGTGGAAAATCACCCCCCCCCCCCAAAAAATATTTCAGTAAGTTAGTTTTAGCATCTGCAGTACAGAGTTCTTTGGCATTTTATTACATATTGTATTCTTCTCTGAACTACCAGATTCATCCAGAGAAAAATCCTAGGAGAGTTAGGCAATGGTCGGTATAGCTTATTTCGGTTGCTTCTTATTATTATTTTTTTAAACAACACCCAAAGCTGTTTGGTAACACCAGCTTTTTCTTTTCATCTTGATAAGCTAGTTCATTTTGGGGGCATCTAACGGAAGCGCGTGGTGGCGGGGTTGAGGTCTGTTGCTCTTTGAAAAGCAGAAGCAATACCAAACCAAGTCTTAGTACGTGCCAAAGATCGAACTTCAACTGAAGCAAAGAATAGCATAGATTCAATTCGTTTGTAATTTCAGCATCATACATGTGAAACTAGAGAATGCTTTATACCTACGGTAAGTGAAACGTTTAATCCTAATAAAATTTGTCATCACCATCTATTGTCTGACAAGATACATGTGCCCATTTCTGTCCGTCTCTTGTTTAACAGCATATGAACTTGTTCACTTGTATGAATTATAACATATTCGTAAGATGAAGAGTATTATGCCCCTATCTACTGCATGATTTCAATATATGTTCCATAACATACAAATACAAAACACAATCATATATATATTTTGGAACCAGGTAAATTGTTTCTGGAATCGCTCCCATTGGGATTCGAACTCCTGACCACTCGGACCACATGCATCTCTCTTAACCACTAGGCTAGAGGTCATCTGCATATATATATATATATATATATATATATATTATATATATATATATATTAATATTTATATATTACGAAGATACACATATATAGTTGTGTTCTTATGTCTATATTTTTGATAACTTGAGCATACCATAAACCACAGAGCTCTTGTCAAAGTAGTCTGCATCCGTTAACCACATCTTTCTAATCTTAGAATGTAGTTAACTGGTGAAGGATTTAAACTGAAACAAATAACCGAACTTGAAGCATTTCAAGACAAGTTGAGTTCAGGTCACAAGTTATCTAGAAATAATCTCCTAAATAGTGAACATATTAAGGAGCCCCCAACCTTGTAGACATAACAACTGCAAACTAACAGGTGTGCTTGCTACCTAAGCTAATATTCCTAGGTCCTTATGTTTGCTTCAAAATAGTAAAGGATGCAATAAGAATCAATATGCATGTCGTGCAGCAGTCATATATGTTCCAAGGCTATATATAGGTTCTATGAGAGCAAAATATACTACTTTCAGCATACCAATACTTCGACCACAGTAGTGTCCACGCCACCAAGTGAATCAAGATACTGGAAGGTTATATCCTTGATGTTGATAACTGCTAAGCACCAATGTATGTCTTTGTGTATAGGAACAAAATCTGCACAATACATCATAAGGATAAATTAAACACTAGATCTTAAGCATGCCAAACTGGAAAAAGTAAAGAATAAACAGAGTGGTAAAACAACTTTACTTTGTCGCATTCAATAAGCCCGTACCCTAACTTCCTTTTTGTAGTCCACCTTCTTACCGCATTAAAGTCGTAACCATTCATCCCACTAATCAGCTAAACAATGACCAATGAATGTTAGATATAAATAAATTTGTTCACGTCCACTGTTCAATAAAACACTATATAGACAAATAAAATAAAAGAACAGGAAAAACAAAGTGCATGTTTGAACCATGCTAAATTGACATTCAGGACTATAAAAACAAGTTTAACCGAGAAGGAGATCCACTAAGAAAAAAGGGATGGTCTCTAACAATTGTTGTTATTAGAGTATACTTTTGAGTTGCAAATGTGCAAAAAGTTAGTATCTGGATAATAATATATTTTGTGCCTAGTCTAACTAACAAAGGACCAATAGAAATTTAAGCTAAATTTATTTAAGGATAAACATAATTTAAATAAAGATCATTCAGACATAAATTAAATAAACTAAATTGCCTTGCAGGAACTACAATAGCCTTAGCCTTAACACACAAATTAAAGGTAATTGTATGCTAAATTATATTTAAGGATAAACATTAATCTAAATAAGAATCATTCAGACATAACTTATCAACTAAATTATCTTGTAGGAACTAAAATAGCCTTAGCTTTAACACACAAATTAAAGGCCAAGTTTAGTAACTATTAAAAGGTCACAAGAATTGCCATTTTTATGGAGAACTTGGACATTATAAGGAAGCACTTTCAACCAAATAATTATGTTCAGTTTAAGATTGTTTAACTTTTACATATTTTCACATGTAAGTAGATTCAAGTAAACGAAGGAAAAAGATAGCTCCTAGGATTTGGATGGACCACAACTTCGCTCTTCTTTTGCTTAAAATATTTTATTTTCATTGCTCCCAAGTCCAGATAAGGGAGGACCAGATAGCCTAAAACTGTTGGATTTCTATGAAAGAGAACATTTGGACATTCCACAAAAGTGATAGATTACATCGTTCTCATCCCAGTGTAATGATAATAAGAGTGGATCTCTAGCATGTCTATCTTTAAGTGGTGTGTCGCACAAATACCACCCTAAGGCAAATCAGATGAGCAAGTATAGCTGCACATAAAAGGAAACATGATATATGAGAATGCTAAGCTGGGAGAGTGTCACTATATTGAAAGATAAATAAGAAATGTATGCATCTGTAGAATTTTGGAGGTAGCATCAGTCTAGGATAAGGGGAGAAAATTGGTTGAGATGGTTCAGATATGTGCAACAGAGACAGTCTATGCACCATTTAGGAGTGAGGCTATTAGTCAAAATTGTTGCTAGAGCCATGGTGAACCTAAGAGACCTTGGATTCAAGATGTGAACTGAAAAGGATGCCTAAGAGAGGAGATGAACCTTAATACAGATGAATGAAAGATAAGAATTTTTGCGGCCAACCAAGAAATGGGATAATGTTTTGATCTTGTTGTTGTTAGGATGTAGATAGCCCAAAGAGACAAAAGCATAAATTAAAAAACAACCAAAAGAAAAAGAAGAAAATAACAAGCAAGAGAATGGAACAGGCAAGCATTAGATAATATTAAGTTAGGACGTGAAATCATCAATCAATTAAATTTCATTGTGGCATATCATCATGGTTTAGAGCCAAACTGGGACGACAAGTTCACCATTAGCAAATTCTATGTTCTGTTGAATTTATGATGTTATAAAGGCTTACAAAACACTTAGCTCAAGATAGCAAAACTACCATAATCTGACTTTCGTCCATGACTCATTGAGCATCATAATCAGAATGTGTTGATCTTTAGCAACCTAATGAGAGAACCAAAAAAGATAACGGTATACACACGGGATATTTATCTCAAGTTATTTTCTACAGAACCATGTCTTTCTTTTACCAGAAATTCACAAAAACAGTTAACAATGTCCTAATTTGTAGTGGACCTCTGGATCTGGAAGTATGATCTTAGCTCCCCGTAATTGGAATCATCAGACAGCATCAAATGAGATAGTAGAGATGATCACAGGATGGGTCGGGTCGGCCCGAGAAATATCCAGACCCGGGCCTAAAATATTTCGGGCCAAAATTTTTGGCCCGGAACGGTCTGGCCCTAGTTTAACAAACCTAGGCCCCATAACCCAGCATTCGTGTTTCAGGCTGGCAGATGGACTCTTCAGGCTGATTCAACTATGTTAACTTTTTATCCTTATATGATTACAATTTACTCGTACTATTCAATCAAACCTAATAAATACGATAGAACACAGTATAATTGACCATTATTCTTTATGCAAATGATAACAATGTGTTGATCATCCTTGTCAGTACTCGGGGATTGCTTGGTGATGATGCTCAATGAAGAGGTCGAAGGTGAGTGGAGTTTTATCATAGGAAGTTTAGTTTAAGGGAAATACCACCTATATTTTCCAATATGTTCCCAAAGTCAACCCGTCATCTTGTATATGATTGAATAAAGAACCTTAAATGGATAGGGTTTCGGGATCGGGCTTGGCCTGGGCGGGCTAGTATCCATACCACGCCTGAAAATAAATCAGGCTAAAAAACTGAGCCTGGCCCTTCCCGTTTAACAATCGAGTCCGGGTAAGGATTTTTCGGGCTGGCCAGCGGATTAGCATGCGAGCCCTAACCCAATATCATCCTTCAGCTACCAGCTTAGGTTCTGAATGCATTTGCCATTTAGGGATCTATTAACAATATGGCTCTCTCTATAACTATTATCAGGTATGTTGGCATGACCACAGTTTTCAGAATGGATTAAAGGATGTTGTGGAAGCCATAATCTTTTTTGGGAGTCCAACAACATATTTCTATAGTCAAACATAAGCAATCCTACAATAGATTCAAGACAGATACTAATGAATTCAAAAGGCGTTGCTCTAAGTGAGTAGAGGTACTCGTCCACTTTCAACATTTTTACATCATCTCAGAGTTTTAACATCCATAAAAAATATTTGCATACAATTCTGCAAGTGCAGGTGAAACAAGAAAATACTTTATCTGCAAAAATATCATAACCCAAAACTCATTCCTTCAGTAATTGTCCACCTTTGTTTTTGACTATTTGGTCTCCCACATGTAAAAGTCTACACTAAGATATTTGCCCTCCGGAACAAATAAGAATAAGAGATACTGTACCAAAGAGTACACATATTAAGGATCAAAATTGCATTCGTAACCATAAGATTAGCATGAAGAGCAAATATGGAAATCACAAAGACATCCTACATAGTAATGTCCATAATGATTGGAACGCAAAAAATAATAATAATAATAATAAGACGCTAACCGAGGAAGAAGTGGGGAAAAGGTCCAAAGTTGCAAACCTTTTTATAGAAAAATGTGTTGAAGAAATGGCATTTCAGAAACCTGTTGGGTTCTCTTCTTTCCCTTTCCTTCAACAATTCAAGATACAGGTTTATGACCTACAATCACATCGACAAACATGTGTAAATTAAATAATAAAAATCATACTATGTACAGTTTATAAGATAAGCTTCCAGTCGTTGATAATGGAAAGTTGTTTCAAGTAGACAAATACAACGTTAGTATTCACCTCATCATTCAACCAACCACCACAATCCAAGCATCGTATGACCCTTCTTGTTATCTCAATATTTGATGCCTTATGTGTCACTAGAAGTTCATCACTGCAATAATTGCTCAAATACGATAAAGCTACCATTGATCTTGTAATCATTTCATCTATCAAATGAAAACCTTGAGCAACATGTTTAAGACTATTAATAGTTAAGCATACCTACTGCCAACATACAAAGCATGTGAGACTTCCTCCTCCTCTTCGTCAGTTAGAGGGACAAAGAGTTCACGCAACTCCTGCAATATTAGAGAGAGTAGAAGATATAATGCTGCAGATTAATAGTCTGAAAGCAACATTCCCAACCTACTGTCAAATTTCCAGAAAGGGTGAGTTTTGGTACAGTGTATCAAAGTTGCTTATGCTAATTGTGTTTGGTAACAGTTGCCTTTGTCGGAAAAGAAGGGTTTTTTTTCTCATGGGCTGTTTTTGAAAGATGTTTCAACTTATCATTCACTTTTTACATAAATACCCTTCAGCTTTCTTGGAATTCCATCATATACATTCAGCATTGTGTCTAGTTTGATCATTTTCAATAATTTCAAACTGAAAAGCATATTTTTATCAGACAAGTTATTGTTCTTTGACAAACAACTTTTGGATAGTATATTGATCAACAACTCATCACAGCTACTTTTGACAAGGTTCAGGCTTTCAGCAATACCGTCCCCCTTTTTTTAACAACTTATCACAACATATTTCTCATGGCCTCGTTTGGAAAGGAAATCAATTCTTTGATCTTTCCTTTCCTTTGGGAAATTGCAATTCCCATCAATGTTTATTCCCGGTGTTTGAAAAAGCCAGAGAAATTGGGAAGGAAAGTGAATACTTGGGGTGGGTGGGGGGAACCATCCCCCCCCCCCCCCCCCCCCCCCCCCCAAATTTCCTTTCCTTTAGCATCCAAACACATGAAAGGAATGACTTTCCTTTCCCAAGGCTCTGATTCCGCGAACCAAATGTGTCCTATGTTGCTCCTAAACTAGTAACACAAGGCAATGCAAGTATATTTGGACAAAAATGATGACAAAATCCACTAGAAATTTACCTCCTTTCCCTTTTCCTTTTCTTTCTCGGCCGACGCCTCCCGAGCAGCCCGGAGCTCAGAAAGCTTCTGCTCGAGTAGATTCTGGTCAATCCCCAAACTACTCAACTTCGGATCCCTCCTATTCGCCAATTCATACAGCTCCTTGTATGCCGGCCCCTTCGGGACCCAAAACGTCTCCTTTACCGCAGCTGCCGTCGACTGCACCACCGTCTTCGCATCCGCCACCTTCCTCACCAGCACCTTCCCCTCCCTCCTCCCCGCCGCCGACAAATCCGACCGCCCTAATCCCAACACCCAGTGTTCCAGCACCCCGGATCCTTGGCCGGAGCGCTGCGCCCTTCGAATTCGAAACCCCCATTCTCCCTCTTCTTCTCCTTGAAGAGGCTCGATACAAGGTTCCCCATTCTCGACAGTTGTTTCGGGAACTCGATGAACGGTCTCTTCCGGCTCGAGCCGAAGCCGAAGGCACGGAGGATCCGCTGTGGCGCGTGGACCGGCCGGCGGAGGTGAGGGGGCCTCCGAGCGGGGGATCGGCGGCGAAGGGGTGGGACTGGAGCTTGGGCTTCTTGGAGGTGGAGACGTCGGCGGGGAGCGGTAGGTCGGAGAGGAGCCGCTTCCTGGTCTCGGCTAGGGGTCCCATGGAGGGGACGATTCCATGGGGGAGAGTGAAGACCTAGAAATTTGGAGGAAATTAGGGTTTTTTTTTTTTTTTTTTTTTGCGAAACCCTAGGTTTGGAATTGGGAGAATGGAAAAAAATTGAGGTTTTGGAAAAGAATTGGTGGGAGAGAGTGGAGTGTAAAATGTAGGAGTGTGAGTATCAGCGCGGAGGTTGGTTTCCGTTTCTCTTTCCTTCCGAACAACCCTTTGGCCTCGTTTGGTTCGCGGAATCTCCCGGTTGGAAAAGGAAAGTGTTTACTTTCCTATGTTTGGGTGTCCAAGAAATTGAGGAGAAAAGGAAAGTGATTTCCAATGGAAGGAAAATTAGGAGGGAAAGTGATTCCATCCATCCAAGCAAGAAATTACTTTCCCATATTGAAATATTCACTTTCCTTTCCAAATTTCTTGGCATTGCCAAACGGAAAGAAAATCAATAGAAATTAAAGTTTTCCAAAGGAAAGGAAATGACAAGGAATTGATTTCCTTTCCCTTCCATTCCGCGAACCAAACGAGGCCTTTCAGTGCCCTCAAATTCCCAATCGATCAAAAAAAAAAAATTCCCAATCGATCAAATTATTGCAAATGACCAAAAAAGGAAATGCAACCCAATATTCTCTTTTGCATCTATAGTACAGCAACTGAACAACTTTCATAGTGATGTTAAAATTTTGTGATAATTATTGTTTACTCTCTCGATTTTATGCAAGTTTAAAGTTTAGACCCTCATATGTCCAATTAAAATTTTTGAATCCTAAATTCCTTTTTTTTTCCCTATTATACTCTCTATCCCATTTCCGGCAATCAAAATTTTCTATACAGACTAGAAAGGATATAATGAAACAATAAAAAAAAAAAAATAGCGCCCAAACTCTCTAATTGGACATGTCAAATCTGAACTCTAAACTGGTATAAATATAGGATCTGAATGTTGATTACCCCAAAAAAATTCATAAGAAATATTTAGAAAATATTTTTTATTTCCTTGTACAGATTAGTACTTATTTTTTATTAACCGGTTAAAAAAATATAATCCACAATTTTTGGATAATGGATATATCCAATCGATAATTCAAGAAAACGTACTACTTTTAACCCTTGTTAGCAATTCGGCAAACAGAAAAAATTCGGAACGACAAAGGACGAGTATAAATCGGCACAATATAAATAAAATACGGTCAAAAATTTGTCTAACGAAAAACATTCGGATCAGATTTAATTCGTGTTTAGTACGTTTCATATGAACCAATTCGGCACTAAAAATTCGGCATATATATAGGGCCCACCCACCTCTACTCCTTCATAAACAAGGATTTGGATGATGGAAAATCGAAAGATTTTTCTTTCATTGTTGCAAGCAACATGTGCAAAGACTCTTGGGTTTCTTTTTTTGTTTACTGTAAGACTTTCTTTTCTTTTGATAATTTTTGAGAATTGTGCCAGTCTTAATATCTAATAGCAGCAAGAGTCAAGAAAGTCAAGACTGTTGGATTTCTTAGTCACATTTTTTTGACCAAATTTTTTAAAAATTCGTACGGTACGCGTTTAAAATGTCACAGGCTTAAAATTCGCGTACAAATTCGAATTTTTCAAAAGTACGTAAGTATTATACGTTTATGTAAGATACGGAAAAATTTGCATATAATACGCGTTTTATTCGGGTGATTGTTAACAAGGCTTTTAACAATAGCATATGAATCGATATTCATCTACCTCTTGGATATACAATGTATAAGCGAGTTCGTCAAATGCGATCGCAAGATCATCCGGCGGGAACATAGATAAAAGAAGAATGAAGAAACTTTCTTCCTTCAATCAAGTTTAATTATGTTTATATTATTATTATTTTTATCATGCATTAGTCTTGGTGCCAAAGGCTACAACAATTTCACACTTGTTTGATGATTGTTTTGGAATTGTTGCTTGCATGCAAAGCTTGAAAGAAACATTGTTCATGCCATCTACGTTGCATTGTAAAATTCTGTGATGCCCATCTTTGAACTAGTTAATAGTTTTTTTCTTTTATCATTGTCCAATCTAAAAAAAAAACTTCCAATGACAAATGGCCCAATTGTAGTGCATACAAATCAAGAGTATATTATTAGCGTAACACGTTATGCATATTGTGTTGCATGCTATTTGGACTCATTGTTCCCAAACCTCCCTCACGGTTCGATCCCGTGACCGTCCGCCTAGCCAAGAGGTTATACTTCTTTCCACTGACCACAAGAACCGGTTGAGTTTGGTACAATTTAAGAATTTTGAGTCATTTCTCTCTCTCTCTCTCTCTAAATTTATCCACCAAATATATATATATATATATAATATATATATATATATATATAATATTATATTAGAATTTTCCAAAGGAAAGACGAAAAAATTGATTTTCTTTCCTTTCCTTTCCGCAAACCAAACGAGGCCCAATCATAATAAGGTTCAAACTCCGTTTGCTCACATTAATTTAGCGAGTAATTATACATATGCATAAGCAGCATAACACATGAAGCCCTCTTCTACAAGAATCCTACAATTTATTAACAAAATTTACCTACACTACACCCAAATCTAAACTTGTGACCAGGTGGAACTAAACCAACTTTGCAGCTCAGTTGATGTTCGATTATTCAAGGATCAACCTTCCTCCAAAAAATTTAAAAGTACAACTGCTCCGCTTCCTTCGGAGAGTGCAAGCATCTCCATAAACCAAAGACCTGAACTGATGAAGTTCATGACTCCCTGCTGTTGGATCGTGTCAGTAAAAACTTTCAGATTTCATCACCACATTTCTCCGTTGGCTAATTATCTTGGCTTACAGATCGGAAGATCGGTTCGCGTACTCCTGAACCAATGCACCAAAGAGAGATTGTCGTTCGATCAAGTTGGCCGGGCTGTCGAATTCTTTAGCCAATCCTGCTCAGGAAAAAGAAACCGAAAAATAAATATGATTAGCTGTTAAGTTTATTTTTCATTTGATTCACTTGGTTTAAAGTATCGGCCGATACCAATCCGATACGGCCGATACCGATACGGTTTGGCATGTCCCGATCCGATACCGACATTGGGGGTCTCTTTTCCGGTCAATTCGGCAAAGAAAATTAAACGAAAAAGACAAATCAGCAAGGGTTTAAAGCATAATAAGGTTGTAAAAGCATGTAAAAGAAGAAATCAATCTATTATATGTAAACCAATCGCTATTTCATTTAATTTCAAGACTACTAAGAAATAAACTGAAAATACTTAAAATTATGCATAAATGTATACAATATGTTTTTTAAATGTAAATAATTATTAATAATTATTTGTTTTCCGATACCAAAAAAATCCGATACTCCGATCCGAAACATACTACCGATATCGCCAATACCAATACTCATAGGAATAGTCCGATACCGATACTGTGAACCTGTTTTGAAGATAACAAATCAAGAATACTCGTGAAAAACAACTGAACTAACATGTTTACATACCTGCGTCGATAACCAGGACTCTGTCACAGTCCATGACCGTGGGTATTCTATGAGCAATGCTGATAATAGTACAAGCTGAGAAGTCTTCTCTAATGATCCTTTGAATTATGGCGTCGGTCTGTGAATCCACTGACGCGGTCGCTTCGTCCATGAATAGAACTCGGCTGCGCTTGAGCATGACGCGGCCTAAACATAGAAGCTGCCTCTGTCCGACGCTCCAATTCTCTCCATTGTCAACCACTGTCAAATGATAATCTCGAAAGCGTAAGTAACTATTCAAGGTGAGATATAACTATAACTTGTTTCCAAATATTAAGAAGAAAAAAACATAAATCAGAGCTTGCTAATTCATTGATTCTTCACTTTTTGAAGTGTTGTACTGTCTATTCTACTATATAAAGTCAAAGTTAGGCTTCACTGTAAAAATTTTCTTCCAAAAATACCCTTGCATATCTATACTAATTAAAATTGTTCATCTATTCTACTATATAAAGCCAAAAGTTGGGCTTCACCGTGAAATTTTTCTTCCAAAATATCCTTGCATATCTATACTAAGTTAATTAAAAAATGTTAAAATACATATATGCTAGTAACTCATAATAGGGAACTAAGTGAGGACTCTTCAGATATATAAGCTAAGGTATGGCTTCGCATCATGACAGATCCTTCAACCGAAACAGTTAAACCATAATTTAGGGTTAATTGCATTAACTACCCCTATGTTTTACCCTTATTACACGGACCACCCATGTTTTGAAATTAATTACACGGACACCCCCTATAGTTTCTATTTTCTATAGAAACTAATAACACTGACCACCCCTATGGTTAATAAAATTTACAAAGGAGGGGTGGTGAGTGTAATTATTTTCGGAATAGGGATAGTCCCTGTAATACTCATGAAACATAGGGGAGGTCAGTGTAATTAACCCCAGAATTAAAATGGTGAAGAAAGATACCCAAAGCATCGAGCTTTTCGGGTTTTCCAGCCACAACATCTTTGAGTTGGCAACGCTCCAGGCTCTGCGAAAAGAAAGATTAAGCCTCAGCCTCTTCATACCTTAAATAAATCTCACTAAGAAATGCTACCTCAGAACAACATGGACTTCTCTACTCTTAAGCCAACTTTGAAATTACTAATGCCATTAAATAATGTACTAAATAAGAGTTAAAATTTGGTCTCACCTGCCATATTTCATCGTCAGAGTACTGTCCAATCGGGTCAATGTTGCTTCTCACTGTCCCTTCAAAGAGAACGGGCTCCTGAGGGATGATACCAAAACGCGACCTGAGATCGTGAAGGCCCAGGGACTGTATGTCGACTCCATCAATGACTATCTTGCCCTCGGAAGGCTCTACGATTCTGAACAGAACTTGTATCAATGTCGATTTGCCACTCCCCGTCCGACCCACTACTCCTATCTTTTCACCCCCTTGAATGTGCAGTGTGATCCCCTTGAGAACTAAAGGAGTGTTTGGTCGATACCTTACCTGTGTGAAATCAGTCCATCACATAGAGTGGTAGCAATAAATCCGATAACTTAAACGTATTGCTTAGTGTACATTGCCATAGAAAAGTAGTTGTAACCTATTTATCCAGATTGGTCTAGGTTGTGATTCTTGGAAAGTCACTTAGTATGGCTATGGCATATATAGCTCAGTCTTGTTCGAATTTTTTTTACATGGATATAAGTAGCTCAATAATTGTGTAATAGACCAGTTAATGCATAAAGTAATTCAAGTCATTCTACAAAAACCCTAATACACTCCCTTAATTGCAGTAATTTAAGACACGGATTTTGGCTTAAACCTAATAGATGAACACCTATAACTTGTATTTGCAAGTTGGGCCTTCTTACTGCCAAATGACATTCTAGGTTTCGTGGCAAGACTCCTTCTTGCAGTTTTATCGACTTCAAGTCATGTGAGGGAAAGTGCGAAAGGCCATTTAAGGTAGCATTAGTAAACATAGAATATCCTCCGAATTAACAAAACGAGCATGTGAAAACACAGGTTTTAGGGTAATTTTGAACCGACCGTTTATGAAAACCTTTGCTTGTTAATTTTTTTGAGGCACCAGTTTTAGTCGCCCCCCAAAAAAACCGGTGTAATGTAAATTTGGGTGGCTTTATAAACAATTATTTTATTCCATTTATATACTCACCAAAAATATATAATTATAACTACTAATACCCTTCCCTATTTAATTTTATTCGTGTAAAAAAATTTCAGAACCGCCCGTTAGTGAATTACCAAGCGTGGTTTGGAGTCTTTGGACCGGTTTAAAAGCTGCTACTTAAAAACCACCCAAAACCGGACCCCTCTAACCGGTACTCTAAAAACACCTCATAACAGCTACCCCTACAATTGCCAAGCAGACCCTAAAGATCTCAAACAAATTAGTAGTACCTTCAGATCCTGCAGAGTGATGTCTCCTCTAGTGGGCCAATTTGGAGAAGGAAGGCAACCTTCAATCTTCCATGCCGCTTCCGAGGGGATGTTGGAGAACTGTTTTATCCTCTCAACTGAGACCATCTTATTCTCTATGAAGCAACTGATCCATACCGCCCAAAATAATGTAGAGTTGAGTGAGAGACCATAGGAAAGAGACAGACCAACAAGCTCTGAAAAGAACAGAAAAAATACATATTAGTTCTTTCAATCTCATAGAAAATCATACCACAGATATCGTTATGAGATTTTGATGAAGTATATTAGTCGATTACACGAGAGCTTCACAGGAACTAACTTGTTCACTTCATCAGATTTATCAGTAGAGAAGCGATGCCGGAAATGTCATAATACCTGGTTTAATGAAATTGCTGGGAAGCATCACCATGAGCAGTGCAGATATGCAGAGGACAACAGAACCAATCAGCTCAAGACGGAACCCCAACCACTCGTTCGCCCCGTTGTTGTGGAAATCATTGGTTAGGTTAGCATTGACTCTATCCAAGTTCTCCTGAGAAAACTTTTGCTCTTTCCTAAAGCATCTGATTGTCATGACACCGAGAATGGTCTCCGAGAAGTGATGGATGACGGGCGCCTTTGTGATCGAGTCGAGACGAGTTAGCTCTCGAGATGTTGCAAGATAGTAGCCCTGCATTAGGGTTTTGGAAAGGTTAAGTGTTTCTTGAAATTTAAAGGAGAAAGTACTATAAGCAACAAATTACCAGAATGAGTACTAATGATTTAAACTGAAGAGAGATCATACCCTGTACCAGATGTTCAGCCATCCTAGCGGAATAATGGCCATGACGGTCGGCCAGGCGCTCTGACATGTAACTACGAGGATGCTAGCCACCGTAATATACATCGACACTGTCATCCCCACAAAGAAGGGAAGAAAAACATCAATGTTGGTTTGATCTGATGATGCCTGAAAATATAAGAAGAGCAAGAATTTTTCTAGTCATTTGATAATCAATTAGCAGCAGCAACCTACTTAACAAAATTATTATCGTAGAATGTTGTTGAGAGATTTAAGTATGTTAGCGATAAAAGCGATGAAGTCAGACATCAGAAGCAGAGAAGCAGCACTAGAAAAATACCGAGAACAGGCAGAAGAGTTGATGAACTCAGTCATAAGTTCTGATTACCAATTAAATTGCAATATTATTAATTACATTAAAAAAAACATTTTGAACTTGGAAATGACTAGCTCATAAACATGAATGTATAAGAAGATCAATTTTTCATTCCAAGCACAAGCAAACATAAGCTATGACTTAAATCATTGAAACAAAAAGCCAATGGAGGAGGAGAAATACCCGACTGAGAATTCTTCCTGAAGGTGTAGTGTCGAAGAATGACATTGGAGCATGAAGAAGGCTGTTCAAAATCTGCTTGAAAAATCTGAGCAGTCTTTAACCCCAAGTATGCTACAAGAAATGACCTCACCGCAACAAGGACGATTGAAATTAACGCTATGATGGAGTAGACTTCGATGAATATAGACGGGCGGAATGAGGATGCGTTGCCTTCTGACGTCTCGTATGCCAACCAATAATCGCTTGCCATCAGAGAACATTGCCACACCAGGGCAACAGCTACAACAGCAACCACCCCCCACCAGCCCCACGCCTCGGTGATGTACAGCTTGTAGACGTTCCAGCTGACATGGCCAGTCTCCCTTTCCTCCTCCTTTATGAGCTTGACGAGCCCTTCCCGGTCTTGTCTGGGGTTACCGACCCTTTCTCCCCGTTAGACGGCTCATGGTTCCTGATAGGCTGTTCTGACGGCTTAGCCTTCCGATCACCGGTTTCACGGGGGTGAGAACTCTGTTCCACAAGCTCCATTGAACTATCATGGGCAGCAACTAGAGCTGCGAAATCCGTTCCGGAACTAACCAAATCATTGTATTTTCCAGATTCTACAATCATACCATCTCGCATCACCTGTATTTTTTAGAGAAAGAAATTAGTATGAGGAATTTCTAAACTCGCAGTGATAATAACAAATTTTCTGATGGCTGCCAGCAGAAATAACAGACACATCAGAAATACATAACATATCTGTGTACATGAGAAATGGACTTTCTGAAGATAGTTTGGAAGAAGAGATGTAACTCATGCGATGCATATATCATTCTATATTTGATTCCCCAAGTTTTCCTTTCAAAAAATAGACTAATATTCAAAGAATTCAAGAATAGCCAACATTCTGACAGGTGTTACTTAATGATTCCATTACATAATACACATTGTTCAAACTTCAAACTAAATGTTAGGAATTTGAAGTTCAGCTATGAACTGATTATGTTTGCTGTTTAAAAGAGTAAAATGGATGCATTCTACTAGGCCCAAGTAATTAGCTGAATGCTGCAGGATTACGAAAACATTGTTTACCAGGATAAGATCAGCATTATGCAAGAAGTCCACTTGGTGAGTCACAAGGATGACCGTCTTCTTGCTGAGTGCACCTCTCGCACATTCCTGAAAGAGAACACCGTATTATTATCATCTTGCTCAAATAAAATCTTCCATTCACTGATCAAGAAGGCTATGCCGCTTTGTAACTCTAATTAATATGATAGAGCAACGACTATAGAGTAACAAACACATAGCAGCAACATTGTAGGTATCGGGCAATATTCTGACCTCCATTGGTGACGGTGATCCACGACAGATTTATAACTAAGATTCATGGATATCAGCAGGTGCACATTAAGCTAGTACGGATTTATGCACCATACTAGCCACAATGAAAGTGAAGTTAATATATCTAAAGGAAATGAGGCTAAGAGATCCGACTTAGTATTAGCTTAAAGTCAAGATTATAATATTGTATACCAATGCATAAGTTTCTTCAATCAGTATGGACGAGAGGAAGAGGTTAAAAGTTAAATTCCCTTATAATTTGTTCAAAAACTGATATTTTCTTATTATTTTATAGGATAACTTTGGTAAGGTACTTAAATTGAGCCCAGAAAATCCTATAATCACTACCAAATATATGATAGGAGTTAAATAAACACCTTAGCTACTACTACTTAAAATCCAACCAGAATCGTTTTCTTCATATGGTTTCTTGTTCAAACATCAGTCAATTGTAAAAGAGGAGCCAACTTTAAGGTTGCCCTTTAAATGTAAAGCAAAAGAAGTAGGGATAGTAATAAGAAGAAATACTTGATAACTGAAGAAAAAGATAATTCATTTTAATTAATCGAATTCTTAAGGAAGGTAACAGTTTATTCAGTCTTCTGAAACCATTTGAAAGAAAACGGACTAGTCATCCGTCATGGCTTCAAGAATATAGATATCTACCGCAACGAGTTTATGGTGACATAACGAGATTCTTGGTCAGTTCTTTATCTATTCCATTTTATATTCTATTTGTAAGTTCATATTTTGGAGGTTTAACTGTTGAGAGTAAATAAGGGACTTTAGTCCCACATCGGTTATATGTAATATGAAGAGGGGTTGGACCCTCTATAAGTAGTAGGCAGTAGCCCTCAATAATATTATCTGAGAAATTAGACTTATTTCTACATGGTATCAGAGCCATAACTCTCTCTCTCTCTCTCTCTCTCCAAAAAAAAAAAAAAAAAAATTTAGCCGAATCCCCCCCCCCGGAGCAGCAAGCCCCCCCCCCCCCCCAACCCCCCCCCGGAGCAGCGCCCCCCCCCCCCCCCCGACCCCCCCCCGGAGCAGCAGCGCCCCCCCCCCCCCCCCCCCGACCCCCCCCCCCCGGAGCAGCACCCCCCCCCTCCTAACCCTAGCCTCTCTTGCAATGGAAACCCTAACCCTAGCTCTAGCAGCCCCATCCAAACCCTAACCCTAACCCTAGCCGTCAAAAAAAAAAAAAAAACAGATTTCCTTCTCTTTAGAAGATCTCTGTAGTTGCCTCGAGAATCAGTACCTTCTTTTTAGAAGCTCTAATACGAATACGAAATCTCTTTAGATTTTCATATCTCAGAAACGTTGTCTTTACAATCGTTTCTGCACGGCTGGTATACCTCTGGTTTGTCTCATGCAAGGAGGCACAACTACGTTGGTTTTCCTTGAGCCGTCCGAACGCGTTATCATGACGCGGTTCTAGTTGGTCGTATAAACTACGACATATCAGTGAGGGATCTCGTTTTGTTGTTTCCTCCCGATAGCTGACTAAGACGAAGACGACTCACAAGAAGACGACTCAGGAAACAACAACACCTCACTGATTGCAGTTGAAGAAGTCATGGATTCCATCTATGGGAAGTTGACAGCAGAAGAAATGAAGGCCCTGGTCGAGGATCTCCTGACCAAGAGATTACCGGAGGCAACCCCACGCGTGACCCATACTGATGTGGATCCGTCACCGTACAAAATGGGAAAGTTGGACAAGCTGGAGACGAAGTTGGAAGGCACGACCAACTACTTGAAATGGTCGCGGCAGGCGATGCGGACGCTGAAGGGACGTGGCTTGGTTGGTTATGTAGATGGCCACACCAAGGCCCCTGTCGATCACTCCTCGAAGGAGTTTGCTGTATGGGACATTGTCAACAATGTCGTGGCTGGTTGGTTAACAGCCTCTTTGACCGACCAAGTGTCGGGTAACGTTGAAGCAATGGAGGGAGCTGCTGATATCTGGAGAACATTGAAAGACATGTACTCCGGTTCGGATAACCCCATGTGAGTCTTCCAACTGCAGGATGAGCTCGATCGGGTAATCCAAGACGATCGTACCATCTCTGAGTACGCTGCCTTGTTGAAGAAGTACTGGTCTGATCTTGACCATTATGATCCTCTTGGCATGGAGGATGCTCAGGTTGAACCGGCTTTTGCAAAACATTTCTAGAAATTTCTGGATTATATCTCGCGGCAACGGATGATGAAGTTTTTAAAGGGGCTCAACCCTGCATTTGAGCAACGGAGGAATGTACTTCTCGCACAACCGCAGCTGCCGACATTAGAAGACGCCATAGCTGCTATGGCACAAGAAGAAGCACGGTTGAAGCTGATGCCTACCAAGGGTATCTCCCAGGGGGAGCAGGCCGGAGTTGACACATCTGCTCTTGCCACTTTCACACAGCCTCCTTCTACGGGAGGCGTTTGCCACAACTGTGGTGACACAGGGCATTACATCCGCTTTTGTCCAAAACCGACACGGACTCCCTCGAATGGTCGGGGCCGTGGTCGCGGTGGACGACGAGGTGGTCGAGACAGCTACAGTGGTGGAAGGGGCACTTACTCTGGGGGCAACAAGGCGCATCTGGCGGATGAAGGTGGGGACAATCAGCTGGCGGACATCACTCCATTTGAGAGAGAAGTTCTCGAGAAGATGCGCGGCTCAAAGCTTGGTTCTGGTGAACGACAAGTCATTCCTGGGGCGCCGTCCACTACAGGAGATTACTGCACTTACTTCTCCCAAACCAGTGCCGGTATACCTCCGTGTGCTCTTGCATCTGTCTCTCAGCCAGCTTGGATTATGGAATCTGGGGCATCTTGCCATGTCACGGGGTCCCGAGATGAGTTCCGGGAATACTCTACTCTAACGCCGCCAGAAAGCATTCAGACTGCTGATGGTACCTCCAGGCCTGTTACGGGTAAAGGCACTGTTGATTGCACTCCTTTCATCACTCTATCTAATGTCTTACATGCTCCTTCCTTTCCTGTCAATCTTATATCCATTAGTGCCATTATCCTTGATCTAAACTGTATTGTTTTCTTTGATATTCCTAAGGTAACTTTTCAGGAGAAGGGAACG
Source organism: Iris pallida (assembly GCA_029216955.1). Lineage (NCBI taxonomy): Eukaryota > Viridiplantae > Streptophyta > Magnoliopsida > Asparagales > Iridaceae > Iris > Iris pallida. The sequence goes on from JANAVB010003458.1 coordinate 18,694, forward strand.
GGGAGACGACTAGGCACTGGCACATGGCATAAGGGTCTATGGTACTTGGACATGAACGGTCTGGATAGAGCACTGGCATCTTTGGTTGCAGACGCACAACCGGAAGTCCGAAGTCGAAGTGTCGAAGCCGAGCTGCTCCTCCACCATCAGCGTGTAGGACATTCTTCTTTTTCCGTTATTAGTCGACTGTATCCGTCCTTATATCAAAAAGCAAATAAAGAGTTGTTAGTTTGTGATGCTTGTGAGTTGGGAAAACATACCAGAAGCTCCTATGTGAGTTCTGGGCATCGATGTTCTGCTGCTTTTGATATGGTTCATTCCGATGTGTGGGGCCCTTGTCCTACAAACGGTGTTAACGGTTATAGATGGTTTATTACTTTTATTGACTGCTCTACCCGCGTAACGTGGATCTACCTGCTGAAGAATAAAAGTGCTGTTTTTGAGGCATTTCAAAGCCTCCATCAACGGGTAAAGACACAGTATAATGCTCGTATTAAGTATTTTCGGTCGGATAATGGGACGGAATATACCCATAAGAGGTTTGCTGCGTATTTATCCTCTCATGGTATAGTGCATCAAACCTCTTGTGCATATACACCGGCTCAAAATGGTGTTGCCGAATGAAAGAATAGGCACCTGCTGGAGGTAGCTCGGACAATGATGCTGGCTATGAATGTCCCTAAATTTTTGTAGGGGCAGGCTGTCTTGACAGCCTCTTATCTCATCAACAGGATGCCCTCTCAATTACTGAACTGGAAGACGCCTTTGGAAATGCTCACGGGGACAACTGCGTACACCGTTCCTCCGAAAATATTTGGTTGCGTATGCTTCGTCCACGATAACAGGCCTGGCGTTGGTAAGCTGGATCCTCGAGCAGTTAAGTGTGTCTTTGTTGGGTACACCGGGACACAGAAGGGTTACGTATGCTGGAGCCCAGTTGAACGGAAGCTGTTTGTAAGCATGGACGTTACATTCAGAGAGCTGGAACCTTATTATGGTTCGGACGAAGGTTCTGCGTTTGGGAACACGCCTCACACAGCAGGTGTTGGACGTGAGGGGGAGGTAGTACGCCCAAACGTAGTTGTCGGATCGGTACCTTGTCCTGTCGTGACACACTGGAAGAAAGGGGGAGAAAGCATCAATGATACTGATACGGAGGATGACGAAGACAATACGTACATTACGCAGGGGGAGAAGCAGACAAGGGAAAAGGAGCTCCAAGTTTACAGAAGAAGACAGCAGAGGTCCAGTACTGTGTCGTGCCCTGTGCCTATAGTGCCAAGTCTCTCGTCTACTCCTGCCCCGACTCCTGAAGATGTTACTCCCGTACCGGATCGCTCGGATTCGGAAGCGGATCTCTCCGATTCGGATGGTATGCTTTTCCCACCACCCATTGCTCCCTTAAGGAGGTCTTCTCGCATTAATGCGGGAAAGGCTCCTATTCGTTATAAAGATTATGAACATGATATCGCCAACTACCTATCTTATTCTAATATTTCTCCGACTTATCAAACATTCCTCACTTCGTTAGACTCCACTTCTTTACCTAAGAATTGGCAGGAAGCAAAGAAGGACCCAAGATGGAAAGCCGCAATGATGGAAGAACTTGGGGCACTAGAGAAAAATAAGACATGGGAGCTGGTGCCATTACCTGAAGGGAAGAAAGCTGTGGGATGCAAATGGGTTTACACAGTGAAGGAGACACCAGAAGGAAAAGTTGAACGATACAAGGCGAGACTGGTTGCAAAAGGCTATACCCAGACATATGGTATCGACTATGATGAGACTTTTGCCCCAGTAGCGAAGATGAGTACCGTAAGAACGCTGGTCTCCATTGCAGCAAACTATGGGTGGAAGCTACACCAGTTAGACGTAAAGAACGCATTTCTTCATGGAGACCTACAAGAAGAAGTATACATGGAGACTCCTCCGGGGTGCTACTCTGTGTCAGATTCAGGTGAAGGAACGTCACATGGAAAAGTGTGCAAACTGAAGAAGTCGCTGTACGGGCTGAAGCAATCTCCTCGAGCCTGGTTTGACAGATTCAGAAGGGCTGTCACTGGCATGGGGTACCATCAGACAAATGCAGATCATATTGTCTTTCTCCAGCATGCAAGGGGCCACATTACTATACTTGCTGTATATGTAGATGATATAGTGATCACAGGTGACGATGTAGTTGAGATCACTAAGCTGAAGACGAAACTCGCCAAAGAGTTTGAGGTGAAGGACCTGGGAGAGATGAGATACTTTTTGGGTATCGAGGTGTGTGATGGTGAACAAGGAATTGTTCTCTCACAAAGAAAATATGCACTAGATCTGCTGAAAGAGACAGGAATGCTGGGATGCCGAGCAGCAGTCACTCCAATTGACCAGAAGTGCAAGATGGGAGCAGAAGCAGGAAAGCCTGTTGATCGCGAAAGGTATCAAAGGCTAGTAGGCAGACTGATTTATCTAGGGCATACTCGCCCTGATATCTCATTTGCAGTAAGTGTTGTAAGCCGCTATATGCATGATCCAAGAACGGGTCATATGGATGCAATATTTCAGATTCTAAGATATCTGAAAGGGACGCCGGGAAAAGGACTGTGGTTCAAGAAGAATGGATGCACAGATGTTGAGGGATACTGCGATGCAGACTGGGCAAGCTGCATAGACGACAGAAGGTCTACCACAGGGTACTGTGTTTTTGTAGGAGGAAACCTGGTTTCATGGAGAAGCAAGAAACAGTCAGTGGTAGCACGGTCGACAGCTGAAGCAGAATACAGAGCAATGGCTCTAGGAGTATCAGAATTGCTATGGGTAAAGGCGCTGCTGACAGAGTTGAAGCTAGACAAGGGGACACCATTGCACCTTCTGAGCGATAGTCAAGCTGCGATAAGTATAGCGAACAATCCGGTTCAGCATGACAGAACGAAGCACATCGAGATCGATCGATTCTTCATCAAGGAAAAGCTGGAACAAGGGATACTGAAGATTGACTATGTTCGCTCAGAAGAACAAGTGGCAGACTGTCTGACTAAGGGTCTTAGTTCATTGAGTCTGTCAAAGCTATGTAACAAGATGGGGATGATTAATATCTATCGCCCATCTTGAGGGGGAGTGTTGAGAGTAAATAAGGGACTTTAGTCCCACATCGGTTATATGTAATATGAAGAGGGGTTGGACCCTCTATAAGTAGTAGGCAGTAGCCCTCAATAATATTATCTGAGAAATTAGACTTATTTCTACATTAACCTCATTAGCCGTTGTTTAACCAAAAAGTCCCCTAAAGTTCCATATTTCCAAGACATTAGTGTCATATAACATAGCCAGCCTTATTGCAAGTTTTCTTGCGTGTCTCATTTGGACTTGGCTACCAATCAACATTTCATACTAGGAAGCACGGGCAATTTGGATATCGATGGCGTGTTAGTGTCGCATTGTGCCAAACATGTATGGGACACAACAGCTCCAAAATACATGTCATGTCTGAATTTATCGTATTGACTTTGTACCCATGCAACCTATATTCCATAAGCCATTGGGATCACTCTTCCACCCATTCTGATTCTAACAAAAAGTTATGTTTATCCGGTATTACATATTTAATGAACAATTAGTACTTCACACAGTTTAACCTTCCATCTATTTGGGGGGAAACATGTATATACATGTTGCTCATATCTTGACTTTGTTCGCTACAGTAAACAAAATGTGATACAGGACTAATTCAAGGCTGACTAACATAAGCCGTGACACTAATAACCAGTAGAGATCAGATGATGACTTTTCATTTATGAGAAGCCATCTCTCTTCCCACTCAAGTAATATGATTACCCCAATAACTAATCATCGGGCATGATTATCAAAATAATCTCAAGAAAGGGGTGTTAACCATATCATACACAAATAATAACAGATTATCTAAAGATATGCATGTCAGGTAGCTGTTCATCAATTTCTTATCATTGTCTTAAGAAACAAGTGTTGCTATTCCAGTTCAACTATTCAAGATTGTATCAAACTGCAACTTAATGACAAAGAAGTTATAAAAACTAAGCATTGAAACATCAGGACTATGAACAGAACAACAATAGTTAAATTGATCTTATAGTACTACTCTTATATCGTGTACGGCTAAACTAATACACTCTTCTTAAAATGATTAGTACATCCATGTTCCAGTTTCTACAGTAATTGCGATGTGTTAATTCCTCTTCTTCTTATTTTCTATTAGTATAGTTATCTAATACTTGTATCGATAAAAGGTTCGCAGTATCTGTATCGGACCATTCCTATGAATATCGGTAGTATCGGCGATTTCGGATCGGAGTATCGGATTTTTTGGTATCGGAAAACAAATAATTATTAATAAATTATTAACCTTTAAAAAAAATATTTTATACATTTAGGCATAACTTTAAGTATTTTCAGTGTTATTTCTTAGTAGTTTTGAAATTAAATGAAATAGTAGTCACCCTTACTGATTGGTTTACATGCAATAGATCACTTCTTTTATATGCTTTTACAATCTTATTATGCTTCAAGCCCTTGTTGGTTTGTCTTTTTTTCCTTCAATCTTCTTTGCCAAATTGATCAGAAAAAAGACACCCAATGTCGGTATCGGTCAGTATCGGGTATCGGTTGGTATCGGATCGGGATATGCCAAACCGTATCGGTATCGCACGATACTTTAAACTATGGATAATACTATATCGGTAATGAAAGTAGAAAATCACCTTGAATATTTCTGATCCAGTGTGAGCATCAACAGCACTAAAGATGTCATCAAGGAGGTATATATCACAATCTTGATAGACGGCCCTGGCGAGCTGTATCCGTTGCTTTTGACCGCCGCTGAGATTTATTCCCCTCTCTCCAATCTCGGTCTGGTCCCCAAACTCCATCATCTCAATGTCCTTCTCCAAGCAACAAACACGGATTACCTCATTGTACTTCTCCCGGTCCATGGGCAGACCAAAGAGGATGTTATCCTCAATTGTCCCATTTTGGATCCATGCGGTCTGTGCCACGTAAGCAGTAGTGCCACAAACCTTGACCTGCCAAACAAGTCCTAAGAATTTTCAATCGCAGCTAGAAGGCACAATGCACAAATCATGAATGATAATAGAAGTTTTTAGCAGCATTTCGACACAGAAATACAAGAATAACAGTAACAACAACAAGAGAGCCTTTATTTCAAATTTCTGGGGTCGGATATTTGAATCTTTTTCTTCCGTCTAGCCCCGTTAGAACCATTTCCACTATAGCATTAGCAAACATCACATCCTTCTTTACAACCTCGATCCGAGCTCAATTGTCCCGTTTAGGACTACATCCTTATTTTTTACTAAACCTCCTTAATTTTTTTCTGCCATACTCGATTACCTAACTATTTATGTTAAATTTAATAAACAATTTTAATTAGTAAACATAAATAAGGACATTTTTGGAAGAAAAACTTTCACGGTAAAACATGTATATTAGTGAAACATCACCTTATATGCACGTGCGTTGCAAGTATTTTAACCATCTTTTAATTAACCTTATTTGTATTTGAGAATAGCAAAAGACACCACTCTTAATGTTTTTCTTTTATACATAATTACCTAGCTGCCCTCCTTAAACTTAAGAACAATTACAATTAGTAAAGTTATGTAAGGACATTTTGGAAGGAAAAGGAATTCACAGTGAAGCCTTTTTTTTTTCTTATTACTAGTAGTTGTGCACATGCTTTGCACGTAGAATATTACATAATAAAAAAAAGGAGATGTTGCATAATAAGTTGCTTATAATTATTTGAAGAAAATATTTTATAGTTTACCAACTTTTATTATGTTATTTTATTTCTATTTGAAAGTCAAATATTTGTTTTTTTTTTTTTTTTGAAAAATGAGATATTTTTAAATAATTAGTATTTATACCATTATAGTTTTATAAAGTATTTATTATGATAGGGGGTATTAGTGATGGTAGTTGACATTAATGATAATTGTATTATAATTATGATCATACCATTAATTATATTTCAAATTAATCAAAGAAGGTAAATTAAGAACATTTAGGAATATTGAAAGTTTCACGGTCAAGCCTTTCTTATTATATAGTTGATATAAATTTTCAAACATTTAACAAAAATGTTGACATCTATGCACGTTAATCACGTGCATTCCTTCCTAAAATCTTCTAAAAAAAAGTCTGGAAAAAAAAAAAAAAAATCTCAAAGGATATATTGAAAAGGAAGACCTGTCCAAATCTCCAGCTAAGTAAACCTGCCCCCAATTATGTTTCAAATGTTGAGGACACCAAAGAGCTGTCAAATTAATGTCCAGAATCATACAAAGTTTCAATCAACTTTATGATTAATGCATGAAATCATGTGACGATTACGTTTGCCTTTCCTAATTTCAAGATAAAATCGTACACACTTTTATTGTAAATGTAACGAGTTTAGTAATCAATGCGTGTCCGTGTGTCGTATTTGTGTCCGTGCAACGAAACCGATACCTTTCCGGAGATCTTCTTCATCTCGCCGAGCAAGCAAGACAGCAGCGACGACTTCCCCGATCCAACAGTCCCGACCACGGCGGCCAGCGCCCCTCTCGGGATCAGGAGATCCACGTGTCTCAGCCACGCCTTCTCCGCCCCTCCCTCCCCGTCCTCCCATCCGAACGCCCCGTCCCTGACCTCGACCGCGACGTCGCTGCCGTCGCGGCACCCTTCGGCCCTCTCGACCGCCCCCTCGTCGAGCTCTCCGCTGGTCATGTAGGAGTCCAGCCTGTCGAGCGAGATCATCGCCTGCGAGGCGGAGATCAGGGCCTGGGGGAAGTTGCGGAGCGGCTCCTGGAGGATCTTGAAGAAGGACGTGGCGGTGAACACGAGGCCGGCGTCGAGCTTGACGCCGGCAAAGATGCACGTGCCGAACACGAGGGATGACGTCAGCACGGGGGCGCTCCAGAGGACGATGATGTTGCCGGAGACGGAATACATGAACCTGCATTTTGAGGGGACAAAAACAACTTTTTAGCGGGAACTGAACTTATTTTAAATGGTTTGTTTCTCTTTTTTTTTTTTTTTTATTTTTTTTTTTTTTGAGGGTGTCCACTTCTTACTGGTGCTTGGAGGCATGCCTCCAAGGGGGCTCGAACCCACGCCACTGCGTCGGGGTGCTCCACCATTCCCAACAGGCTATGGTCACAGGGACAGGTTTGTTTCTCTCAACTTCATAAGAATTGTAAAAAGGACGGCAATATTTGGACCGCGATCTTGGACTGTACCTTTAGACCATCCATCACATGTCAGCTTTCCATTCGCAGGACAATCGATGGTGGACTCAAACGAATATAGAAGGCTAATAGGATACTGATACGTGGCCCGCGGTGCAAAACTGCATGCCAAAATCTCTGACTTTATTGTCCCTACATGGGCTACTTTGATTCAACTTTTTTTTTAAAGACGGCCAAAGAGAAATTACCAATGATTTATTTTCCTTTTTTTTTTAGGAAAAAAAGGCATTTATTAAATCAAAAAGCAGTGTTTACAACCGGATCACAGTCCTCAAATAGGGCCTGGACAATACAAGTAGGGAGGAAAAGAGCTTCTCAGAGGAATTGTTCAACCGAGTTTGCCCAACTAAAATATGGGCAACATTATTATCCCCTCTTCTAACAAATAGAATATTTGCAAGTCATTTATCATTTGAAATGAGAACCAAACTAATTCATTGTTTGGATGCCAACAATATACAATGGTTGTGCATAAAATAAAATATTAAGTCATGCATAAAAACATAATAAATTTTTCTTTATTCTTTTTCACGTCTTATGTTTATAACTTATACAGCTAGTACAGACTGTACAGTACTTCGACGATATCGCATTTATCGTATTATGAACGGCAAACATTGACAAATTCATTGTTTTTTCTCTTTTTCTTTCTGTTTTTGTTTTTTAATGTCGATGGAAACAATAAATATCAGCCAAAAGTGCAAATGCACCAGCCAGAATCCAGAATTTTTTAAGAGAAATTTTGAGTTACCCCCCACTTTGATTACCCAAATTAAGGGTGCACCCTACAGTTTTGCATTAATGAAGAAATGCACCCACTTTGGACGGAAACCGTCTAGGGCTAACGGTAAAAAACTTTGACCCAAAAAATTTGACGAAATACCCTTCTTTCCTGTGTGTTGTCTCCCTCCTCCACCCCACCGCCACTGCCCCCTCCTCCCCGTCGTCACCGCCTCTCCCCGCTGCCACCTCCCCCCTCCCCACCGCCTCTCTCCGCTGCCACCTCCCCCCTCCTCCCCGTCGTCACCCCCCTGCCCCCCGCCGCTGCGCTCCCCCCTTCGCCGCCTGACCCGGTGGCCGACCACCACTCGTCCGACCACCAGTCGACAACCCGAGCCTCCCCGCCTTTCCAGATCTGACGCTCCCCTCCGGTGATCCAGTACCTCGCCGCCTCCCCGAGCCAGAGCGCCGACGTTCCGTGCTAGAGCTGAGCTTCCCCGGCGCCGCGTCCGCAGCAACGGGCAGCGTCCAGCCGCGGGTCTCCCGTACTTCCGCACACACTCGTCGTACGCTTCCCCGTGAGCCGCCTCTCTCGACCGTCTCCTCGTCGCTCGCCTACGACGAAGTTGCCGCCACCGTCGAGTGCCATGTGCTCCGCCTTCGATCCTCTCCAGTGCCGCTCGAGCGTCGGCGGCGTGGCATCCCGTCGACGAAAAGGTGTGACTCTTCCATTCTTCTCCTCCTCGAGCGCCGACGAATCTCGGCCATCCTCGAGACACGAACCCGCTCCTCTTCGATTAGCTCCTGCGCATGCGCCGCCAACGCCCGGCGGGGAGGGAAGGGGGGCGGGGAGGGGGAGCGGCGGGGAGGGAAGGGGGGGGGGCGGGGAGGGGGAGCGGCGGGGAGGGAAGGGGGGGCGACCGGCGACGGGAAGGAGGAGGGGGGGAAGCAGCAGCAATGGCGGGGAAGAGGGCGGCGGCCGGCGAGGAGGGAGGTGGGGGGCAGTGGCGGCGGGGAGGAGGAGGGGGGCAGTGGCGGCGAGGAGGAGAAGAAGGGAGAGGAAGAAGACAATGTGAAGGGTATTTTCGTCCAATTTTTTTGGTCAAAGCCTCTGACTGTTAGCCCTTGACGGTTTCCGTCCAAAGTGGGAGCATTTCTTCATTAATGCAAAACTGTGGGGTGCACCCTTAATTTGGGTAATCAAAGTGGGGGGTAACTCAAAATTTATCATTTTTTAATTGTGCTATTTGGCTCCCACTAAATAATTTTCAATTTGCTATTTGGCTTCCAAAATATTTGAGTGACATCATTTTTCATTATGTGACATCTGACATGGTAGCTGACATAACAGCCGACGTGACAAATTTTAATCCAAAAAATTTATTATCCAAATTTTTTTTAATGTTATGTTAATATTAATTCTAATGTTAAAATTAATTTTAATATTAATGTTAAGGTTGATCTTAATGTTAAGATTAATATTAATATTAATTTAATATTAATTTTAATTTTAATGTTAAATTTTGTCATGTCAGCAGCCATGTCATATGCCACATAATGAGAGTTGTCTTCACCCAAATATTTTGGGAGCTAAATATTATTTTTGAATAATTTCTCCTACAAAAATGTTATTTGCCTTTCAAAATAATTGGGTGATGCCATCTCCCATTAGGTAGCATATGACGGCTGATATGGCAAAATTTTACATGATAATTAACATTAAAATTAAAATTAACATTAGCATTAGAAAATTTTGGATAATTAAAATAGATATCGTGTCGGTGTCGGTGTCTGTGTCTGGTGTAAGAGGAAGTTGGATGGTACCTGGAGAGCCAGCCGTACTCGGCGTCCCTGAAGTCCTTGATCCTCCTGTGGAAGTGGTCCTCCCAGGCCTGGAACTTGATGACCCTCATGTAGTTGAGCATCTCGTTGGTGGCCTTCATCCTCCTGTCCCTCATCCGCATCAGGTTGAACTGGTACCGGTTGTTCCTCCTCGTCCCGAGCACGGCGAACGCCAGCACGGCCGCGATCCCCCCCACCGCGGACGTGACCGAGGGCCCCAGGTACGCGTACAGCAGCGCCAGCGCCACCCCCACCTGCAGCGGCATCAGCCAGATGTAGTGCAGCTGCATCATCATGTCCGACAGCTGCTGCGCGTCCACCGCCATGTAGTTCACGATCATCCCCACCCCGTGCGCCTGCCGCGCCGCGCACGACAGCCGCAGCCCCTTGCGGTACAGCGACGTCAGAAGGCTCGACCGGATCAGCATCCCCAGCTTCTGCGACTGGAAGTTGTACTGGTGGGAGCACAGCACCTCCAAGAACTTGGCGCCCAGGAGGGTCAGCACCAGGGACCAGCCCTCGTAGTAGCCGCCGCCGCCGCCGCGCTCGCCGGAGGTGTAGTCCACGAACCGCTGGATCAGGGTGGGGCCCACGTACATCACGCTGAGTCGGAGGAGGGCCAGGGCGGCGGTCAGGAGGAGCCGGGGCCAGAAGCACCGGACCAGCGCGGCGCGGACCGGGTGGTCGGACCGGGACGAGGCGGAGGGCCAGCGGGACCGGAACAGCTCCAGCATCCGCTCCGCGCGGTGCTCCGGCGAGAGGGAGGGGACGTCCTCGATCCCGATCGGCTGCCGGTACCCCTTCGCCAGCAGCGGGTTCATCCACCACCACGTCGCGCGGGAGAGGAGCGACGCCGTCGCGTAGCCGGTCACCCCCCTCCCCGCCTCCGCCGGCTCGGCCGGATCCGGCTTACTCGCAACCGACACGCCGGTCGAGCCGTCGATCGCGACGATCAAGAAGACGACCGAGGAGGCGAACACCGCGACGGCAGCGAAGTCGTCGGGGGCGATGCGGCCGCCGCCGACGAGGCGGAGGAGGGCGGAGACGAAGAAGAGGGATTCGAGCAGGAAGCTGACGGTCCAGAAGCTGCGGAGGACCGGGGGGTGCCTGGCGGCGCGGGAGCGCTTCTCGCGGGCGAGGAGCGCGGCGACGGACGCGTGCGCGGCGCACTGGAGGAGGAGGAACGCCGACTCCGCCAGCCGCCACGCGGACGAACGAGAGCCGGAGGGGACGACGGAAAGCACGAAGAGGACCAGGTAGGCGGCAGCTAGGAGAGAGGAAAGGGCAAGGGAGAGCTTGAAGACGACGCCGGTGGCGGCGACGAGCGTCGGCGGGTCGTCGATGAGCGGTTTGTCGGCGTCGGCGTCGGGATCGGTGCGGCGTCTGCGTCGGTGGAGGAGTTTGTAGGAGAGGGAGAAGAGGAGGGCGAGGAGGAAGAGGAGGTCGACGGAGGAGAGGAGGAGGCGCTGGGGGCAGGGGGAGAGGGCGAGGAAGCGGAGGAGCTGGACAGGGCCGGAGGAGGAGGAGGGAGGGGAGCAGGCGAGGGAAGTGAGGAAGTCGCGGCGGGAAGTCATGGCTGGAAGTGGAGTTCCCGTCGTCGGGAGGAGACTTCTCTCTCTATCTATGCTGCTTGTTTGGTGCGCAAGTTTATATAGTGAGAGTGGGAGGATTTGATTTGGTTTCCGTGAGAAATATTCGTACAACAAACATATTACAAAAATATTTTAATGGAAGTAGGTTGTAGGAAAAGAAAAGAACAAAAACAAAACGTTGCCAAAATCCCACATCCAGCTAATTTCCGACAATCTTACTGGCGAGTAGGTCTGGCGGAATCCAGCAGGGTTGCTTTGGTTATTAGGACTTGTTTGGTAACAAGAATTTGGGTTTGGATTTGGATTTGAAAATCCAAATCCAAATCCAAATCCAACTTCAACTCTAACCAAACATAGGATTTGGTAAACTATAATTATGATAATAAGATAATAAAATAATAAATAAATAAATTATTATTTAATTATTATAATTATAATTATAGTTATGATTAATAAATAATTTATTATTATAATTATGATAATAGTTATGATTAATAAATTATTAATTAGGATTATAATGATGATTAGTAAATTATTAATTAAAATTTTAATAATGTATTAATATTAAATTATTAAATAATAAATTATTAATTTTGGTGTTAATTATGATTAATATATTATTAATTAATATTATCATAAATAGTAATTTATAATTTATAATTAAGATTATAATTAAGACAAATAAATTATTAACTAAGATTATAATTAAATATTCATTTATAAATTGTTAATTAAAATTATAGTTATGATTAATAAATTATTATAATTATGATTAATAAAGGTATAAATTATTCATTAAGATTATTATAAAATATTTAAATTAAATTATAAATTATTAATCAAGATTATAATCATAATTAATCAATTATTAATTTGATTATGATAAATTATTAAGTAATAAAATTCGTTATTAATAATTAATCATTTAAGTGAAGTACGTATTTATATTAATTAATAATTAAAATTATATATAAAACAATAACTAATTATTAGTTAATTTTTAATTTTTATCTATTTATTTATTGATTAGTTTTAATTAAATATTTGATAAAATAATAAAATTATTTTAAATAAAATCCAACTTTCATTCTTCCAAATCCAAAATTTGGATTTGGTACCCACTTTCCATATCCAAATCCAACTTCAACCAAACATAGAATTCCATGAATTTGACTCAAAATCCATAAAATCCAAATTTTACCTCCAAATATGATTACCAAAGGGGTCCTTACTGCAAGTAGGTTGGTTGCTTGCTTGCTTGGTTGGCTCAGTTTAATTTATGAGTAATGCTATATGTACCTCCAAAATATTTTTTTCTTCATGTCCTTTAGTCACATAACGCTGCCTTATTGACCCAAGAAAATATGTGGGGAGAGTTGGGGGAAGACATGAGACAATAGAAGAGGGACACGTGACGGAGATATATGGAGAAGGAACATTTTGGAGGTACATAAAGCATTTTCTTTAATTTATCTAATCCGTGGAAAGTTGTAACCTTTTTTTTTGTTATGGAAAGTTGCATGCATCCAAACTGGATAGACGTGAATTAGAATTGAAGCAAGTAAGTGAAGCAGGAAGTAGTCTGTAAGTGACGAAATTGCTTTGTTTATATTTCGTGGGGAGTAGGCAAGTTGGAATTGAGGTGAGACTATATGGTAGTAGTTTTGTACAGTGTTTTAAAAACCAAACCGGACCGGTCGGTTGAACCGGTCAACCAGTGAACCAGTAATTTTTCGGACTAGTTTAATATCGGCCCATTGTTTTTTTTCTTTCTAAAAATCGATTACTTTTATGTAACCCGGTCAACCTGACCGGTTAGACCACTGAACCGTCTGACCCGGTTGAATTTTAAACCGATCTGAACCTGACTTGTCTAATTCAAGTTTTTTTTTTTAGTTTTTGACTTTTGGTTTGGACTTTACATGCAATAAAAGTTTATATGTATAATTCTTGACTAATTTTAGCATAAGTAGTATACGTTAGTTGTGTACTACGTAATATATTCAAATAAAATTATAAGCCTATACAATTGGTTCAACCCGGATTAAACCACTGGTTGAACCGGTTTGATCCAACCCAGTGTCCTCACCGAGTCGATCTCTGGTCCGATTTTTAAAACATTGGTTTTGTCAACGCTCGAAAATATTTCATGTCGGTTTTTCTAGAAAAGAGTGTATGATGTGGAATAAAAACATGAGGCCCCAACTTCACAAATATGGGCAGTGGACCAAAAAGACATAAAATATAGCATACACAAAGATCCGTGCGTATTATTGGACATCTAAAAAAAAAAAATCATAAATGTTACTTCACATTAACATATTTCCAGAAGTCCCCTTCTATTGCTTGTGAATTGGTTTTCCAGAAATGTTGACAAGTTTGAAATGATGAAAGTAATTAATTCTTCTCTATAATCTTTCTGGCTAGACAGACGGTTTCGAAATCGAACTTCGAGGAAGATGTGGACGTGTGTGTAAAATTGAAGACAGTGAACCCAAAAGACATACAACGTAACATATACAAAGTTTTGTACGTTACGTTAGGTATCGCAAAAAAAAATCAATACTACTCTATAGAAAGAGTTCAACTAGATTTTTTTCTTTAAAGTATATTTTTACATATATTTATTAATTGCAATTAATAGAAACAAGTAGCTGATTATGAAAAAAAAAAATTCTAAATAGTCTTGTATATAGATATAAAATAATACTTATTTATACTCCCATATAATAGAAAAAGTTTAATTTTACAACAAAATTTTTCTTTCCAAATATAAGGTTGCACATATTTACTAGTAAAAATTGTTAATTAAAAATTAAAAAAATTAAAAAAAAAAAATTTGACAAGAAATTGATTTTCTTTTTCATTCATTCCGGGAACCAAACGAGGTATAAGTAGTTTTAATCAACTAGGGTGAATGGGATGATTATTGACGGAATAGGAAGAAGGAAACAAATGTCACGTACTATTTCATAACACCTAACCTCTGTTTTCCCCATGTGACCGACTCCATTTTATTTATGACATGTGATGTTAGGAATTCTATTACAATAATGTTAAGTTTACTATTAAATTTTTACAATCTATTCATCTTCCTGCTAACATGGTCTCATCCAACCCCACATGACCCCACATACAACCAATAGAAACCGGCCACGTACGTGGCCGATTGTAAGTTCTTAGTTGTAAAGGAGTTGTAGTTGTAGCATTTTTCATTCTATTAAACCTCAACACGAGTTTTGCCACTTTCACTATTGGTCAGGGCGGCCTGAGTTTATTACGGTACAAGATGACGGACTTTCGAAATGAACTCTCATACATCCTGTTCTATTTCAAATATAAAAATATTAATATATCTATATTTAAATTAATTTTTTTGGTCCTCTGAATCAGTAGATTTGGGACAGTCGTACTGGCTGTCCTGGACGAGGGTCGGTTCCGTTATTAGTAATTTATGAAGATCAAAGCCAGAAATATCCATCAAGAATAGCAAAATACAATTTTGTTCTCCAGCCATTTGATGCTATTTTGAAACCAACTTGATCAAACACGTCTTCTTGATCCATGATTTCTGAAACAGAAATTTCTAGACTTGTATTTTCAATATTCATGAAATCCATTTTGACTGTATTTTTTTTTTTTTTCCTTTTTTTGTTGTTTCATTTTTTCGATAAAATGTTCTTATGGTTCAAGTTTACTACAGCACATTTGTCACACTGATCTAATTTTTGACTGTCTGAGACTTTGACTAACTGAAACATTAAATTTCTAGGCTCATTTTTTATTTGTCTCTGAAATCTATTTTGACTCATTTTTTAAAATAATTTGGAGGCGAATTTGGGTATTTAGATAATTGCTGAGATAATATTCTTTAATGATATTATGAATTGAACGTATAATTTATGAAACTATACTAAATTATAACTATATGATCAAAATATGCATATGAAATAAGTACAATATACGTACATGTATACTAGTATATAATAATATAATAATAAATTAAAAATAATTAAGTTAGCTGTCTCTTAGTATATTTAAGTAGTCTTAATAAAAATTAAAATAATTATAACAGTTATTTTTCTTTGTTTATCTAATAATAATCCATAAAATACGTATAACAGTAATGTAACTTTATTTAGTCAAATTAACATGTGACCATTTAAGTTGGTCTACTGTTTAATTTTGCCAGTAATGAGTGTCATGAAATGGAAAGTTACTGCCAACCAAGCAAGAAATCAAGTTCGAATACAAATCTTACACTATATAACGAGGCTTCAAAACGGCTCAAAAGTGAGCTGTTTAAGCCGTCATTATATCACGGTACATTTTATTTTAAAAAATAAATTATATAAAAATTTGTTGAAAAAAGTTTAAATTTGTCAACATGAAAAATCGAACTCAACCAAACAAGAAAAATATCTTGCACCTTAACCACATTAGTTAGAAAAAATATTTGACTATAATTAGATAATATTCTTATTATCCGTTATTAAACATGCGCGTGCATTTACTACTATTCAAATAAGAACTTAACAAAATAGATGGCACACATGGATCTCGTTAACATTCAAAGTGTTCTTATTTTTTTTATAGACCTTTAAAAATAGTCTTTGTTTGATTGGACTTTTTTTCCATGAAAAAATATGCCCCTTACAAAATTTTCACCAATTGTAGTGTTTGATAACATATATTTTTTATGGAATTATTTTCCAAAATACTATCATTTTTTACATATTTTTTTCTAAATGGTGGAAAATAAAACTTGTCCAACCCAAAAAAAATATCATTTTTCATGAAAAATAACTATTTTTCGTGGAAAATAATGACAATGAAACACCAAAATCAAGTTTTCCATGTAATTTTTTAAAAATTTCCTAAAAAAAATTTATAGAAAAATAATTATGTGAAATTAAATTCTTTTCCACATATTTTATACCTTTCTATCAAACGCACCCTTAGGCCTCGTTTGGTTACCGGAATTTGAGCTTGGGAAAGGAAAGTGATTCCTTTCCTATGTTTGGGAGCCAAAGAAAAAGTTGTTGGAAAGGAAAAATGATTCCCAAGAGATAGAAAAATAGGGGGGGAAGTGGTTCCTCCCATTTATCTAACGAATCACTTTCCCTCCAACTTTTCCGCATTTATTACAAAAAATTTTGACAAAAATATCCATGTTCATAATATTATTTACCATTTTTATCCATAATATTTTTTAGACAAAAATATTTCTAAGTAATAATTATTTTATTAGCACGAGGATATTTTTAAAAAATTGACTTGATTTTGTTTCCTTTCCTTACAAACACCAAACACTATAATGGAAATTAAAGATATATTCCGGCTATAATCCCGATCTTTCCAAACACCGGAAAGGAAAGTTTATAGGAATTATAATTTCCTAAAGAAAAGGAAATACCAAGGAATCAGTTTCCTTTCCTTTCCATTCCGCGAACCAACGATTTCTTATGGTCGTATTTAAAAAAATAGGAACTCGTGAGTTCCTCTAGGATTTTAGAAATTTAATATGCACCATAAGTTTGATTGCCCTTTAGGTGACTAGAGCTGTCAAGATGGGCCGGCGGGGCGGGTCGGTCCGTAACCCACCATAACCCACCATTTGGCGGGACGGGGCGGACCGACCCACCATTTTGGCGGGCTGAAAAAATTCCAACCCAACCCAACCCACCGGCGGGCCGCGGGCTAGGCGGACAAGCCCGCTTAATTTTTTTAAATTTTTTAATTATTGTTTAGTTTCTTAAAAGGAAAAAAAGTCATATATATATAATATTTTCTACTCACTCTCATATGCATCAAATTACAAGTAAAATACAAGAAACATTATAATAGTAGATATTTCTTTAAAACGCTTTCATTCATGTAAATAAATGACCAAATTTAATATTTTATACGTCATTACTTGCATTAAATGAGAATTTTTATCATTTATAATACATATCTCATATATGTGCTAAATAAAAAAATTAAAATTTTTATAAAAAAATAGATGGCGGGCCAACCCACTTGGCCCGTGGGCTAGCCACCACGGGGCGGGCTACTAGCGGGCCAGCCCACCTAGGCCCGCCTGTTTGGCGGGCTCCTAAATGCTCGGCCCAACCCACCTTTTTGGCGGGCGGGGCGGGCCGGCCCAACGGGCTTAACCCATTTTGACAGCTCTATAGGTGACGTATCTTGAAAAATGAAAGTGATTCATTTTCTTTGTTTGGATGCCAAAGTAAATGAGAAGAAAAAAAAAATTGGTTCCCAAAAGAAAAGAACAAAAGAAAAAGAAAAATAGTTCCTCCTGCCAACCCAATAATTTATTTCCTCATTTAAAGATTCATTTTTTTCCCCCATTTTTCTTGATTTTTTCAAACACCTACAAAAAAATTCGATTGAAGTTGTAACTTTTAAAATATATATATATATATATATATATATATATATATATATATATATCAAAAAATCAATTTAATATTCTTTCCTTTTATTTCAATTTCTTTCCGCGAGCCAAACGAGGCCTATGTAGGAGGTAAATAGAGTCTCAAAATTGGAGTCATGCAACTCATTGCATTCATCATTTGAGACAAGCAAACAAGACGAAGGACAACGTGTTGATTGGAATGGTAATAGGGAAATTCCCAGTCCTATGACTCGTGACTCACAAATCACTTTATTTTAGATTATTTATAAGGACACACAAAAAGTTGATCAGAGGCTAGCTATTTTCTGATAGCCCTAGTAACAATATGGACTGCCAGAAAATGTGACACATTTTCTGGCAGTCCATCTCGTGTTTGGTTGGACTGCCACATTTTCTGACAGTCCATAAAGTAACTAGGACTATCAGAAATTGTGACCAAGGTTGTCAAACTCGAGATACTACGAAGGATCGTTCGAAGGGTGAACGATCGTAACTCGTGGGATCGTAACCCGGATCGTAAGATCCCACCAGAAAGACAAAATTATATTTAATATATATTATATATATTTATATAACATAAATAAGAAAAAGTAACCTTAAAAACCAAAATAACCTTAATACAAAAATGTCATACATGCATGAATCATAAGTCACAAACTCGTGGGATCGTAACACGGATCGTAAGATCCCACGCGTTTCCTCGCCGCGCCGGCCACCAATCTGCCTCGAAGCTCCGTATAAAACGCGTAGGATCGTACGATCCCACGATCTATCGCGTAAGTTTAACAATATTTTCTGGAATGCCAGAAATTGGATAGCCCTGATCAACTTTGGCTGTGTCCTTATAAATAATCTTTAATATTTATGTAGTTTTTAAATACATATTAGTTTGGTCTCCTAATATACAAATAGTAAACTTACTTTAGTGGTAGTGTATTGGGTTTTTAAATGAGAGAGCATAAGTTTGAGCCACATCTTTGTTAATGTTTTACATATATGTACAAATTTTTTCCCCTCTATTCTAACACTTTGAAAATATTCACTTTCTTTTCTTTTGCTCATTTTTGTTTGAATTTTAGTTAATTTTTTTATATTGAAGTTTAATTAACACAACAATTTTAAGGATTTGTATATATAGCTGCATGGTCTTTCCATGATTTAAATCCTGGCTCCGCACCTGCAAGAACAACAACCAACACATGGTAAAATTGAGGATATAATAGAAAAAAGTAAAAAAAAATAAAAATTTAGAGCCCAAAATTTTCAATTGGACATTTCAGAACTTAAACTCTAAACTGATATAAAATTCAGGATCTAAACGCTAATTAACCCTACATTTATTTTAGTCTTAAAGTCCATAGTTCACTTCCTAGAAAAAAGAATTATTACTATTTGAAGGACAATGGCTGTATTTGTCATGCAGTTTGAAAATTATGACCCGTAATTGTAATCCTCAAGAATTTATGCCATATTCACTTTTTCTCCCAATTTTTACGTATTTATTACAAAAAAAGAAGAAGGATAAAAAATCTCATATCAAAATATGTTATGACTATATTCTTGGCCTTTCAAAATATCGAAACAATAAATAAAAACTATAATTTATCATGTCCGAGGAAAGAATTAAATTTTTTTTTTCCGTGAACTAAACTAAGACTTCGTTTGGTTCATTGGACGTAATGCAATGCAATCGTAATCGAAATATAATCAACAGAAAATTTCATATAGAGGAAAAATGTTTAACCAATTTGCATAGAACAAGATAATTTTCAAATATTTATGAAAAACGGGATCTGGCGCCAGTTGCACTGGCGCCAGACAATTTTTTTTTTTTTAACATCAGGCGCCAGACAAATTGGCGCCAAAGAGAAAATAAGAATAAAAAAATTCTCAAACCCGGCGCCAGTGCAACTGGCGCCAAACTTTTTTGTTTTTTTGGGTTTTTTTTTTTTCCGGTTTTTGTAGTTTGGTTTGATTTGGTTTGGTTTGATTTATCTTTTAGTTTGATTTAGTTTGATCTTTTAGCTTAGTTTAATCTATTAGTTACTTTATTATTATCTATACTATGTATAATAACCAAATATACCAGTTAAAATTTGTTATTATCTATACTATGTATAATAACAAAATATATCAGTTTAATCTATTAGTTACTTTGTTATTGTTATTGATGTATTATTATTTATTTTTATTTGTATACTAATATATTACTATGTTTGGAGATTAATCCAATTCAGGTGTCAATCCTGTGAGATCCTCTAATGTACTATCCTCCAATATATTAGTATACAAATAAATATAAATTAAAATACATTAATAACAAAGTAACTAATAGATTAAACTGATATATTTTGTATTATCCATAGTATATATAAAAATAAAAATTATTTTTTAATTTAAAATTATTATATGTATATATATTAACTGATATATTTTATTATTATCCATAGTATAGATAATAACAAAGTAACTAATAGATTAAACTAAGTTAAACGATCAAACTAAATCAAACTAAAAGATAAATCAAACCAATCCAAATCAAACCAAACTACAAAAACCGAAAAAAAAAAAACCAAAAAAAAAAAGTTTGGCGCCAGTTGCACTGGCGCCGGGTTTGAGAATTTTTTTTTATTCTTATTTTCTCTTTGGCGCCAGTTTGTCTGGCGCCTGATGTTTTAAAAAAAAAAAAATTGTCTGGCGCCAGTTGCACTGGCGCCAGATCCCGTTTTTTAGAAATATTTTAAAATTATCCTGTTTTATGCAAATTAGATAAACATTTTCCCTCTTTATGAAATTTTCCGTTAAATCAAATGGGAAAAAAATTATTTTATTTAATTATATTGTGATTACAATTACATTATACTGAACCAAACTGGGTCCAAGTCCATAGGTTGTGTGTATTCTATCCATAAATAACACTGATTTCTTTGAGAGTTAATCACCATACTTATTGGGTATAAGGAGATGGGAACTTGATAAAAACAAATTGTGGATATGCCCTTCCTCCTGTGGAGTTCATTGTCCCATGTCTCAACCCTTTATTCCCGGAAGAATCTGGGGCTAATTGGAGATGAAGAATAAGGTATGTATTCCCTTTTCTTGAAAAGAAGGAAAAATGATAGAGGGAGGACATTAGCTAACAACCAATCATCTTTTTTGATGCCGAGTGCCACCATCGTCACTGAGCTATTCTTTGATAGAGAAGGCTGTATCAAAATTTGATACAGTCTTCTGTATGACACTTGGGCCTCCTATATATATATGTTTACAAGGTTACCAAAAAAATAGAGAGGCCCACCTGTCATACATAAAGTTGTATCAAATTTTTTTGTACTGTCACTTGGGAAAGCCTACCGGCCCTACCTGTTACTAGCTTGTTGATGGATAGCCAAGTTAGAAACTTTATTTCATGTCAAATGTATATGAAAAAACAAAATTCAAATTCATGTTTTTTTAACATATTATTTATTTCAAGATTAATTGATGTTTTTGAAATACTAGTCCAATTAATATTCCAAAAATTAAGGTTTGATCAAATTTGGGGGAAAAAGGTCGTAACTATTTTGATGTCACGAATGTTACTTCATAATAACATATTTCCACAAATCCCCTTCTCTTGCTTGTGATTTGGTTTTCCATAACGGAATTGTTTAATGAACCGAAAGGGAGATCGCAGTTTAAATTGCGGTACCATGTGTTCCTCCTTCATTCGTCGGCTTCCTGCCTCTAACGTCAATATCTCCTGCTAACGTCAGCAGCTCGGATCCGACGAATGAGGGGGGACACGTGGCATCGCAGTTTAAACCGCGGATCCCCTCTCCGTATGTTAGACAGTATTGTTTCCAAAAATGTTGACAAGTTTGGAATGATGAAAATAGTCAGTTATTTCGTATAACCTTCGTATCTAGACGGACGGTCCAGAAATCGAATTTCGAGAAAGATGGAACATGTTTGTAAAAATTGAGAACAGTGGACCCAAAAGGCATATAACGCAATATGTATAAAGTCATGTACGTTACGCCGGGCATCGCAAACTAAATAAATCAATACTACTCTATAGAAAAAGTTCAAGTAAATTTAAATATATTTTTGGCTTAATTGCAACTTGATACCCTCAACTATTCCTGTTTTTCAACTTGATATCCTAAACTTTTTTACTCAACAACTTGATACCATCAACTATTTATTATTTTCAATCTGATACCCAAAATTTAAAAAAGGACAAAATTATCCCTCCCTTTTACTTTTTAGCAGAATAGTTTTTGGGTGGAGGGGTGTAGTTTTGAAATTATATTAGGGATATTTTCGTCCAATTTTATTTCAGGGTATCAAGTTGTTACAAAAAAAAGTTTAGGGTATCAATTTGAAAAATGGGAATAGTTGAGGGTATCAAGTTGCAATTAAGCCTATATTTTTTACATATAATTATTAATCAAAATTAATAGGAGCAAGTGTTACTTTTATATTTCAAAGAGTTAATTCTATCTAAACAGCTCTATTTCTAAATAGTATATAAATATAATAGGTGCTGCTATTAGCACTCCTAAAATGTCAGCACTACTCTTTAATTTTTTTAACATTCAAATTTCAAATCTATCCATGTATTAACATTATTGGCATTCCTAAAATGTCATCCTATACTCCTCCCTCCATACATGCACAAATTAATGTTATATTTAATGCAGGAATAGATTTGTAATTTGAATGTTAAAAAAATTAAAGAAAAATGTTGAATGATATTTTAGGAGTGCTAATAGCAGCACCCATATAATATAATAATAAATTTAGAATAATTAAGGATGCTAGCTTTTAATCCTTTTAAGTATATTTTAATTAATTAGGGCGAATGGATGATTATTGACGGCATAGAAAGAAGAAGGGAAGCACATGTGAGAGTTATGTATAATAGGATTAAAAAAATTACAAATGTCACTTCATAACAACTCTCTCTTCTCCCCCATGTGACCGACTCCATTTCATTATGATAGGGATTAGGAACCTTGTTAGCAATCATCAGAATAAAACTAGTATTATATGTAAAAAAAAAAAATTTAACTGTATAATATTTATATATTTTTGAAAGATTTGAATTAGTACGTAAATTTTAAACATGCCAAGATTTAAACTTGTTTCGTATAAATTATTGAAAAATATGACACAAAAAATGTGATGAGAACCTGTTTAATTAACTAAATTTAAAAACATATTTAAGAATGTGAATTTCTAAGTTCAATATTCTTATTTTTTAAATACTTAACCGAATTTTTTAATATATTTTATTTGCACTGAACTGATTTATATTATATTTTTACCGTTTCGAATTTCTTTCGTTTTGCCGACTTGCTAACAAGGGTCAGGAATTCTGTTAGAAGCTTGAACATGAGTTTCATTATTGGTAATTTATGAAGGTCAAGCCAGAAAAGTCCATCTAGAATAGTAAAACACATTTTGGTTCTCCAGCCATTTGTTGCTATTTTGAAACCAACTTGACCAAACACATATATTGTGGATCCTTGATTTTTGAAACAGAAAAATTCTAGACTAATATTTTCCAATATCCTTGAAATCCATTTTGATTGCCTTTTTTTTTTTTTTTTTTTTTTCATTTTTTCGATAAATTGTTCTTATGGTTCAAGTTTCCTGCAACACATTTGTCACACTAATCTAATTTTGACCATTTGAGACTTGACTAGCTGAAACATGACATTTCTAGACTCTCGTTCACCCATGAATAACAGAGTTAATTAATTGCACACTCCTATAATAGGTACGTATTTTGGTAACTATTTTCGTTATTTTAAAAATAAAGAACACTCTTCTTAGTACTTAATTTTTTACTCACTTTCTTCTATACACCAGGGGTACAACTAATTAACTCTATAAACCAGGAAAATGTTCTTTATTTTTAAAACAACGAAAACAGTTACCAAAATGCGTACAAACCATAGATGGTACAACTAATTAACTCTGAATAACATGGTGTTTGTTCACCTCCAAATCATATGGAGACATGTGGGAAATAAAACCACTTTAAAAGTGGTTTTGTACTTTCTAAAATAGATTTCTGATTTTATTTGCCACATGTCTCCATGTGATTGAGAAAAATGGACTCCATCTTTCATTGTTCATACCGGTTTGTATGATTGTGACATTTGGTATACACACACAAAAATGGTACCAAATTATGATTCTCTCAAAATTGGTGTTTTTTGGTGCCACCATACTCCAATCAGCTTTGCTATACCTACAACCAAATGTTTGCAATTCTCTTACAACCGCTAGGTGTCTGTCACGTGTCGGACTTCGATTGGAAGGAAGGGGGAGGGGAGTGGCGGGGTCTGGTGGAGCCCATGTAGCGGCGGGGAGGGGGGATGAGAGGGGAGGTTGGATCCGGTGGGACCCATGTCTAAGAGGTGGGAGGGAGAGAGGTTGTAAGAAGGTTGTAAACATTTGGTTGTAGACTTAGCATTTTTCTACTCCAATTTTTCTATACAATATGTGTGTCCATGCAACATAGTTTGACTATATATAAATATAGATACCTTAGGGCTTATCCTTACATACATAATTTAAAATTATTTTTGATATAGATTGTTGGTTAAACTTTTTGCACTATAAATAATTTATCATGTTCTGGACTTCTTTTATATATTAGTAATATAGATGAACCATGTATTGATAATATGATTTTATTTCCGCTGAGATAATTATTCCTTGACGAAGGGATCAACTGAACAAATAATTCATGAACCATACTAAATTCTAACTATGTGATCAAAATATGCGTACGAAATATGTACAACGTACGTACATGTATACTAGTATATATAATATAATAAAAATTAAGAATAATTAAGTTAGTTGTCTTTCTAAGTAGTCTGAATAAATATTAGAATAATAAAACAAGAGTTAAAAATTGAGATAAATACAATCCGATTTTTTTACGTTGGAATTTTAGAAATTAGGAATTCATGAGTTCCTCTATGATTGAAATTTAATATGCACAAGTTTGACTGCCCGTCAATGTTGGAGGTAGTTAGAGTCCAACTCATTGCATTCAAATCATAAGCCAACCAAACAAGTACAGGGACAACGTGCTGACTGAAATGGTGACATGAATACTCCCAGTCATGTGAGTATCACTTCATTTATGTTGTGTTAGGTACTAGTACGCCAGAAAACTAAATAATTAAATTTAAAAATAAAATAAAAAAAACCTACCACCGTTGTATGGTGTGGTTACATTTAGGGTGTGTTTGGTTCGCAAAAGTCCGTCTTCCAGAACTTCTGTTTTACACTATTCATTGCTAGTAGCTCAACTTTTGTTGTTTGGTTAGTCATTTCAAGAAAACCGAAACTCCTATGAATAGTAGTTCCAACAGTGCATTATTCATACTTTTAACTTTCGGAAAAAATTGGTTGAAGTGACCGAAACTCCTCATTGTGTCCGAAAATAAATTGAAACTCTGAAAATAATAATAATAATAATAATAATAATAATATAATAATAATAATAATAATCCATATAAAATAGCCATAAAAATTATGTCATTTCTCAACTACAACTTCCAACAACCATCCAAACAAAGGAACTCATAAAATATGCATACGCATGACACGCATATGCAATGCGCACACAAATTACCTACTTCCAAAAATTTTACTTCGCTCAACTTTTAAGAATTAAACAGCACCTTAGGCCTCGTTTGGTTGGCGGAAAGAAAAGGAAAAGAAATCAATTCATTGTTCATTTTCTTTCCTTAGGATCATTCTCATCCATTTTTTCGGTGTTTGGAAAGGCCAAAAAAATTGGAGTAAAAGTAAATTCCTAGAGTGGAAAAGTAAAACTCTGGGTGGGTTAGGGGGACCTCCCCTCCAATTTTTCTTTCCCTTGAGAATCAATTTCCTTTTCCAAACATTTTCTTTGACATCCAAACATAGGAAATGAATTACTTTCCTTTTTCTAATATCATGATTCCGTGAACCAAACATGACCTTATGGGTAAATTAGCGTTTAGACTCTGAATTTTATACCAATTTAGAGTTCAAGTACTGAAATGTCAAATTTGAAGTTTAGCTCATGGATTTATATTTTTGGTTTACTTTTTTTTTTTTATTCTCCAACATGAGAACAAGAACAACAACGAGTACATGGTAAAAATGAGGGTATAATGGAAAAAAAAAATTAGGATCCAAACTTTTTAATTGGACGTCTCATGACTCAAACTCTAAGCTGGCATAAAATTCAGGTCTAAACCCTAATTAATTTAGACTTGAGTCCATAGTTCACTTCCTAGGAAAGAGAATTATTAGTACAAGCATATGTACACATGCGTTGCACGTATTTATTATTAGAAAGATTAAAAGACATTTGTAGTTAAAATTTGTTTATTTTTCAATAAATGAGTTATGCTAAAGAAAGTCCATTTTTTAATGACTCATTTATCATGCCTACGGAAAGATGCCTATGAAAAGAGTAAAAAATTTCTTTTTATCTTTCCTAGAACCAAACAAGTCGTTAGATGTTTGGGGCATTTTATCCATAAAATAATGGATTAATTTTGGTCCAGTTCGATAAATTTTGGTTTGAGTTTTCAAGTAGAGGACTTTGAGTGGTATTAGAAAGATGAGCCTATATTTATTCACCTACCAAAACTAAATGTTTGTTTATTCTTCAAAGAAAAAAAATGACACGTATCGAATCCATTCGACATAAACTATTTTGGAAGTGGTTTTCTAAACATTCAAACTGATTTTGATTTAAAAATTCTTCTGACATTTGTTTCAACAATGATTTTTGTTCCCTCAATTATATATATTTTTCCTTTGTCAGATTTTCTAATTTATTTATTGTCTACCCTACATCTTGTTTCTACTCATGCATCACCAAGGCCGGAATCAAAATTTTAATTTACCCTAGAGAACTTAAAATTAAACAACATGAATTTTTTTAACAAACGAATATTGGATATGTATCGTCTTGTTTATATCTCATCATATCCATACCGTACCGTGACTGACCAATGTAGAATTTTATCCAACATACTAAAAAAAATCGACAAAAAAGAGAGTTTATCAGGTAAACTCTTTTAGGCATAAATTTAAGCACTTAGAGCTTATGGTATCCTCTTTCACTGTCAACAGAGAATTCACAATGTGGCAGAACTCGTCGAGTGTGTAGGGGTTCGAACGACGAGAAAAATGCCGACATCGAGACTTGACGCTGATGTTGTAGCTGCTTCTTCAATTGTCATTACAGTCCGATGACGATGGCACGGTCTCGATCATTATGTGAATTCTCGGCTAAAGATGAAGAGAGGGGAGGAGATAAATGTGGGTTATGGAAAGAGAGGTTGAGACAGGAGTGTTCGTACCGTACACACACAGAGAGAGAGAGAGAGAGAGAGGATGAGGAGGAGAGGAGGGGGAGGAGGAGAGGAAGAGAGAGAAGAGAGAGAGGATGAGGGGGAGGACGAGAGATGCACTCGATAGGAAAATTCTAGGGAATTAACAGTTTGCAGGGCACATTACTTTGAACTATAAAGTGTACGGGGATAGTGAGAGAGAGAGACACAGAGAGAGAGAGAGAGGGAGAGCTATCACAATCAGTTATGAATATGAGATAAGCACATTTTAGTATACTAGTGGTTCTGCCCTTGTAAAAAAAAAGGAAAATGCTAAGTTTACTACCAAATTTTTACAACCTTCTTACAACTACTCTCTCCACACCCTTACACAGGGTCCCACCGGGTCCCACCACCACTCTCACCCCCCTGCTACATGGGCTCCACCCGGCCCCACCATTTTTTCCCTCCTCCAATCGAAGCCTGACACGTGTCCGGTTGTAGGGAAGTTGTAAATTTTGGTTGTAGGTATAGCAAAGCTCAAAGAAAAAAGGTGAAGATACAAAATTTTCGGTGGACCAGTGCCCACTAATGACTCCGTCATCGTGCATCACTCCCAACAAGTAGCGGCATCCACAACTGCTAACCGTTGCCTTCTTAATAGTCACCACCTCCCATTTCCACTCAGACTATCGTAAACAAGGTCATTATGAGCATGTACAAGCTGGCTAATAGTATAAGATATCAAAAAAAAAGTAAGGTACAAATTTATCTTCCTATATTTTTTAGAAATTGTAATAAACTCTTAAAATATCAGAAGAATATTTGTTTAGAATGATTAAAAAATAGTCCCTTATATTGTCAAAATAGGTAGTGACTAATACATCCTGTGGAGCTCATTGTCCCATGTCTCAACCCTTTATTCCCGGAAGAATCTAGAACTACTTGGAGATGAAGAATAAGAATAAGGTATGTATTCCCTTTTCTTGAAAAGAAGGAAATGGTAGAGGGAGGAGATTAGCTAACAACCAATCATCTTTTTTAGATGTTGAGTACCCAAGTTTTTTTAAGGTGCACTTTTTTAGGCTTGACAAATGTCAAGGAGAGATGTCACATTCCAGAACCAGAATACTAGAGAACGGAGGACAGACACAGCTAGCTACATAAATTGCAGTACAATCCACCTTGCAATACGGTCACGACTGTCTATATGCATGAGGGTTAACTGCCATCAGTCTCTTATGGTCAAGAACATCCTAGTGTCTCAATCTCAAGCAAGCAAATAAATGTACAGGATATTAGATTATCAGACATACAAAGTAAGGTGTCCCAAAAATTACATATTCAGAAATCATGAAGCTAGTCATACAAAATACGAAGACTAGCAAGAGTTAAAGTCATACATGATCAATAGGATTTGTCAATCATGTTACAGTCCTTAGGCAGACAGAATATAAGTTTCAATACTAGCTAACACTTGCTCGGCGGCTAAACGCCTCAAAAGAATGATTTTACAATAGAGTGCGAGAGAAAATAAGAAACCCACTCGTTGCCAGGGTTGTGTCTAGTGTTACCATCTGGATGGAAGGCAGGTAGATCCTCGGGTGCTACTTCAAAATCTGGCCATTCAAAATCAGCTGGATTAGACCCCAGAAAGAGCAAGTGCCACAAGGGAGACTTCACTTAGGAACTAAAACAAGCAGGTTAATAAACATAAGATAAAAAAATGAATTACATGATTAAGTAACAAGAAGACAGAGTTAGAATAAAACAAGAGCTGTATTATGAAAACAAGAGGCGAAATATAATTCCTATGTTAACCACGAGGCAAGCATTCAGGCACGGCCAATTAAGTCTTACGACTTGCTATCATTAGCTAATTAGGGTTATCACAGGCCTAGTTACTAACAAGATGTATTTGAGATATTTTCAAGTCACAAACCCTACAACTATCCAGGTTATCCAGGCGAGGTTGTTTAGAGTTATCAACATTACATGAGTTGCATAAGTTACAAGATGACTTGGTGTACCTTAGTATATTTGTGTTCAAGAAGTGCCCCATATGACAGTGGACTGGAAATGTGCCATTGTCACGCCCCAGAACCAGAATACCGGAGAGCGGGGGCAGACATAGCCAGCTATGCAATCCCAAGTACTTAATACTCTGAAATTACGTATAAGCTGTCAAGACATGGGGTTACTGTAACGCCCCAGAACCAAATACTGGAGAACGGGGGTGTACATAGCCAGCTACGTATATTGAAGTGCAACCCACCTCGCTATACGGTCATGGCTGTCTAGATATATGAGAGTTTAACTACAAGCCAACAGTCACCTATGGTCATGAACAAGCCTATTGTCTCAATCTCAAGCAAGCAATGATAGTTACAAGATGTCAGGACACCAAATATAATAGCAAGGCGTCCCATACATACATATTGGATGATCATGAAGCTAGTCGTAAAAATGTCAAGACTAGCAGGAGTTAAGTCATACATGATCAACCCTAGGATCTGTCAATCATGTTACAGCCCGTAAGCAGACAATAAGTAAAGGTGCAATCGAGCTAACACGTGCTCATCGGCTAAACGCCTCAAAAGAATAATTTTACAATAAAGTGGGAGGACAAAAGAAACCCACTCGTTGCCAGGGTTACGCCTGGTGGTCACCATCTGGCTGGAGGTTAGGTAGATCCTCTGGGACTGCTCCGATATCTGGCCATACAAAACCAGCTGGGTCAGACCCCATAAAGAGCAAGTGCCACAAAGGAGGCTTCACTTAGGAACTAAAACCAGCATATCAAATAGAATATTAAAGATAGCTTATAAAAGAACTGATCATAATAATAATAGAGATAACAATATTAAATTGAGTACGAGAAAACCATTCAAGCAGCCAGACTGCAACCCTTAAACCAAATAAGGACCAGGGTTGCAGTCCTTCACCTGAATAGAAATCCGTCTCAAATACTAATGGTAAGGTAACAAGACAATAAACGAAGAGAGGACACAGAAATGCTCCGGGAGCCAGGTTACAACCCTTATACCAAATAAGGATCGAGGTTGTAACCCTTCGCCTGAACAGAACTGGACCCTGATCTTTATTGTTAAGGCCAGTATAAAGAATTAATCATGTCGTTGTAGTAAGGTAAAACATGACGAGCGTGGCATGGGATTGCAATAAGACAATAACGAAAAGAGGACACAGAACTGATCCGGGAGCTAGGTTACAACCCTTAAACCAAACAAGGACCGGGGTTGTAACCTTTCGCCTGAACAGAACTGGACCCCCGATCGTTATTGTTAGGCAAGCATCAATAATCATGTCGTATCACAATCTTGTACAGGATCGGGACAAGACTAATCGGTATAAACTTTATCCAATCAATCACGGCCAATCAAGAGTACGGCTTGATACTTTTAACTAATTAGGGTTATCACAGGCCTAGTTACTAGCAAGATGCAATGAGATTATCCCAACAGCCACAAGCCCTGCAGACCATCCGGTTATCCAGGTCGAATGTCCGTTTATGGAGAATACAAACGTGACTGTGTGCTGGAAATGTGCCCTACTCAGGTAGGCTACAAGTCCACTTAATGCGCCCATATAACGGAATTGCCTGTAGCTAGGAATCTCTTTATGTCTACTGAATTATTCTAGTTTATTAGCCTTAGTCAATTACTGTAGGTATCCCTGACCGTGGTACTCAGGGATCCCTACCTTAGACATGATGCAAACTTACCGGTTCATTTAGTACAAACACATTCACCCATGGTGTCTAGGCCATTCAATTCTTCATGACATGCTAGCCGTCGCCACAGCATTCGAGTATATATCATGTCAAATACACTGTCAAGAGTGCGCCACGACGGATCACTATCATGTCATATTATTATTTAAAATTAATATTTAACCTGGTATAAGCGTGTATGCAAACTAAATATAAACAGGGTACAAGAGTTGTGGAGGAATCATGCGGCTCAGGGAGACGGGACATAACTTCCACATACAAACTTAAAATGAGGTGCTCCAGAGATATTCGGAAAGGCAAGACAAAGATCTAAAACTTTCATGTTTTAAGTTTTCGAAATTATGGCTAGAAAATAGCTAATTTGGAAAAAAAACAGTCATTATGTGCACTTTTTATGCCAAAATTTAATTCTGCGTAAAATATGTAAAAAGGGAGGGTTCCAGCATAAAATTTTACATTCTGGGTGCCATTCAGCATAAAATACACAATTTTAGGGTTCCCTGCGTAAAATTACATTTGGATGATATCCAGCGTAAAATACGCAATTTCAGGGTTCCCAGCGTAAAATTTCACATTCTG
This sequence comes from Iris pallida, assembly GCA_029216955.1. Taxonomy (NCBI): domain Eukaryota; kingdom Viridiplantae; phylum Streptophyta; class Magnoliopsida; order Asparagales; family Iridaceae; genus Iris; species Iris pallida. Next base: position 50,211 of record JANAVB010003458.1, read on the forward strand.
GATACAATCCAGCAAAATACGCAATTCTAGGGTTTCCAGCGTAAAATATTACATTCTGGATGATATCCAGCGTAAAATACGCAATTTCAGGGTTCCCAGCGTAAAATTTCATATTCTGGATACAATCCAGCGTAAAATACGCATTCTAGGGTTCCCATCGTAAAATTTCACATTCTGGATACAATCCAGCGTAAAATACGTAATTTGTCACAACCCGCACCCACTGTGAGGGTACGAGAGGTAACAACGCCCAGCCTACGCCGCAGTGTCGGCGGTTAGAACGCTGTTCTAGGTCATGAACTATAACTAACATAATATGAATACTCTCCATAAGGAGGCCAACACAGAGGTACAACTCAATCACAATCTAAGGTAGAATGTAGCATGATGGAAATAGATAAGAAATTCTCAACTGAGGTACAGCAGAAAGAAATAACAAAGTCTCAACATCTCTAAAATATACAACTCTGAAAATAAGACAACAGCTAAACATGAAAAGAAAGGACAGTCTAAGCTATCTACACTTTTCAAGGTATCATCCTGAGCAGTGCCTGAACCTCCCCAGGGGTCCAGGTCGCGAGTGTCAACTAGACAAACTCCAAGTAAGGGTGCAGGGTTCCTCATCATCCTCTGTAAAATTTTCAACAGGTCCAGAGGACGGGAGCGAGCACAAAACATCTCACGCAGTTCATATCATGTTAGGAAATATAAAGCATGCAATAGAGTAAGGTACATGAAACGCTGAAAGAAAGAAGTATAAGAAAAATAGTAGAGATTTGATAACAGAAAATATCTAAAATGATAAGTAAGAACTGTAAGCCTACTGTGATTTAGAGTACAATTGGTTATGTAAACGGTCTAGGAAAATGCAATGGTAACTCCATTGTACGGGATGTACAATAGACATATACAATAGTTTATACAATCTTGTACAATAGGATTTGAGTACATAACCAATTCTCTCCCCCTCTCCAATCAATACACAAGGATCCACTCCAGTTACGTTATCTTGCACAATAGTGTACAATGTTATACAATGGATGTACAATATTATACAATAGATGTACAATGTTATACATAGTTGTACAATGTATACAATAGTGTACAATGGTATCCCTGGGACATGTGATACTGAGAGTACAATATGCACAAGGAGTATACAGGATATAGGTATTCAATAATATAATATGGAAGTGAAACGCACATCACAATATGTATCTAGTGATATATAAGGGGATAACATCCCAAAGGAGATCCATATAGTACCAATCCGTGATAACAATCGTGTCAGCATCAAGTACAGTAATCTAGAGCAAGAATGTAAATCCAGATAAGTATGAAACGGTCAGAGAATGTACTCGTCTGGTATCTGAATGTCTGAAGTAAATGTACTGTCCGAGATGAGGTACCTAACTCCTAGTTAGAGCAACACAAGTCAAGATGTATACATGTGATGATAAATGTAATCTACGATGCGTCTGTATACTGTCTAGGTCAAAATAGACTAAAGTCAACACTTGGTCAACTCCAGTCAACTACACCAGTCAACTAGGTCAACTAGGCCACTCCTAACCCCAGCAAGTCTAATAAGTCTCACTAGGCCTAACCAAGCCTAGTCTAGCAATCACACACCAATCAGGCTATACAAGCCAACACAAGTCACACATCAAGATACATCACTATCATGCATATTCGATATTATATATATATATATATATATATATATATATATATATATATTTATAGATATAATATATATTATAGAGAAAAGAACTAACATTTAAAGCTATGTGTGTGTGTGTGAACATGGAGGTGTACATGAAAAGAGAAATCAATACTAGTTATGAGTTTACACTACACATGGCACAAAGTTAACCCATCTACATTACACATGTATTATACTTACATGCATGGCTACAAGTATACATCTATATACATTAGAGTAGAGACTATTTAAGTTATAAACTAACATGCATCTATACTTTACATAAATATAATATATATAGCAGCTCATTTAGAGAAGGGTTACATGGCATGGTGGTTGATATAGAGTGGGGTTCCTTGTGCAGAGGGTGAAGTTCATTCTCAGTTTAGTTCCACATTTACATATAAACTAAAGTGAGATATCCCATAAACTGGTGTAACTAACCACTAAAATAAACCATATTATCTGAAATCTGCCATTAAGCCAACACTCCCATATGCATACAGCTCATGCATCGTCTAATACTGAAATTAACTAACATTTCGAATTAAAGGGTTGAAGGTTAACATTACATTCATAGACATTTCACTATATTGAAAACTAAAATTGGCTTGGCAATAGAAAAAGGAAGGTATATATGCTTACATGGACAGTTCAGTGTTCGAACAACCTAAAATGAACTAACATTCAATCTAAATATCAGCTATGCATTGGTTCTATGTCTACATATGAAATCTGATATTGCATTTACAATATTTATACATTATGCATTCATATCTATCATTACATATACCTTGCATTTATATCTAGCATTCATTATACTTTCATGCATGCATTGTATATCATTCTTCATTCATGTATTTATGTATTGCTTACATACATTACATTAATTGCATTCCTACATGCTTGCATTCAATCATATATATACATTAATGTAAAGAGGATTATATCATATTATATATATATCTATCATTTCATTCATCTAACATATCATGCATTACATCTATTATTACATTACATTCATGCTTGCATTCATTCATCATTCATTTATTCTCTTGCACCACTATATGCACCATACATTACATACTATGGAACCTACATATTCATCACAAGCCATACTTATACATGCTTACATTAGATAGGATACTTACACCTCATACATCATTTATTTAACCATTTACTCATGCTTGTATTCTCTATTTAATTACATAATGTATATACATTAACATGGGTTAAAATTAAATAGAACATTATATTACACACAAGGGTGCACAAGATGCATATGCCGAATAGTAATCCTACTAATAATCAATACTGTACCATCTCAGCATGAATTAAACTTTAGGATTAAAGTATGTTATAGATCTATGTGTTAGCTTTCCGAAACTTCAAAAAGATCGCGTTTTCGTTTCGAAAACTCCCGGAATCGCGAAAACACCGAGAACGCGTTTGTCTTTTGTACAGCTGACACTCAAATAATTTTCCAGAAATTTACATAAAGAATTAGGCCTATAATACATATTTTTGGAAATCTAACTTCAATACGCTTCTTATAAAAAAACGGGAGATTAAATCGAACTTTGAGCTAGAAGTTATGACATTTCTAAGTTAGGGCTGAAATTAAAAACGTGGATAAAAATCATGACGGATTTAGGTAGTTTGAGACAAAAGAACACAAATATATAACATAATATATCAAGAACTCACTCTCTACACTAATATACATATATGAGACACTATAGAACACATCTCCAATACAAAAATATGAGATTAAACATGTAATAATTCATTCATACATAACAACAACACATAGTGTGTCCAAATTGGGGATTTTCCCATGGACACAACCACAACACAAAGGACACTCCTATGACCTCCAAATGGACACGAAATAGACACAAATGGAGATACAACCATGGGAGTCATTCCTATGGGTTCAAAATAGACCTATATGAGGAAATAAAAGGAGAAGGGATTTATACCTCCCAGTAGATCGAATCAAAGAAAGCCTTCCCGGAGCGACACCGACACGTAGAGATTCCAAAAGGACACGAACGAGCTCCGAATCCTCCCAAACTTGGGTAGCTTCCTCCTTGGCTAGAATGGAGAAGGAAAGAAGAAGATTTGGTGGTGAAATGGAAGGATTTGGTGGAGAAATTGCTAGGGATTGCTCTCTAGGAATTGGGGAAGAACAAGAGAGAGTGTGGATGAGAATAATGAAATGAACTTGAGCCTATCCTCTCCCAAAGTGGCTGGCCATATGGGGCTATTTGTCCTATTATGGTAAGGTCCAAAATGCCCCCTAACCTATTCTATGAGTATTAGGAAAGGGCTAATTGGTTAGGGCTAAATTAGTCATTCTAAAGTCTCTAATCACACTAACTTTATCCATAATAATTAGTCTAACCTCTAACTAAAATATTTCTATCATGTGGACTAAAATTAATATCATGTGGACCATGCCTAACTAGTGTGTGGGTCCCACTAGAGTCAATACTACCCCCGGGTTTCCGTTTCAAGTCGGATTGAGCTGAAATTCGAACCCGACTCAAATAATCCCAAAACAATATCATAAATAATAAATAAATAAATTTCAAAAATTTCAAAAATACAAAATGACAAAAATACCCCTGTTCCTGAAAACTGGGGATGATAAATTTCTCGAAATTAAAACCAAACAATAGTAAAATGTCAAAATCACAAGTCATAATTTTAAATAGTTTAAAAATGATTAAAAATTACCAAAAATCATAATATGAAATAATTATCAATAAATAATATTATAATTACAAAATTACCCTCATCTGGAAAACTGGGTGTTACACAATTCCAGGGTTCCCAGCGTAAAATTTTATTTTATGCAAGCCTTCCTGCGTAAAATTCGATTTTACGCTAGCTTCCCTGCGTAAAATCTTATTTTACGCCAGCCCACATTCTTCAGCCGACATGAAAATTCAGAAAAACTTGTTTTGGTCATAAAAACTTCATTTTAACTCGAAATAGGTAAATCAAAAACCAAATTCACACGAAATTTCGTGCTCTTGCTCATGGAACTATTATTTTTCGAAAATAACAAGTTTTAGTAGATCAAAACCAAGAAAACTCCATGAACTAAAAGTTATAAAGTAGATCTAGAAGAATCTATCCATCAAAATTAAAAACTCCAAGTTCTAAAGAGGCTTATAATTATGTAAAGAAGAGAATGGAACAATAAAATTTAAGATCCCTCAAGAAGCAAGTTGCACTTGCCTACCGTGGGGTTCGATGAGGAAGAAGAAGAAGAAGAGCAGTAATGAAAAAGATTGAATGAAGAGAGAGAAATGTGGTTGGGGTTAATAAATAGAGATAGTGGTGGTAGGTAAGGGTTCTCCCCCTTGGTTCATGATGAACCAATAAGCAACCCAAGCCGAACCAACCCAAGAATAAACCAATCAATTGAAAATGTCGAAATAAACCAAGCAAGGTGTCATGCAATACGAGTCAAGGTACGTATACGTATACCAAAATACGTAATACGAACAATAGGCATTACAACTCTCCCCACCTTAAAAGAATTCCGTTCTCGGAATTTAATCAAGAGGCTAGAGATGCAAGGACAAGCTATACTAATCACAGGCAAGCTATACTAGTCAAGCAATCAAGCAATTATTTATGCAAGCAAGGAATCGAAGGCCTGAGGCATAAGAAAGATATTATACCTCATGAGTCAAACAGGTCGGGATACGCGATCGGATATCATCCTCACGCTCCTACGTTGACTCACCCAAAGAGTGATGACCCCAAGCAACTCGGACTAACTTAATAGTCTGTTCTTGAGTATCTTCTCTCTTCGGTCCAATATAGACGGGCCTCTCCTCATACGAAAGGTTGGTACCAACAACCAATTCCGAATAATCCAGGATATGGCTTGGGTCCGGGATATACCATCGCAGTTGAGATACATAGAATATGTTATGCACCTCACGTAGCGACGATAGAAGAGCGAGACGATAGGACACATCTCCTACTCGCTCCAGGATATCGAACGGCCCTATATACCTAGGACTAAGCTTTCCCGTATGCCGAAACGAATGACGCCACGGTTAGGCGAGATCCTCAGGAATACATGGTCGCCGACAGAAAATTCAAGGGGACGCCGATGAGAATTGGCCCAATGACGCTGACGATCTTGTGCAACGCGAAGATGATCTCTAACTCTCCTGACCACCTCAACTGTCTGAGTGATCAATTCGGGACCAAGCATCTGCCTTTCTCCAACATCGTCCATGCTAGTGGAGATCTGTACTTCCTACCATACAGTGCCTCGAACGGTGCCATCTGGATGCTAGTTTGGAAACTATTGTTGTACGAGAACTCCACCAGGTGCAGGTGATCTTCCCACGAACCACTGATGTCGAGCGTACAAGATCTTAACATATCCTCAAGAGTCTGGATCGTGCGCTCCGACTGACCATCTGTCTGCGGGTGATAAGCTGAGCTGAACTGGAGGTGAGTTCCCAAACTCTCTTGCAGACTACGCCAAAAATGTAACGTAAATCTCGAATCTCTGTCTGAGGTGATACTGGCTGGTACTCCGTGTAATCTGACAATCTGCCGGAGATACATCTCCGCTAGCTGAGCCGTCGACTGACCAACTCTGAACGGAAGAAAGTGAGCCACCTTCGTGATCCTGTCAACTATCACCCAGATAGCATCTCTACCAGCTGGGGATCTAGGCAATCCAGTCACAAAATCCATGGTTATATCTTCCACTTCCATTCTGGAATTGGCAAGGGCTGAAGTAGTCCAGCTGGCCTCTGATGTTCAGCTTTAACCTGTTGGCAAACCAAATACCGAAAGACAAACCGAACTATCACCCTCTTCATGCCATTCCACCAAAAGTGCTGACGGATATCTCGATACATCTTCGTACCACCGGGATGAATCGAATACTGAGAACTATGAGCTTCGGTCATGACTTCCTGTCTGATATCTCCACTGGGTACACAAAGACGCTTACCATATCGAAGTGTACCATCCTCATGAATGGATAATTCTGGTCTTCGTCCTTCTACACATTCTGTCCTAAGCCACTGAAGCTTAGAATCAGAGGACTGAGCTATTTTGATTCTTTCAACTATACTGGACTGAACTTGCATGCTGGCTATCAATGCCACGCTGGTAGGAAGGACAACTTCTATACCCTCTTCTGAAAATCTGCTAACAATTCTGGTTGCGCTGTCAGAAAGTAAACTCCGGCTCTCCTGCTCAATGCATCTGCAACAACGTTGACCTTCCCAGGATGGTACTGCAGGTTGACATCATAAACCACAAGCAGCTCTAGCCATCTCCTCTGACGCATGTTAAGGTCATTCTGAGTGAAAATATACTTCAGGCTCTTGTGGTCGGTAAAAATCTCTACCTTATCTCCATACAAGTAGTGTCTCCAAAGCTTTAGCGCAAACACCACGGTTGCCAGCTCCAAGTCGTGGGTTGGGTAATTCCTCTCATGATCACGAAGTTATCGTGACACATAAGCTATTACCTTTCTATGTTGCATCAAAACACATTCTAAACCTCGCCTGATGATATGACAATACACTGAGAATCCTCCGGTCCCATCTGGAAGTGTGAGAATGGATGCCGTCATCAAGCCTCGTTTCAACTTCTCAAAAGAATCCTGACATTCTGATGTCCAAGCAAACTGTATATCCTTGCGGGTTAACTGTGTCAGTGGTGCTGAAATTCGAGCGAAGTCCGAAACAAATCGCCGGTAGTAGCCGGCTAATCCAAGAAAACTGCGAACTTCTGCAACTGTGCTGGGTACTGGCCACGTTTCCATAGCCACGATCTGGGGATCCACTTCTACTCCTCCTCTGGTGATGATATAACCTAAGTACGAAATGCGATCGAGCCAGAACTCGTATTTACTGAACTTGGCATACAACTGGTACTCTCGGAGAATCTGGAGGACAACTCTGAGATGCTGCTCATGCTCCGCTTCACTCTTGCTATAGACCAGGAACTCCCAATGTCCATATCTAGACCTGAATGCCGTCTTCGGGATGTCCTGCTCTCTGACTCTGATCTGGTGGTACCCTGACCGTAAATCTATCTTCGAGAATACTGCTGCTCCTCTGAGTTGATCAAACAAGTCATCTATCCTTGGGAGAGGATATCTGTTCTTGATTGTTACTGAGTTCAAGGTACGATAGTCAACACATAAACTGGACGTACTATCCTTTTTTTTCACAAGAAGTATCGGGGCTCTCCAAGGCGATCTACTAGCACGAATGAATCCCTTGGTCCTGAGTTCTTCAATCATTTTGTACAATATCTCCAATTCTGACGGCGCCATCCTGTAGACTCTCTCTGACACAGGTGCGGTCCCGGGGATCAAGTCTATGGTGAACTCGATCTCTCGCTCTGGCAGCATTCCTGGAAGCTTTCTGGAAAAATATCTGGAAACTCCTCGACGATCCGGGGTAACTGCACTGCTGCTACTGCCCATCCTCAATACGGGAGGAGAAGGTTCAACTTCGCCTCGGGAAAAGGAAACTCTTGCTCGCCTGGGATGCTAAAAAAACCCTGCCAATATGGCAATCTATCCTCGCATACTGGTCCCTCAACCAATCCATCCCTAAGACCACATCATAATCGGCCATCGGGAATTCTATTAACCTAGCGGAAAACTCTCTAAAGCTAACTACGACCCGATACGAAGAAAATACTCTATCTACTCCCACAAGACCGTTACCAGTAAGTATATTGAGACTCACTGATAATGACTCGGGTTCCAGTCCTATCCGTATCGCGAATCGTGCAGACAAAATGAACACGAGGCACCAGAATCAAATAACACTGAAGCTGGAAAGGTGTTGACGAGAATCATACCTGCCACTACCTCTCCTGGTGCTATTCCTTCTTCTTCCATGGTCAAGGCCAGCACTTGACCATGCCCTCTGGGTACGGGTCCCCTCTGCTAAAAATTCCTCTGCCTGCTCTGGATCAGGGCTTGGGCTTGGGCATACTGCTGCGGTCTCTGCTGCTGGAATGCCTGGGCCTGCGTCGGTAATAGCCTCGGGAACGGGTACTGCAGCAGCTGCTGCTACTGGACTGGTGCTGGTCCTCTAACTGAAGGGCTAGAGAAGGCCGATGAACTCCTCCTATTCGGACAGTTCCCAACCCTGTGGTCTGGGGCACCACAAACCAAGCACAAACCCTGCACTCTGTGACACTCAGATACTACATGCTCGAACTTCCTGCAGTGTGAACATCCCACTACGGAAGACTGCTTCTGCTTCTGCTGCTGAGGGTACGTTAGTGTGGAATGCTGAACCGACGTCACTGAGGCCGCCCGCCTCGGAGCTCCAATGGTCAAAGCCCTGGCCGTCGGGGCTGGTGCCGAAGACTGATTCATCTGACCGTGGGATCGCTTCCGACCTCCGGTCCTATCCACGATCCTCTGGAAGGTATACTCATGCCTCCTAGCTGCCCTCAGTACTGCATCAAAAGTCTGATGCTCAAACTGCTTTACTGACAACAAAACTCTAGGTGGAGCCTCTGCTGGAACCGCTGGGCTCTGTCGAACTCGGTTGCTACCAAGGTAGGAATAAACCGACTAAGTCTCGAAAACTCGGTCGCATATCCATCGACCGTCCTGCCCATCTGCTTCAGATTGGTGAACCTCGTCTATAGATCATACCGAGCTACAGCATCAAAATACTTGGTCTGGAATCTCTTCCTGAATACTGTCTATGAATAGGGCCACTAAACCATCGGCCTGCGCTATCCACCAGCTGCGGGCAAGATCTGTCACGACCCACACCCGTTTTTTCGGATACGAGACGTGTCCAAGCCAGCCTACGCCGCAGAGTCGGCGGTAGAACGCTGTCAAGCCCGCAAGAATAAGTGCTCAAAATAAACTATTGCTCATTCATATTTCTAGATTTTACAATATTTACAATTAAAGAAAATACAAGATTTTACAATTAATGAAATTGATGCAATTGCTTTCTATTTCTAGGTTGTCTTCAGCATACCCAAGTCTTCCCCAGTGCTAAGAGTAATCGGCTAAACCTGAAAATGTTGGTTTCCAGTCAGGAATGGAACAAGTACACATCGACGGGAAGTGCAAAACACAATAGAATTAACAAGACATGAAAATAACATATGAAATATGAAAGCAAGTAAGAACAATGACATGGCACGGTAGAGAAGTAAACAAGAAAAACTAATAAAAGACATCTATCTAGGTGGTGTGAAATATCTGTTTCAACATGTGGCGGCTAGGGGGTAAATAAGGCACACTGCACGTGTCGTGCATAGCGGCTAGCATTCATGAGAGACACTGGGATAGTTCTGGATAGTCCACATGTTTACTAAGATATTTTCCCTTCCGACTACTCGTGTGACGAGCGTGTCAACAAGCAGCAAGTGTAACACCCATATTCTGAATACGTATTTTGTCAAGCTTGCATGTATTTCAGACCTGTATTTTTTTCTCGGATTTTGGCATGTACTTGTAATTGGCTTGACTTGCAGATTTTGGTTCTCGTAATTGGGTTTTACCTGGCTTGGTTTATTTTGTGGAGGAGAATTGGTTTGATTTGGTTTGGTTTGGTTTGGTTTAACATGCATTGGATCACCTTAGCCTATGTTCAACCCTCATTCCACCACAACCCACCCTCTTTATTATCCCCACCTAATACTCTCTCTTCATTACTTTCCTCCATTAATTTCTTCTTCTTCTTCTTCTTCCTTCCTCTACACAACTCACCAACACCCATAGGGAAGTTCACCTTGCCACCACATGAGAACCACAATTTATTTGTTTATTAGCTAGATTAGGCCATGGTGATCAACATTAGTGCTTGACATTTTGTGATTTGGAGTCTCCATTGTTCTAGATCTAGGTTTTAACTATTTTGAATTTATATGGTTTTGATCTATTTTGGTTGGATTTTTGTGGGTTTTGATGCTTCCATGTGGAAGAGAATTCAATTTTACTCAAGTTAGACCTTTGAAAATCTAGATTTGACTTTGATTTGACAAAGATATGAAAATTTGAATTCTTGGTGTTCTTCTCGGCCTGGAGTAGCAGGCTGCAGCCTGCGCAGTGTTGGACTGCGCATCCCCTCTCGGCCTGCGCTCTTTAGCGCAGCGCCGACCGCGCTGCTTGCCCCTTGGCGAACTGCGCTCAGCCCATGCGCCAACCCTTCCTGCGCACTTCATCCTGCGCAGTTCACTCCTGCGCAGTCTGCTCATGCACAATCCACCCCTGCGCAGTTCACTCCTGTGCAGTCTGCTCATGCGCAATCTAACCCTGCGCACTTCACTCCTGCACAATCTGACCCATGCTTCATCCCTCCTGTGCACTTCACTCATGCGCAATCTGACTCCTGTGCACTTGGCCTATGCGCCATCTGCCCCTGCGCCCTGTGTTCCTGCGCACTTGGCCATGCGCTATCTGCCCCTGCGCCCTGTGCCCCTGCGCACTTGGCACCCTGCGCAGCTGACACCCTGCGCCAATCCAACCCCTGATCCCTTGCACAAACCATTGGCTCTTGGAGTTTTGGTTTTATTTCTTTAAGCTTGGCTCTTCTATAGCCCTGTATATTGATATTTTATTGATATTTTATGCCCATTTATATCCTTACGTCTTTTGTCATGAACTTGATTTTACTTAATATGTTTGGAATGACTATTGTACATGGCATGGTTTGACAAGGAACTAGTATAACACGACGGTGACCCGTAGTGGTGCACTCCTGACATGACCAATCTGACATGATAGTGGCCCGTCGTGGCGCACTCCTGACAAGTACCCTGACATGATTATCTTGATGCTGTTGCGACGGCTAATTTCACTCGTATAATCAACTTGACACCGTGGGTGTTCCTGCTTGCTTGCTTGTGCAATCCACTGTCTTGTCTTGCATCATGTCTAGGACGTGACTCCCTGGTTTCCACGGTCAGGGATTTATACTGAATATGGGTTAGGCTAATGACTAGATCAAACTATAGTTCATGGAGAATTTCCAGTCACAGGCAATCTTGTTATCTGGGCGCTCTTAATTGGACTTGTAGCTTGCCGACGAGTAGAGCACATTTCCAGCGCACTGTCATGTGTTGCACCCTCTAAGTCACCAAAGGGTATATCGTCTCCGGGGCAATGTACCCAACCTACTCTCAACCCGCGGAAGGATAACTAGATGGTCTGTAGGGATTGGGACTGGAAATTTCTCACTTGCATCTTGTTAGTAATTAAGGCTTGTGATAACCCTAGTTAGTTAAGTAGTCCGTGTACTTGCTTGGCCGCTTGTGAATGGATGGAGTCCAGCCTTGTCTAAGTCTTGTCTAGCCCCTGTACCTGGAACTCTTGTACATGCTTGTTTACTTGCTTTAACAATAATTGGGTAGAGACAATGAGCTATTCAGGCGAAGGGTTACAACCCCGGTCCTTGTTTGGTTTACGGATTGTAACCTGGTTTCCAGAATGGTTCTACGTCCCTAGTTGTTTATTGTCCTGACGTGCTCTTTATTACTTGTACTTTTATTTTATTTCCTATGTTCTGATATGCTGGCTTTTGTTCTTATTTCGTGGCCTCCTTTGTGGCACTTGCTCTTTCTGGGGTTTGACCCAGCTGGTTTTGTGTGGCCAGATTTCGGAACAGCTCCCAGGATCTACCGAACCTCCAGCCCGATGGTGGCGACTAGAAGGAACCTGGGCTACGAGTGGTTTTCTATTTTATTTCGCTCACTCTATTGTAAAGTTGATCTTTTGAGGCGTTTAGCCGACGAGCACCTGTTAGCTCAATGCACTTTACTTACTGTCTGCCTACGGCTGTAAACATGATTAACAAATCCTAGGGTTGATCATGTATGACTTAACTCTTGCTAGTCCTTGCATTTTGTACGACTAGCTTCATGATCAGCTGATATGTAATATTTGGGACGCCTTTTATTGTATATTTGGTGATCAAACATCTTGTAATTGTATTGCTTGCTTGAGATTGAGACAGTAGGCTTGACCTTAAGAGACTGTTGGCTTGTAGTAAACCCTCATATCTAGACAGCCGTGACTGTATAGTTGAGATGTATTCTATTTCAATACGTAGCTGGCTATGTATGCCCCTGCTCTCCAGTATTCTGGTTCTGGAGCGTGACAGCAAGATATATGTATAGACATGAAATGAAAGACTACTATGAATCAGAAAGCAATCAGAAAGTGCACTTGCCTGAGGTCCTTAGCTGGCGAAACCAATAACACTATACCACTCAATGAGCCACAATCAGTCAACACATGTAGAAGTCCCGGATGCTGAAATAAACATTACCAACGTTCTCAGGATAGTCAAATTAGCTAGGATTACCTGTCCTTAAGTCCAATTCTGGACACAGGAGCAAACGATAATTTCGGGCAAAACGATGTCCGCCGTTGGACCCATTTTGCACCGAAAAGCGTGCCAGAGTCAACGGTCTCTAAAGTCGTCAAACTACATGTCTACGGATCCAATTTTTCGATACGAACCCAACCGTATGTCCAAAGTTGGATTCCGACGGGCCGTGCACAAAATCGCCTGTTGAATGGAACCGTGGGGTCCGTAAAATGGCGATTTTATCAACAGTCTCAGAATCGGACCAAACTTGGCATGCAAGACCAGAAAAATGATACGTTTCTGATGGCGCAAGTTTCATCTCGATCTGACGATTGCACAAAGTAATTGGAGAATTTACAAAGTGCATGATACGGTGAATTTTGACGGATACGCATCAAATTCGTCGCGCACACACGCGACCAATTTGAATTCTGCCAAAGCCCATACGACCACGAAACTGTTACGCAGCTTTCGATGCTTACGCTGCGCGACCACGTCGTCGGTTTGGCAGAACGCACGTCGTGGGATCAATTTTCTAAGTTTTCTAAACTGTTTTAAACAGGTTTTTCCTAATATTTAAACCGATTTATCTTTCTGTTTAATCAACTAGAAATAAAACTAAAAATTAGGTTTCCATCTCGGTTATGTTGTCTAAAAGGCTGTTCAAGCGGTTTTCCAAGTTTCACAATATTCTGGTCGTAAATCGACCGCCAACTTTGGGTTTCGGGACAGTTTCTAAATTTCGAAAATTAAGATTTTTCTCAGTTTTGGGACTCGTTTTCCGTCGCGTACAAAGCGAAATAATTAAAACTATTTGAAGGAGATTATCGAGGGTAAGGTTGTGTTCGTACCAGAGTTCGTAGTTCGTGAAACCATTGACTATCCACGACGAATCGTCGCTGCGAACCCAGCGCCTGTGCAACTGCTGCTGTTGCTTTCAGGTTTTCCCCCGCCGCGCTGGTCCGGCGGTCAACAGCCGTGCGCGGTGGTCCAGGGCGGCGCGCACGAGCTGGGGTTCGCCGTCAGTCGGGGAGCTGTGGTGGCGTTAGGGTTTGCTAGGGTTTGGGTTTCTTTTGAGCGTTTATATACACAGGGGAAAACGAACAAGGCTCGTTGTGCTCGAATCAGAGCTGAGGCTTATGGGTTTTTGAAGTCTGCTGCCTGGTATTGTTTTGAATAGCCTGGGCCCGGCTTGGTGGGCTGGGCCTGGTGATGCTGGGCTTGCTGCTACTGCCTATTCTATTTCTTCTTTTAATATATAACATATATATATATAATATATATATATATATATATATATATATATATTATATATATATATTTTTTTTTTTTTTTCTTTTAATATAATATATAAACATATATATATATATAATATATATATATATATATATATATATATATATAATATATATATATATATATATATCTATATATATATATATATATTCATATAAAATAATATATATATAATTCATCTATATATATTATTTATAATATCTATTAGATATATATATTATATATATATATATATATATATATATCTTTTCATATATACGTATACATTTAGATATAAATATCGTATATACACACAATACATAATATATATTATATATATATACAATTATTTATATATAATATATATATATTATATATATATATAT